>VZSF01001549.1:36638-188707 GCA_013398295.1 Chionis minor | reverse complement strand
GGGGGTGGTGGTGGTGGTGTGTGGGGTGGGGATAACGGGCGGCGGGTGGCGGCAGCGCCTCCCTCGCAGCCCCCGGCGTGTGGCCCTGCATCGCTGGTGTTTTGGAGGGCAAGGGAAAATGGCTGACGGCTCCTCATCCTCTCCCCGGCTGCCGGGGGGTGGAAGCGCTCCCCGCCCCGCGCCCCTCGGGGGGCTCTGCCAGCCGCCGGGCCGCCCCTCCCGCCGGGCCCTGCGTGTCCGTCCGCCCCCCCAGCCCCCCGGTGCCGCCGAGAGAGGGGGGCCCGGTGGCTTCCCGCAGCGCTGCACCCAGCTTTGCCTCCCCTGGTTCTCGCTTCCCTTCGCACCGAACGCCATTACTGAGGTGGAGTGATTGGAGCCGTGTAGGCCCGGGCGACGCCTGGAAATAAGGCCCTGCCGAGGCGCTTTTCCGGCTGTCTCAATGAAAAGCACCAGCACCAGCTCGTTCATGCCTGCTGTAAACATTATTAACACGTAGGCCACTCCTCTAGTCTCGGCTTCCAGCGGCCCTGTTTCGATGCACAAAAAAAAAAAAAACCACGGTCGTGGCTTTTTGCATCTTCTCCCTCTAGTTCACCCTACTGCTTCTCCTCGAAGTTATGTCTAAGGGCTTGTCAGTTGCAATTTATTTTAGGCGATATAACCCTCTTCCCTTGTCCAAGGTGTGCAGCAGGGGTAGTTGCGTGCAGCTTGTTATTCTCTGCTTTTGCCCTCAAGAAAACCGAGTGTTTTACGAGTTGGATGGGTTGTTAGGTTTTTTGTGTTTTGGTAATCACTCTATTAACGTGTGCTGTCCCACTTTGTGCAGTGTTCTTTGAATACAGAGAGAGTAGCCTTTGAAAATATTTTCTTTTTTTTTTTGTTCGTGAGTGATTTTGTTCTTATAGAAGCATCCAAAACTGTTGAGGTGGTTTTTAAGATGCCATATTTCATTTTCAGGTTGCTCTCTCAGAAGTCCAGTAAAGTATTTTGAAGATGTACAAAACCACAGAACCGTGTAGGAAGAAAAAAATTCTTTCATAGAAGAATTGTTCTAATTAAATGTTCAAGGGACTCCCAGGCTTACAGTAGACATGTTGTGTCTGTCTCAGCTGTCTTCATGTTGTCTGTACAACTTGATTTATATTCACAGTTCTGCAGTTGTATTCATATCACTAGACATTTGTATAAGCGCAAAGACCCTATGAAGTCACAGGCTCAAAGCTAGCACAAGGCCCACTTTTGCTGACCTAATTGCAGAACTGGAGCCTGTATTTTTAAAAAGTTTTTCAGTTTAAATATTAATATGCATTGTTGAGTATACTGGTGGCAACACTTGTTATGACAAACTAGGTAACCTGTGTTTTTCAGCGGGTTTCTCGAATACCTGACAAATGGATACTAAAATTGTTGTGTTTAGGAAGGGACTATTGATGGGTGTTTGGAGGGTTGACCTTTATCAATTATGGAATTGAAATGGGCTTTCTATAAGAAAGATTTAGGGGTTACTGAAATCCATAGGCAGCTAACTTTATTCTTGATCTTTTAAGGTTTTACTTTGAGAAATTAGCAGAACTCCCCACCATAAATGTTCCTGATCAAGTAACATGTTTATTTCAGCAAAATCTAAGCCATGCATGTGGGTGTTGGGGCTTCTGTTTGTTTGCTTGTTTGTTGTTTTGTTTTGTTTTTTAAATAATGCTTTTGATTCTTTGAGTTGAAATAATGTTTATTCTTCGAACTAACAAAGTACTGTAGCTAATACTAAGAATTTGGGGTAGTGTATAAAATACACTTATTGATTATTCTGTTGCAATACCCTGGACAATGGTGATGATTAATGATAGCTTTGAACAAAAAACATAAACATAGTCATAAAGCTGCAGTGGAGGAAACTCAAGTATCAGCATGGGAGGGTTTTTTTGGGAGGGAATCTAGCTAAAATTAAAGGTAAGATTGTATCATAGTAACTTTTTCTTCCCCCTCCACTATCTTTTGTACTTTTATTTCGTGTAGGTTTTCTAAATGGTATTTCTTTTGGGTAGCCTCTGTCTTAATCTTTCCAGGCTGCTGGAATTTGCCCTTGTGGTGGTACTCTGCCCATTGAATTGACAGGAAGACTACATCTGGATGTGGTAATCAATAAGGATAGTGGTAGCAAAACTGTTTACTCTTTCTGTATCTGTGGAACACTGTCACCCTTACATAAACACTTTATTACCCACATTGTGGTGCATTTGTACTCAGAAATAGACCAGTGCAACTACTCTCTGTTCTAAATGTGCACTTTTAGGTTATGCATTTTATTCATATTCTGGAATCCTTACAAGTGAGACTCCGGATAAACAAAAATAGTGGATTAGTGTCTATTCAACAAAATTAAATAGACTTTTAAGAAAATAAAGGTACCTGTAATGCCTTTGTTCCAAGACATCTTATATTTAAAATTTGAATTAGTTTAGTTCTTTCCAATATGAATACAACTTTGGCTAAATATAGGTAGGAATTCAGTTACTTATTAGTTGATCAAACTACTTTTAAATGGCTTTAAAGTTATGTTTCTGTCAGGTGTGTATTTAAAATACATTGTTTCATGGGAAATATTTCTGTCCTTCCTGCTGTAGCTTAGAAATAAGTTCAAGACTTATGTGAGGTATTTGAATGGCAAGCACGTTTGTGTTAGGCAGTACTCCGAGTGTGTGTGTAACTTATTTTTGCAGAAATGTTGTTTTATAAATCCTAAGAGATCTAAAAACTGATCTAAATCCTGAGCAGGATAGCCTCATTTGTGAATTAAATGAATCATAGGCTTCCCGTGTTGTTCTTCACTTAAAGCACGATTTACTTATTTGTTTATTAAAACAAGCGGACTTCCCCCAAGCCCAAAAACTATTACACTTACTTTAATTTTTTTTTTTGTTGTTACCACAAATGTTGATTAATTGAACCAGTCCAGCAGAGACCACTGTGAAGTAGTTGTCTGAGGATGTAAGAAAATTTGCTGGGTTTTCTGTTCACTTGAAAAGCTGTACATGTGAAGGCTTTTGTGTCCCTTAGAAACTGTTCCCTGGATGTTAGCATTACTATTAATCTGGGCATGTGGATGTGGTTTCTCTTGTTCAGGTATTTTTCTTAAAATATGGATATGTCTCCTCTTGAAACTTGTGTAGCTGCATCCAGTTTTGTTATCCATATCACCCTTGCTTAAAATCAGAGTTCAAAATTTAAAGCTGTACTTGAGGGTATGTTTTCAGAACGCAGCTTGATAATATCTATCTTTTGTTGTAGTACCTTGCCTTTTGCAAAGCTAGCAATGCTGTGTACAGTTGCTGTAGACTTGTCTTATAGCATCTACGGTGTTCGTGGTATATAAATACACAACTTTTTTTTTTTTTTTGGGTGAGCTTTGTTGTGCATACTGTTTTCCTGACACAAACCTAATGAAAAAGAATTAAAAATTAAGCTATACTGCTATACCTGCCCTTTATCATCAGTGTAGAACATTCTCCAGAATCTTTAGTTTACTCCATTTTTCTTAAGAGGTTCTTGTTCTGCAGTATCAACTAGTGACGAATGTCAGTTGCTTAGTGGTCTCATGGAGTTGGTTATGTTTAGGAAGAGCAGTTTGGTAAACCTTTGTATTGAAGAATGGTGGTTAAAACAAACAGTCTTGCCATAGCAGAGACAAGGGGTGGAAAGAAGGTCTTTCATAAGCATATGCTTGCATGTAATGAGACCCTAGTTTTTCTGCCTGGGAAGTTTGAGCTGCTTTGGATTAATGTGTTAGAAAAATGCAGTGACATTTTTCCTATATTAAATCTAGTTATTGTATCCTCGTTAATGTAGGAAGATCTTAAAGTTCTTCAACTATTATAATGAATTACAGTTTTGTAATGAGTTGAGATACCTTTTTAAAACAGTTACGTTTTATTGGCTGTTTCTGTTACACTTAAGGCTGTAGCATAAATAGTCAATATGGTTAACAGAGGTTCCCTCTGCACTTCATGACAGAACCATGTTTTGACTTAGATCTTCTTGTTTAGAGTATTGAATAGATAGATAGCAGTAGAAAGCCATTCTGTCGTGACTTTGCACCCTCAAAACGTCAACTATTGCATTTCCAAGATGTTACAGTGTCCTCTTGAGCCCATTGTGTGCTTTGACCACTTTCTGTAGATCTGGTTTAGTAAAATCATTTAAAATATTGAGTGTTGGTAAGGTTATAGGAGAGCTGTTAGTAGTTTTCCTTACAATACAGGAGAGGAGGAAAGTAAGTAAGGTCTTCAAGTAGAAAGCGATGACTTAGTGTGAAATCTTTTTGCTTCTTTTTTTTTTCCTTAAGGGAGCTTAACAGCACAGCCAGTTCCTTTTGCATTTTCTGTTGTGAATTTTCTGATAGTTGCTTCATTTTTTAAGAAGCCATTAGTTACTCATTTTATTTGAGAGTTGAATTCAATCTGCTTGATATGAAAGCTTTTTGGTTGTCAGCTGTTGATGTGTTTTCAAATAAAAATTAAAATACTGGGAATAAAAAACATTTTGATACATGTATGTTCACAGGCTTACTTTCTAATGGAAACGTTACTGATGCGTAGTTTTCTTAAAGAACGAACCAGTATTAACTGTGAGAACGATTACTTGCTTTTAGTTAACTTTTTTGTTAGTACCTCTCCAAAAGAGAAATCTAAATTACTAAAATCTAGTAATGTTTTGAATGCAAGTATTTTCAGCTTTTTTTCATGAAGTTAAAATGAAGACTGCTTTAGAAGTAATGGATAGCTATCAGGGATGTTATCGTGGGAAACTTTTATTTGTAGCATCCTTGATCTGCTTACAAAAGCAGTATGTAACCCTGTTTTGTGACTTAGTTTTCCTTACTCAAAACTACCTACAGAAAAATGTGATTTTCTTGCATGTATATCTTTGCATGGACATCTTGGCAAATCACACTGTTTGGTAGTTAGCATTTAGCCATGAATTCAGTCATATGAGGGGAATTCCACATTGCGTCACTCCTTACAGATGTACATCTGTGAATGAAGAATTGTAAGAGGAGAAAACTTTCTTTCAAATGTTAAAGTACATGGAGGAAATTTCAGGGCTAACTTTCCATTAAGCTTTCATGTAGAATACCCAAAACTCAGGTAACAGAAAATTGTCCCTAGAAGAGCCTTTGTTTAATACAAGGAATGCCCTTTTTTTATAACAGCTGAATGGCAACATGGAATGACATGAAAATGTACGTTATAAATTCCATAGGCTTCGATCCTTAAGTCACTTAATTGCCGCTTGATCTTTTGATTAGCTTCAGCGGGACTAGGTATGGGAAGAGCAAAAGGTGTTCTGCATTAGGGTTGTTATAGCTGTAATGCTCTGAAGTGGTAAAAGAAGAAAAAGGAGATTATTTAGAAAAAGGAAAGGAAAAAAAGCAGTAGTGATGTGTGCCAAGTAGGATCCCTCTGTTACAAGACAGGCTTTTTTGGTTGGACTCTCCTTGCACTGTGGTGTCGGATAGTAGTAATGGGCCTGTATTGACTGTGGATGTACCTTCAGTTTTCTTGTCCAGAAATGAAAATCTACAGTGAGGGTAAGTGTCTCTTTTTTTAATGTAAGATGAGAATAAACACGGTTGTCAAAATATACTGGCGTCTCAGTAAATGAGCCTTGAATCTTTTGGTGTTTAATTTTTCTGCTGTCTTAGCAATGAGGTACTTCAGTGTGTTTTTGAGTAAGTTTTAACAGACCAAGTCTGTGAATTTGAAAGTTATATAAGGAAGGTGGATCTGCTTAGCTTGATTTTTAGGTGGATAGGTTAGTGAAAGATGAAAATTTTGATAAACTGGAAGCTTAAACTATAGCTTAAACTGTATTTTATATTAGAGTGTGTATTTCTAGTTTAGAAATAAACTGTTAATTGTTTAATTTCTGATGTTTCCTTTTAATCCATTTTCCTGAATCCTTTAGCTGTGAGGATTTCCATTATTTGTTTTAAATTGTAACATGAACTCTCGTGAGCTTGAAGGTGAAAACCCCAGTGACTTATTCTACAGTTTCAGGCCCCAGTTTTGCACAGCCCTCTGTATGCCTTGCCCTGTCTTCCAGACAGTGTTTTGTTAATCACAGTGGGACCTTAAAATCGCAGGTGGTTTTCTTGCTGCTTCTAATTGTGTGTGTGTGTGTGTATACACACACATGCACACACAGACATGTAACAGGACATTTTTTTAAGACCATGTACTGACGTTTTTCCATAGGTGAGGTAGTAATGTCAGATTCCTTAAATGCTTTACAGCTCTTGCTGTGTCAGAGTTTCTTCGTGGTAGTTCTGGTAATTCAGAATTCAGTTCTTGTAGTTCAGGCTGAGAGAGTTGGGGTGGTTCAGCCTGGAGAACAGAAGGTTCCAGGGAGGCCTTATAGCAGCCTTGCAGTACCTAAAGGGGGCCTACACGAAAGCTGGAGATGGACTTTTTACGTAGGATGAGCGGTAGTGGCGTCAAACAGGAAGAGGGTAGATTTAGAATAGATGTCAGGAAGAAATTTTTCGCTCTGAGGGTGGTGAGACGCTGGAACAGGTTGCCCAGGGGAGTTGTGGAGGCCCCACTCCTGGAGGTGTTCAAGGCCAGGCTGGATGAGGCTTTGAGCAGTCGGATCTAGTGGGAGGTGTCCCTGCCCATGGCAGTGGGGTTGGAACTAGATCTTTAAGATCCCTTCCAACCTAAACCGTTCTGTGAATTAGACAGGAAGATAACCTCCAGATTGCCTGAAAATTCTTACTCTTCTTATTCTTGTAGCAGTTTAGCCAGATTGCTGTGGTTGACAGCTTGTAACTTGTCTAGTGAATATGTAACTTGAAACATGGATTCCCCTTATGGCATTTGAGAAGCTATTAATTCCTTTCCCTTTCGTTCCATGTTATAGGATTGTGAAAACAGATATTTTTTTCATAAATATAAAGCTTTGAAGTAAAATTAAATTTGATTTTCATCAGTGGCCATGGATGCAGCAAGCTTAGCATAGTGGTAATGAAACCTTGCTGCAAGCTCATGTGTCTTCAGCTGTGGAAAAAACCCATTTGATCAGTATCAGCCTCTGGTTAGCAGGTGTATGGCTGGAGTTTTTCACTTACTTGCGCCATCCCAAGATTTTTGACCAGATGAAGGACAGTTTGGTAATGCATCTTGCCATGAATTTTCTTTTTTCTTCCTATCTCATAATGAAATGAATACTTAGAACCAGTAGCAGCTTCTGAGTGTGGTACCTGGAGGCGGCTGGATGAGGATAGTCAGTGACCAACATGATGTTAGTTTAGAGTTGTTGCGGGCAAGTAATAGCCAAAATGAGAGTTTGATATGGAGATTCAAATGCACTGTGTTGATTGATCCTTAGTTGATACGTCAGAAGATGATGTTTTTCTAAAATTGAAATTGTACTCGATACTTGATGTGCTGTTTGTTTATATGCTTTATATTTACTTAGGTGCAAGTATCACACAGGAAGATTGAGATGATGTAGAAGTTGTGTATGTTGTCTTTACCAGCAGCAAGTAACCAGCAGTTGAGAGCACAGAATCAAAATCTCTCCTGTGAGAGCTCCTTCATGTTTTTAAGTACGTGCTTACACTATACTACACCTAAAATACAGTTTGAGGCGTTTTCAGTGTTGATGAGCCACTGTGATTCTTAATAGTTCTGAAAATGTGATAAATAATAGTAGTTCATGCTTACAATGAAGACTAACCCTCTAGTTCTACTTTCGATTATTCTAACAGCAAAATTTGGCTTTAAATGTGAGTTTATCATTGTATGTCACTTAACTTGTAAATGACAGTTGTCCACTAGAATTCTTTGTTCCATATCACTTTAACATAAGCCACTTCTCTACTGTATTTGACAAATTTAAGTTCTTTTCTTAGAACTTCTGTGCCAGAAATGGGGGCTAGGGGGAGAAGCCTTAGCAACCTTGTTGATATTCAAACAGTTTAGCTGCAATCATTTTTTCCATCTATAGAAATTATGAAGACATTATTTTTGGGGTACATTTCTGTAGGCTGGTACAGTAGGTGTAAAAGCCTTTTCTTTGCTTATTTCACAAGCTCTGGAAATGTTTGTTTTCTCTTACGATACTTTGTCCTGATTTTTAAGATGTTTTCTTGTAATAAGAAATTTTCGTAGAAAAATTTTGCCTGTCTGGTCTGGTGTTATTAGTCTGCTTTAAAGAAATGCTGTGGTGAGATTTTATTGATGTGATACAATTAGTGTCTATGCATTTACCTTTTTTCTTTTACCTCCTGAACATCTTCTGTTTAATTCATTCTGTATTTTCTTGTGCAGTTTTTTCTTGGAAATGTTACCTATGAATTCAGAGTGCCCAGTTGTTCTAGTGGATATCTTCCTTTAGACTTTTTTNTTTCCTTTTCTTCCCCCCCCCCCGCCCCGGGTAGCTAATGGTTCTGAGTGAAGTTTGTTTCACCAAGATTGGTGAGGTTAGGTGTATACTTTGGAGAGACTTACTTGCCAGGAAGAAAGTGTCTTCTTTACAGATGACAACCTGTCACAGGATGTGTATAATCAGTTGGTTTTTTGCTTTGCTTTGCTGAACTTGTAACTTTGAGGTTGATGAGATACCTTATTTTTGCTCAGATGCTTGATAAATGCAAGTAAAGAGTTTAATTCCTCCTCCCTCACCCCCACCCAGTTGAAACATAAATTGAATTTGGATACGAGTATTACTTTTTCCTCAGCTAGAGTACATATTATTTCATCAGGATCTAAAGTTTGTAGTATTTCAGAGTGGATTCCACAGCAAAACTAAACGCTTGATTTTTAAAATGCTTCCATGACTTGTTTTTTCAGTTGAATTATCAGATGGCTCAGTGAAGCTACTTAAAAATTGTGTGCAGTGAAAAAGAAACAGTGAAAGAGTATTAGGAAAAATGCACAAGTCATGATCTGTTTAACCATTTTATCATCTAAGGGGGATATTTTCACTTGAGCCATGGGTAATTTAAGAAGATTCCTCTAAGCTTACACGAAAGTGGAAAATAGGTAAGCTTGTCAATAAACCAGTGGGTTTTTTTCCCCCACCTAATTATGAACTCTTCCTCCCATTGCGTCCTTGGCTCATTGAGTTTGGAAGATGGATTGAATTGGATTGTCATTCAGTATTTTATCTTCGGAATTCATTCTGTAAATACAGGTATTACATCAATCTAAATCTTATACTGAGTAGAATTATTATTCTGTTAATAAACTTGATAGGTGCTTCTCACTCTCAGCCTGTGTTTTCCCCAGACATTAACGTATTATTTCTCACATCACTCTGTAAATTAAAAGGCTTGTGTTGTCTTTTGTTTTCTCAATGAAGAATTAAGGCACAGAGGCTATAAATTTCAAAAGTACCTCCTGTCTAAGTTTTCAATGGATATTTGTTTGATGTTCAGGTGTTGCGGAGACCACTTAGATTGCTGTGTGGCTACAACAACACTTAAGTTGCTGTTGTGTTGCCTCACTCTTCCTCAGTTTTGCCTTTATCTCTGTACCAAGAAAAGTGAGAGGAGGATGATGAGGTTAATGTGAAAAATCTGTGATTTCTCCAGCAATGTTTGTGAACAAGACACAGACAATTAACTTCTCTGAGGTTCTATATAGCTGCCTTATCACCCAGAGATTTCCCTTTGACTTTGGCAGTTCTGTTGCTTTTCTTGTGAAGCAACATTTAACATCTGCAACAAATAAGATATGGACAATTTTTCTTCCTGGTGCCTCAGTTGATTATTGTCTACCCAGGGGACTTAGTTTGATGGAAATGAACTTTAGTTTGATGGAAATGAAATTACAGTGGAAACCAGATTACTCTGAAAATCCCAAATTATGTAGAAGAAAAATGACAAATTGAGCCTTTGACAAATTTAGAGAGCATGTTCGTTCTGTCTGTGTCTCACACAGACATAAAATTTTGTTACATGAAAATTTCTTTTGCTAAAAAGTAGGAAGATGTTGACTGTCACAGTGGATACAGCTGTTGCACTCAGTTACTTAAACTCTGTAATCTCAAATTCCATTTTTTTTACCTGAATTTCCGGATAATATTTTAATCGTACAGTCTTGTTTACAGTTTCGTAACTCACGCCTTTCTTTTTTTGTCAGCAGAAGTAAAATTTTTGCCAGCTTCTGTGTTTCACGTCATCTGCATTACCTGCTGTAGCTTTGTCACTGATTTATGTACTTGTGGTCAGATTAGTCAAAGTGTTACTGCTAAATTAATTTTCCTGACTTGCTGTGATCTGTTAAGTAGTCCACTGGCTTTACCATAATTTCCAGGGCAAAGACAGTCTTTTTGCCTTCACCTTCTTAGACTTCTCACAGTTAGCCTTATTTGCTCCAGCTACTTAGTATTTCTTTCATGACTGAACTTGTGCTGTTCGTGAACTGACATTCCTGGCATTTATCATATAGTAAACAGCTTTCTGTGTGTGCATTTTCCTGTGATATCCCCTATGCTTGAGAAAAATTTTGGTCTTTGTGACACTTCTGTGTTGTCAAGACTCATCTCTGCTCTAATGTATATGAACTTTGGTTGCTGTCATAGCTAAGTATGTGCCTAACTATAATTATCCTTATTCTGTTTCCTTCCTTTTTGCTCCTGTTTCAGGGTGTATTTCACGGTAGATTTGCCCTGATGCTAAAAGAGTTGGTTCTATCCATGGTTATATATTCTGCCTGTTTCTTGTGCCGTTGTTAGTGTTCCTATGGCATGTGAAGCAGCTGAAAACTGAAATGATTTTCATTCCTTTCCCCCAGTTACCTTTCAGCCAGATTGGCTTCTTGATCTGGCTGACTATGTGGTGACGCAAGGGCTAATACTAGTGGTGAGAAGGTGGTTAGGATGAGATCGCCCTGCTTCTCTTCCTGTGTTACTGGGGACTTAACCTGGTTTCAAACAGACTGTGAAGATGTTCCTTCAGCTAAGGCTTGTCCACATGCAGAAGTATAATGAAACTTCTGTCCTAAAATTTACCACGATATAATACTCATGCTGGGGAATATGATTGCTGTTTCTCACTGAGATTCCTACAATGGAAGCAGAAAAGATCCATGTACGCACTGCGGTGGCAAAACTACCTTAGGAGAATTCTGTCACTGACACTTGTGCTGGTTTAAGCACTGTCCCTGTAAAGAACTCTCTTGGTGGATTCAGCTGAAAACTGCTATCTTTATTTTGTGGACTGAAGGGAGGTGCTCTTTAGCAAGGGGGTTTATGGGATTTAGCAGCTAACCATTTTCAGTGCAGGGAGATCAGTAGTAATGTGTGTTTTGGTTGGTTTTTTGTGTGGTGGATTGTTGGTTTTTTGAATGACATTTTGGTTTTCAGACATAGCTGCAACAGAGTTTTTACACCTGTCCTTAGGATGTGGTAGTAGTTGATCGTTATCTCCATTTCTCAATAAAGAAGGTTATGAAATGCTTTTTGATAGATTTTATAGATAAAGGAATATTAAGTTTCTGGGACAGTGGAGTCACTTTGTGGTTCTGTGGGGCAGTGGGTATAGTGGAAATAACTCTCCTGTTTCCAACTCTGCTTGGTTTTTAGCATACTTTCTAGGAGCTTCCTTACTTGTTTCGACCCAACTTCCTCTGCATTTACTTTTTTGCATTTATATCAAACTACAGACTCTGTTGTGTTGGCAGAAGCAGCATTAAGGCAGAAGACAAAACTGCTGTTGCTGTTGCTACTTATTTCCCAGCAGAGAGGCCAGGGTTTTTAAGCGGAGTTGTTGCGCAAGTTCTCTGGAGCAGGTGGATAATTTTCAGTGATTTCTAGAGTGTTCAGTCTGCTTAAGCAGATGGCCTGTATGAGTTTAGTTGGAATGGAGCACGTTTAAGGCAGTCTTAAAAATTAGCTGTCAGCTAATAACACCTCTAGTGAGCTTGTGCAAAGTTGGTTTTTCAGAGCAAGTATCTTTGGTCTGAAATGGTTGTAAGGCAACAGGAAATGGCAAAATGTTTACTTACAGATAGCTAGCATGGAACTGTTCAAAAATCTCCAGGCTGAGTTAGGTAGTTGGTACATTTGAAAACTAGTTGGAAGTTTGGCTGAGCTTGTTAAGCAATAATGAAAAAGCTTATTGAAACACAAATTTTGATGCTAATATCACTTTTTTCTGTATTTGAGTTATTTTAAATTATGCTTCATGATGATGGTGGTAGTGTCTGAGTTCCTGTGCTTAGTTTGTACTTTCTGATTGAACATTACGTGAAAAGCAGAGGTTTTTTTAAAAGAAAAGGTGAAATTAAGGCTAGTACAACAATGGGAATACTTAAAGTATTTGAATTTAAAGCATTTAAGCATTTTAGAATATCAAGGTATTTCACAAAGTTAATTTTGTTGTGATTCAAGAATGTAAAATACTTCCGACTTAATACCTGGTTGAGATGCTGTGCCATGCTTCAGTTATTTGCAGTTAACCAAGCAATAAATTGTGTTAATTTTATACTTTGGAAAATTTCTGTAATGTCACAGGATATTAAGAGTATAGACTTTGAATAATTTTCTTTAGTGTAGTCTTTAACATAGTTTAGAGAAGCACTTAAATTCTTCACAGAAAACATGACGGGAGTCAGAAGGGGCTAGTCTGATTTTTGCAAGCTAACTTTAAACCTCACTTTTTGAAGAGAAGCCTTATAGTGTAATTGTGGTAGTAGCATTGGGTACTGCATGCTACAGTGTTATGTCAGGTACTGTGTCTAAGCATGATTTAACAAAGAATAGCATGCAAGTAAAATGTGGAAATAACATTGTAGTAATAGCCATAATTCATTGGCTGAATGGCTTTAGACAACATTTCAAATATTTATAGTGCTGAGTTTTGCAAAGCCTTAAGTGCACCATACTATAAATAATGTCATATTTTAAAGCCGCAAGTGGAGTGAACCTGGAAGATTCCATTATGCTTCCCTTCAAATATTTGAGAAAGAATGAAGGTAGCAGAAGCCATTCAGCACCTACCAGTAGCCTGGTAGAATGTGTGAACCTCATCACAAATAACAGTAGCCACAATATATTTATGTATCTCTCTGGGAAAACAAGACTAGGGATGCCACTGAACATGAGAAATGATGATTTGAACATTTGTATGGTTTGGTTGGATCTTCCAAGGGTGGAATGTTGGAGCACTTTTTTGTTTGTTTGCTATGTTCCCCAGGAAGAACTGAAGTTGTGAATAGAATTAAATTTCTCTAGTGTAGCAGATCAAAGGGAATGCTTTTGTTTTAAACTTTTGTAGTTAAGTCTTCAGATTTTTTTCTGCAGTTAATGTTATCTGTAATCTTTAGGCAGTTGGACTAGATCATCATTGTAGGTCCCTTCCAACTGAAACATATTCTATTCTTAAATATTCTCTTCTGTTTGTTGGAGGAGGAGGCGGATACTTCATAGTTTTAGCTTCATCAATCCTGCCTACAAAATTGTGCTAAAAAAATCTGAGATTTCTTTATGAGCTCTGCAGCAAAAGTAAAACACAACTTCCAAGGAAGTTTCAAAGGTCAGTAGAGCTAGAGGATAAAGGTTCTTAGCAATCATTAAATTTTTGAGCCCAGCTCCCCAAAAGAAGTGAGATACTTTGTGGATGCTTTTTGGAATTTACAAAACTCATGTTCTTCTCTGGATTAACCATAGGACCTGATTTAGAGAGAAATTACAGAATCTGATGCAATCTAAAATAACAATAAAAACTTCCTGCATAAGGTGCAGAGCTAAAGTTCTGGATATGTATTAATAGTTTCACTGCTACCCTCACAGTACCAGATACAAATGCCAAAGCATTTATGGGGTTAAAATTTGAAGGATTTAATCGTCAAAGAAGATGGTCCCTTCCTAAAGGTGGAATTGAAGGAGCTTCAGAAGTGGCTATGAAACTCGAGTTTGCAGTTTGGAGGAAAACTCTGTGTAGATGCAGCAGCATTTGTTTATTTTTGTCAGCCTGAATGTGACTATTGCAGACTTCTTATGTCAAATCTCAACAAAATGAAAAAACACCATTCTTTGCTGTGAAATGATGTAATGTCTAAACACAAGCAAAATCAAGTAGGCTTAAGCTACTGCAAAGTGAATTATTGATGACGTTCATCTCACAAAATTAAACAAAAGTGAGACTGGCACCCTTTTACAAACAAAGTTTTTGGCCTTGTTTAAATTTGCTCCAGTACTTTAAAAATGGGTACTGCTCAACACAAAAGCATAAATATAATAGACCATTTTCTTACGTTAGCTGAGTTGTATGGAAGTTTACATGTTAGCAAAATTGGATTTGATTTGTTTTGACGTTACCTTGTAGAAGCTGGTATACTTCTTGCATTGTGTGAATGGATGTTCTTGCTGAGTTCTTGCTTTCAAGAAAACCAGACTTTGGTAAAAATGGTGTTTACTGCTCCTCCTCTGTCACGATTTAACTCCTATTATGGGCCTTTTGCTGAAGTGCTTAAATTTTGGCTTTGTTCTTTAATGCTGAAGACTTACTGGTATTCTTTCCTGTGCATAACTGGTAGTAATTTTTTTACACTCTGCTAGTACTGATTTTGTTTGAAACCTATTAAACCTAGACCTTTCTCCCCATTTAATTCTGTATTTTCTCTGTATTTTATATCTGCTGTCTGCTTTAATTTCCAACAGAAAACTGTAAGAATGTCACGGTACTTAGTTCCTCCTATGTTGGAAGATAGGATTCCTAACCCCTTTCAGTGGGAGAACTGCAATGGATGGAAGTACTAGTGTTCTGGGAATGCATTTGGCGTCCTCTCCTTTTCGTTTGATACGAAGAGTAGGGTTACTGAATATATTACTCTTTATTATTTATGCTTTAAAAGTTATGTTTAAAGATGGTTTCTGTATGTGGACATTATTTTTAATTGAGAGTGTAGCTATATATAGTTGGTAATGATATCAGCTGGTCTTCTTAGGTCTGTGTGCTATTTCAAACAGCCAGTAACCGTTTTCTTGCATGACTAACCAAAGGTTTGCAAAACACGCACTTTAGGTGTATTGGTTCTGTTCTTGAAGTCTACAGCTTAAAAGCTCTTAACATGAAATAATATCTTACTGTATTTATAACTTCGGGCTTCAGAACCAAAAAGGAAATGCTATGTCATGTGTAGAAAATTGGGTAGCTCTTCTCAAAAGTTGTAGGGAAAAGGCAGGTCCTCACTGCTTTTTCCATTTTTTTTGTTTATGTGCTTGATGAGCAATGATTGCTTTTTTGAAAAGAAAATGTCAGTTAGAAATCGAATGTGTGTAGTACTTGCCCGCTGGCTTCTCAGTTCTTTTTCTCCTTTGATAGGCCCAAAAGTTGAAGGGAGTAGAAATAGCAGTCTTAAACGGCTGTCTTTATTCCCTTACTGCAACAGAATCAGATGAGTACTGGTTGGAGACTCCACAACAACTGTGCTGCCTTGGAATGGTGTTCTCTGGTGTTCTGTTCTGTGGCTAGTCTTCTAACGGGTTCAGATATTTGATTCAGCATGTTGCACTCTCATCTCGCTGGAGCAGCTAATTGGTGTGGAGGGTATCTTTCTTGCTACTACTTTTTTTTCTAGATGTAAAAGACTATAATTCACAATCTTACCAGTTCTGCAACCAAAATTACATGCTTCCGTTAAAAAGATAACAGTCCTGAGATTTATTGTTGCTATAAACATACAATTGTGGTGTTCACATGCAGTTGCTTTTCTAGAATAATCATGCTTCTAGTCATGTTTCTCAATATATGCAAAGTTTTCTTCATGTCCTTTTTTCCTAGGTGAGTGAACTGATCCTTGGTTTTGTTAGTGCACGTTTTATTGTACCCAGTTTACCAGATGATCCAGATTACTGTGTGACATGCTCTCATTGTTTATTGTCCCTTTAGTTTGTGGGCCATTTGCAAAATTTATTAGTAATTTTATGGTTTTGTCTGCATTACTGGTAATATTGAATAGTATGAGATTGAGAACTAATATGTGAAGGGTTTGGCTGCAAGTCTTGTCTCTGTTCGTTAAAACATGTTGTTAATTCCAGTTTCAATTGTTGGAGATTTAAAAAAAACCAGCTTTTTTTACTGTAAATTTATTCAGACAAGCATGTAAAAGTGCAGTACAGAAATTCAGGTACTCTCTAACATCTTTGGCATTTATAATAAGGAAATGCGTTCTATTGATTGTATGTATTTACACTGTAGGAAGTTGCATTAGCGGCTATGAGTTTCACTAAACAGGTTTGCGTCCAGAGATGATAGCTTGATTTCTTCTCTCCATTCCCTCCCCACTCCCCACCCCCTTTCCTTTTTGTGCTATTTTGAACTATATCCTGTTTTTCAAGATCTAGTAGAAGTTATGTCTGTAGATTTGTCTGGAATCTTAATCATATCATAAAACTCTTTAAGTACAGCTTGTCTGGGTTTTCTGATTTTAAAATATTTAATATAAGTTTTTTTAATATATGATAAATATTGGAAACTGAGTTTTGTTGTGACACAGCATCTTTTCTGTTCAGATTCAGAGCAGAAATACTACTATCATGGCAGAAGAGGCTGAGATGTTTAATATTTATTTATATGATGGTTGCTATATGTTTTAAATATATTAAATATGAATGATAATCGTGTGTACTAGGAAATACATATTAGCTAAAAAATAAATAATTAAAATAAATTTGGAGATGGTGTATTAAATGAATTGCTCAAAGAAAAAATTTTGGGATACATCATTCTTTTTTGTTAGTATATGGCAGTTTGTTTGTCCAAAACTAAGTTTTGTTTTCAGGGCAAGAAAAATGAGGTGTTGGTTTCTACTTGCGTTAGTCTACAAACCTATATGTTCTTCTGAAACAGCTTTGAAGGCTCTTTCCACTAGGAAACTGAACCTCTTGCTATCACTGTCCATTTGTTTTCTGAACTGCTGCTAGATATTGTTATAACTAATGAAAAAGAAAACTTCCAATGCAGTACAGAAATAAAGTTTATGTCTGTGTGCTCTTACGAAGAATATTAATGGGCAGGAATTGTAGGCTGTATTATGCGCATCATCATGGAGAGAAAACATGGAGATGAGCACTACTGTGTAAACTGAGGTGTCTGGTCTAGTCTATTATCTCTTTCAGACTTTGTAATGTATCCTATTCTGTACATTTCCACAGCTTTTCATTCCCCTTTTATAGTGTGCTTCAGCAACTAGTAGAAAGCCACTGATACCTCAGTGCTCAGAAATTTTTAAACTTTCTCTGTTCCCTAGTGCTTTACTGTAAAAATTCATGTCTTGCTAAGAAAAGCTTTCATCACTTAAGTGAAATTAAGCCTAATTTTTTTTGCTACCCCTAATACTGGGAATGTATTTTGATTTTTCCATTGACTTTTGAGCATCCAATAATAATGCTCTTTGTAGCAAAAAGGCAGAGCAGTCAAGTTGAATAGGAGTTAACGTTAAAAGTTAATTATCCCTTTATAAAATGAAAATAAAGTATTTTTTAAAAATTCTTCATAGTGTAACATCTTGCAATTAATAGCACAATGATTAATGCTTTAAGTAACAAACAGTGTTCTTAAAGTGTTCTGGACAGTGAACTTTGGTGTATAGCTTGGGGAGGTGTAGCTGTTACATCCATTACAGAATTCAGTGAAAAGTTTGAAGTATCTGATATGGCCATGACCAATCTACAGATCTAATAACCAGAAATAAGGAACCAAGAGCATTTAACCAGTCTTTGGTGCAAACTTCAGATGTACTGTTTTTCTTGCAGTAGTATAAGTAAACATGATGTAATAATAATTACTTCATAGATGATGGAGTATCAACTGCAAATTACGTATTCCTTCTAATCTAGAACATTATTTATGTGTAAGTGCTAAACCATTAATTGTCCTTGCTTATAGCGTTCTGCTGCTGCCTGTAAAGGTTGCAGTTGGACCCACGATATTATTTCTAATTGGCTTTATTGCCAAGAACACATTTTTTTGAGGTTGCCGAAGGGCAGCCTCCTGCATAAAAAAACTGTAGCATAATTGTGAAAAAGTATAGCATTGAGTTGCTTAGCAGCATGAGATTGAATCTGTCTGAAGTGAATATACATAATGAAGTTCTTAGACCTGATTATTATTATTATTATTATTTTAGTTTTGAGGGGTTTTTGCTGTTATAGATTATTCTTTTAATACAAGGTGAAAGGAAGTCTCCCACTTTGCATGTTCATTGTGAATTCAAGAAGAGGGCTACATAATAAGTGAAAGGCATAGTTCAAAACATTTAAGTAATTTTTAAAAGTAATGTTAGCATTTTCCAGATAGAAATTACTTGCTAAGTTTGTTTTTCTTATGTTATAGTGCCTGTATTTACTGTGGCTTTTTAAATTCACTTGACTTCATTCTGTTCTTGGAAAGTCTGGTTTGTTTTACTGTCGTGACCAAAATCCTGATCTCCCAGCATAAAAACCACATTATCTGGCTACTTATAAGCACCTTGAATGTAGTTTCTTGAACTCTTGGAAATGTTTAAAACAAGAATTTAAATAACAGAATTGCAGGGGATGTAACTTCTATGTCCATCTTCCTTCTGTCATTCAGATACATTGTGGGAACAGTTTCGCACCAGTGGAACCAGCGTAACTCCCACTGAAAGCTCCTGAGAGCGAAGGAATGGTCGTACTGGGTGAAAGGCCCAGTCGTGATCAGTGCTCTGTCCGTGACAGCGGCCTGAAATGTATGTCTACAGAAAAGCACAGCAGCAAGGCCACAGCTCAGCGAAGGGACCACGGTTAATTGTCTTAACATTTGCTGGTTTTGTATGGAAGGCATTGACTGCTTGCTTTCTTGGTGTCCTATCTTTGGCGATTTACTCTATTTACCGTCACATGAGCGAAAAGCTTCTCCTTCAGCACAGGAACTGAAATTGACTTCAGTTAGCCAGAACTAAGTGTATGATCTGAAGACCCTGACCTCTCCTTACATTATCTGGGAAAAAGCATCATGTACCTTAAGTAACCAGTGGTACACTATCTAACCGTTAAATGCAGAAAGAATTATTGACAAGTGAATGTCTTTCAGAGAAAGACACTTGTTGCTGCTGTCCAGTTCCCTTTCAGGGCCTGAGCTTCATCGACTGTTGCCTTGAAGTAGGACAGTCTTTTGAGTGGTGTAAAGGATTTCCTTGGCTTTTTTTGAAGTCTTTTGGGAAGCTATTTCATATGGAAACAAGAAATTAATCCATTTTGAATACGTTGGCTTTGTTGCCTTGACATGCAGGGCCATAAACTGCATATTCAGCCTTAACTTGAATATGCTTTGCATTGGTTAGAATTTCTTTGGCTCCAAGCTTGGTGTTTCAATGAGAATTTTATATTGAGACTGAAAAACTTTTGATGGAAGGGGGTCAGCTTTAGCTGGAGAAGCCTGAGGAGAGACTTTACCTCTAATTGCCTGAAAAGGCAATCTGAGAACCACAAGCTTAGGCTGTGTGTTACACCTGGAACAGTTAAATGTAGTCAGATTCTTCTCCTCATCAGAATGTCTCAAGTCCAGTTACATGAGAAACCAGTATCATTGTCCAGTTTTCTCTTTGGTAATTTTTTTCAAAAGATGAAATTATCCACATGGTTTTGCTGTAACAGAGCTATATAAAAAAAATAAATTTGCTCTTTGTATCGTTAAGCCTTCTATGTCTAGTTGTTCGGGGTTTTTTTAAAGTGGTGGGAGAAATACTGAATTCTCTATCCCTGTTCTTGAATTAAGTCACGTGTTTGAGTATTTTAGTTCCCTTTACACACGGTGTAAATATAACGTTTTCCTTTCTTTGAGGTTGTTGAACTTTTTTTCCCCAAATCTCATTTGAATTAAAGCTTCGATCTTTGAATGTCCTCGTAGCTTTAAATTTTCAACTAAACCTCTGCATAGGTTTCCCAGTGCTCTAAAATACAGGCAGAAAACAATAGAATCAGGCTGTCACACCTATAAGTCTATAATGCAGATAATATTGGTATTTGTTGCTCAAGGAGGAGGAAACATCACTGCTTAAAACTAGCATTTTCTGCAGCATTCCTCTACAGTCTCTCTCTTCATCATAGAATGCTGCGTAGCTGGTACTTAAAGATTTGAATGCATTTAGATCACTCTTTTGAGACCTTATTTATGGGATTGAGAGTTGTGGTCCCTCTGCTTTGCCCTTGACCTGACAATAAGTGGTAGTGCTTTCTTTTGGAAGTTCACTTTCTGTGCTTTTACTGTTTGCTTAAATTAATGTAAATGGTAAGTGTAGGAACATCTTGTATGGAGTTGCATACCATTAAGTAGATGTAGCTTAGCTACATTTAGTCTTAATGCTAAATTTTGAAGTTTAAAAAAAAAAAAAATCCTGAAAGAACTGAAGTATGTTTCAGGACATCCCTCTTTATTTTGTCATATGATATTGAGGGCAAATAGAACTGTGTGTTTGCATGGACGTTCCCAATGTTCCAGAAATTTAGGCTGCCAAGTGTCTTAATTTCAGTGTGTTGTGGAAAGATCAATGAAAAAGGTTACTTGAAGTAACCTGTTTTTCAATGAGAGTAGTTTTAGTTCATAGCAATTACAGTTACTCAAGGTCTGTCTTTTACTGTATCACTTCGAAATTTATTGCTTTGAAATAATATGTTGGGGCCTGTTGCAGTTAACCAAGTTCCATATATGCTCACTTCTTTCCTAGGAGAAGGACTCAAAATTAATTGTCTTTGTAGTATAAACTATTTTAAATAACCTTTTCTCTGATTGCTGCTTATCAGGTATTTTTTAAACATTGAAAGTTAGACACTTCTTGCTCTGCTGAGTAGTACCTTAATGACAAGTTTTTCGTTAATCATGGAATATGTTTCAATTTTAGAGCATGTCAGTGTTAATGAGCAAATTGCTGGGACCACCAGTTTTCTGTTCTCATTACAGAAATAATTTCCTCCTTCCTGAAAGACACAAGGCACAGGGAAGAAAGAAAATGATAAATGTGTGGGGGTGTGTATAGATTGTAACTACTGAATTAGGTCAGTGTTACAATTTTGGGGGAGGTGTTTCTGGATGAGAAGGCGTTTTGATTGAAATAAGGGAATAGGGTAGAAGGTTAGATTCCTGAAGTCTAGAATTTTTAGGCTAGAATCACGTCACAACCCTTGTGATGAGTCAGTATTTATTAGGATTTTAAGAAGGCAGTTCCCAGAATCCTATGTGAAACAAATCTGTGATACCTTTCAACCTAAAATTTGTAAGCTTTTTTGCAGTACAGTGCTGCATGTTTTCTGTGAATCCCATTAGGATAAGAACATCATTCCATAAATAACGCTGGGGAAAAAATAATCGTATTTTTTCTTAGCATGGTTGTATGATTTTTTAGAAGGCCTTGTTGTTATATGTTGAGTAGACTAGTGTCCTGGCATACATTGTTACCACACTGCAGAGTAGATTTTGTGGTACATATCCTCACTTGTATATTACCAGAAGACTTTAAATACGGAAAAGATAGGTCTGTGTCCCTAGATAGGGCTTAAGTAATGCGCATGAATAATAAATTGTAATTTTGAGGTCTGCCACTGTCATCTGTCACCTTGTATTTGTGCTTTTTTTGAGGTTCTATATTATGAGTAGCTAATTTAGGAGAAAGGCTGTATGTATTGGGTATTTCAGTTGCTTTTGAGGAGGTGACTTTGAGAAACTCAGATGAAAGTGGTTCTAGAAGTCAACTATATTAGAAAATTACCTATGTTCCTAGATCATGGTATGTGAAAATACCATCTTTTGTATTTGCTGTTACATGCTATCCTATAACAGGGAATATGTACATATTCCAGTACTTACCCAGGAACCTATGTCTGGTATTTTTTTCCTGGCTTTTGACAAACCACTAGATTTCTTCTCTTGCCCAAACAGAATTAACCTATTCTGCCACACAGGTGTGGGGTGAAAGCTGAGGTGAGGCTCAGCTGTGCTGCTGCACTTGGATGCTTGAGCCTGGAAGCAGAGGGCCCTCTGGGAGGGCAATGCCCTGTCTGACGTCCTCTGTGCAGTCTGCTGGTGCTCTGTGGGAATGCTACTTGCAGCAGGTGGTGTCTTCTAAATGAGGAGCGTGCAGAGTCAAAAAAACTATTGTTGTTATTTCCTGGTGTTACTAAAATGACAAGGAGTCAGGTAAAGCAAAAGCTGACTTTCTCCTATAATGTAGTGGTGGGTCAGGGTGATGTAAGGAGATTGGAAAAAGCATGGCAAATGAGAATTTGCTTAGTTGGCAATCAAAAGCAAATGTCAGTGGGATTCATTTGACTCAGTCTTTGTAGCCTCATATCTCACTTGATTAACAATGGAGTAGTTAGTTTGTCATTTAATAGGCATCTGTCTACATCTTGACACTGTATCAAAACATCCGTTCAGAGCTTTGGTTAAAGATGATTTTTTAAATTTTTTTAAAATATGGCTTAGTGTGCAGAATCCAAAATCAAATAATGTAGAAATGAGACGTTTATAAAAATTAATATAGTCTCCACTAGAATTCAGCTGGATATAGGCAGTTGGAATTGTTTCTGTTCAGGTGTTTGCATACTCAAAACCAAGGTGTTGCTGTAGACTTTACATTTGTTTATAAATAATCCACTAAAATTAGGTGTGAAGGCTATTCTTGAGCTGAGCTAAACTGTGCCTTGCTGAGTTTTAACTCTAAAAAATTGAGTAGTCTGAATTAAAGAAATGACGAGAATTTGAAATTTCACAGTTAATCAGTTCTAGAGAGATTAAAGCAGTAGTGTATTCTCCGTGGACATGCAGTTTGATGTTTTCTCTAAAACATAAATGGTTAAATCAGTGGCTGAAAACAGGACTGGTAAATTACTCTAACACTGTTTAAAAATGATAAATTGGATGATGATTTGTGCTTACAAAAACATGTATATATATTCTCTATAATTAGAAGGAAAATACCTGAACAAGGATACGCTTGCAATTTATAATATCCAGATACTACAAGAAGCAATCCAGCCATTTATTTGAGATGGAGTGGTTTTTGTTAGCTGCAGCACAACTTGATGTTACTTTTGTATCTCTGAGGGCATCACACAATTGGGGGAGGAGAAGTGATGAACTCACTTAAGAAGTTGGTCTTGTCTTATGCACATGGCCAAGCCAAGTGAACTTCTCTGGAGGCCCTGAAATACACTTCTCTGGGAATGTAATTTACGTAATGCATACATAGACTTGTGATTAGTCTCTTAAGCAAAGTCACTAAATAAAAGGAAGAAAAAGATACCTCAGTCCTTTATGTAGATGTTCTGTATTTATTAGTGTCTACAAAATTCTGTGTGTTTTTCTTACACAGATTTTGTTTTACTCTGTGAATTTACAAGATTTTTGATAAGTTGGTTGTTTCAGTAATAGTTTTCTTGTATCTCTTAGTTAAATTGTGTCATTCACCTTGAGCAGAAAGGAGCTTACAAGAATGCTTTGCTGAGGCCCTTCAACTAAGCACAGGGGCAAAATCTGATAGTAAATCCACACTGGTGTAAGTCAGTCTAACAGGGGAGCTGCAGTTTTGTCCTGGCTCCCTGGCTGGCATTAGGATGAGTACTGTCTGACCTTGCAGTGCACCAGTTCAGGTAATTAAAGAAACTGAAAAATAATCAGTCTTTGTAAGTTTGGGGTTTCTTTTTGTTTTTTCCTTTAGTACTCTGAACTGGCTCACTTCACGATAGTTCAGCCAAAAGGATTAGGATAAGAAAGAGATGAGATTGGAGCAGCTTCCCCTTGTTATAAGCTGATGTAGAACCACAGGCGCTGGTGGTCACTTCTTTCTGCAGTTTAAGCCAACCTAGACCAGGATTGCTGCTGAAAGGAGCTTTTTCACCCGTTTCCTGCTTCTTTGCTGCCTCACTGCTTGTGCCAGCACAAGTTCTTGTGAGGCCATATTATGAACCAGACCTGTTAGGGAAGAATGGTGGTGATTAAGAAAGGTTTATTGTGGTGGTAGAGCTGGCTTAGGGCTGTTGAAAAGTACAGTGAAAGTTGGCAAAAGTTTGTTTTCATTCATTTATGCAGGTACGTAGAAGCCTCAATCAGGTGGTGCAGGGGAACTGACTGCATTGAGCTGCAGTAGACTACAGTGTAAGTGTATATATATGTGTGTATATATATATGCATTTATATATATATGGCAGGAAACTCAGTCTTACTAATACTTTCTACCTAGTGATCTTTGTAAACATGAACAGAAAAAACCCAAATACTCAGACAAGGGCATTTTAAAAAGAGCACCAATTAAAATTACTTATTTTAAAAACAGTGTTTAAAAAATTAGTTTATTCCTAAAGAAAATTTGAGTTCGTGATGCCTTTGTTCTGGACTTAGCGGTCTTACTAAGCCCTATGAATATGAGTTCTGAAGGGTGGGGATGGATTACAATTGACTGTGTTCAAAGCATAAAGTTTCGTTCAAAAGTGAAGATTGTTTTAGTGTTAGTATTAGGGATCTCTAAATTTGTTGGGGCTGTTAATATTGGCGACTGGGCAGGGGAGAAATAGCGTATTCAGTCAATTTTTGTTGTGTATGTAACTGGGCTTGCAAATTTGCACCATTTAGGAAAGGATTTTAAATTGTCTTGGAGAAAGATTGAAAATAAAATTGAGATGAGACATCATAATAAATCAGTTACAAATATGCCAAGTGTTACAGCAGAAATTTTACTCTAACTTGTTAACTCAGAGCTTTTGCTGATTGAATCAGGAACTTAGCACTGTGGAATGAATCTTGCTGAAAGCTTATACAATTCCTTCTACCACCCTACTTGGTTTTTGAACTTTCTGAGTACTGTTGTTGGTTTATGTAGTGCTTGGAAGTCTGAACTGCGTCTTGAAAATTATGTTTTGTCTTCTGTGGTTACACAGTGGAATTGTTGGTATAACTTCATATGACTTTTTATTTCTGTGTTTTAATAATACACAGTGAAGCTGAAATACATAGTGATTAGTGAACTGTTGGTATATCATGATTGCAAGATCAACAAACCTGATGTCACAGTTTTCTTTGTATAATCCACTAAAATACTCGGTGGGTCTGTGATGGGCTTTGTAGTGGGCCTGAAAGGCCAGTGAACTCAGGGTTTCATAGACAGTTGCTGGAAGAAGGGAATACAGGTCACATGTCCTGGGTAAATACTGATGTGCTAATAGAAGAAATTTGGCTGCAGGGTCTCTCTTGGTCTTACCCGAGTTAGAAGCAATCTCTGACTCCATCTCAGACATCTGCAGTTGGACTGTATCAGGCGAAGAGGATTGGAAAAGATGACAAATTTAGATGTTTATGCTCTTAACCAGGTCATTTCTACATATATCTCATCAGCACCTTGAGTTCAAATTGAAAATCTGCTCTAGCAATTCCAGTACAATAGAATCAGAGTAAACAGCTGCATTTTGGATATGTGTCAGTTTGTCAGTGGTATAGAGGTAATTATCAATGTAATTTTTACTTAGAACATTAAAATCATATTAAATATTTTGAATGTTTCCTTCTTCTGATGTCAGTTGTACTCAATGAAAAGAAATGCTAAGTGTAATATGGAAGTTTCTTTATGGCAGTGTATTTGTTTGTGTAGTATTCTTTTCCAGGTACGAGTTACTTTTATAAGCATGTGTCAATATAGCATATTGTCTTTTTTTTCTTTTTCAGGTTATGCAATGGTCTCTGCAAGATGGCATGTTCTTGAGTTGGAGCTTTTTAAGGCAAGCATATGCTGGTACTTCAACTTTACTAAGCGGACTATAATTTCTTCTCTCACAACAACTACATAAGCAGACAAAATTGCAAAGATCTGCCCTGTGTCGAGTATGACAGCCACGACTCGTGGCTCTCCAGTAGGAGGGAATGATAGCCAGGGCCAGGCTCCTGATGGACAGTCCCAGCCTCCCCTCCAGCAGAATCAGGTAAGATATTAACAATCAAGTTGCCTAGAAATAAACAGGTTAGTTCTTTAAAAATACTGTTTCTAAATTATTTGCATTTGTATGTTCCTAGAGATGTCTAGTTAAGTTAGATATATTTTTTGTGTGTGTCTGGAAGTACAAAAAGATTTTTGAGGGATTAAGGCAGTGCTCTTGGCAAAGTAGATCCTATTAGGGACCACTGCATTGCACATGACGCTTGCTTTTCAGCCAATGGCATAGTTCGTTCAAGCATAGTTCTTTTGGATAAGAAGCTTTCTTGGAATACTTTCAGAAGCTTCCTCAGAACCACGTTGTAGACTTACCTGCTGCAGATTGGTAAAACTACTCTCTATGAGTGCAATTTATGCTCAGTTCTGCAAAAGCACTTTTTGGATAAAAAAGCTTACAAGTGGCTATCAGCTCTTTAAGACTGGCGTCATCTGAGTCTCCATGCATTGTACTAGACTTTCAGAAAAACTCAACTCAGCATGTTTTTGTTCAAAAGACAAGCAAAACCTTTCAAATATTGCACCAAAATGTGATGATTCTTTTTTGTTCTGGAAAAAATGCCAGAAAAGATGCTTGTAAACAGTGCAGCCCAAACCCGTTCAAAAGAAAAGCCACGCTTTATCATTTAATTCAGTGTGAAGATGGTATTTGTTTAATACCTTAAGGTTTAATCGTTGTTACTTCCTGATAATGAATTGCTCTTTGGAACATGTGTGGTGGGCTGAGCCTGGCTGTCAGGTAAGCCCCCACCCTGTTGCTCACTCCTTCTGCCTCAGTGGGATGGGGGAGAGAATCAGAAGGGGAAAGTGAGGAATTGCATGGGTTGAGATAAAGACAGTTCAGGAAGTGAAGGGGTGGGGGGAGGAAACAAGTGATGCAAATGCAGTCACCCACCACCAGCTGATGGATGCCCAACTAGGACCCAAGCAACAGCTACCTTGTGAAAAAACCTCCTCCCAACCCCCCTCCAATTTTATCGCTAAGCATAACAGTATGTGGTGTGGAGTATCTCTTCGATCAGTTCAGGTCCGTTGTCTCAGCTGTGTCCCTTCCCAGCCTCTTGCCGACCCCCAGCCTGCTTTCTGCTGGGGGGCAAAGTGAGAAACACAAGGCCTTGAATCTTCAAGCGCTATTCAGCAACAGCGAAAACACTGGGGTGTTACCAATACTCTTTTGGTCACAAATCCAAAACCCAGCACCATACAGGCTGCTGTGAAGAAAATTAACTCCATGACAACCAGACACAGTACATCATGTGAAAAATGTTCTTGAGGTTTTGGTCCTCCCTGGTCCTCCTACATCTTGCTGTTCTGATTTGAATCTTTATTATTGTCATTTCATACTATTTCTGTATATGAATAAGTGTGCATCTACAAAATGCATTGTATTTTGTGTGGCCCATCAAAATGGGCTTAACTAATCATGTTCTTGGAGGTTGGTTAGTAGCCAACAGTAGTAGTGTGTTACTCATTTTTAGCAAACTTTTTTAGAAAATATTTCTCATGATCATTTTCTTCTGTGCTGTTGCTGAAGTTTGTCTTTCTACTTAAAATAGTGATATTATCTTCAGAAGGTTTGTGAAAACTGGAACATACCTGTAGTCTTTATTTTCACCTTCTAGATAGACAGTCTGCTGAAAGTAGCAGTCTGTTACAAAACCCCCCACTTTCGTCACTGGGAAAGTAGCTTAATGTTTAAACTATCAGGATAGAAAGCATATAGCATATTTTATGCTCTAGTTTTTAAGTCAGAAATCAAATGATTTTATTATATTTTATGAGGACAGCTACTTATTTCAAGTGATTCTTTGAAACACAATGCGAAGGAAAAATGCCAGAATAAGTGGCATGTAAGTGCAGGTGGTATTTAAAGGATTTTCCTTACCAATTTTAGACTTCTTCTCCTGATTCTTCCAATGAGAACTCCCCAGCTACCCCGCCTGATGAGCAGGGCCAACGAGATGCTCCACCCCAGCTTGAAGATGAGGAGCCTGCATTTCCACACACAGACCTGGCAAAGTTGGATGACATGATCAACAGGTATTTTCACACCTTTTTGAGAGGGTGTAAATTATTTGTACGAATATCTTGATAGCGGAATCAGGATTCTTGCATCTTTGTTTCACTGGATTTCTTGAAATACTTTTGTTATTGGGTTAGAGTTGTAAAGAGAAGGAAGCTGAAATCAGAGGGTTTTTTTTAACGGAGTGCTTATCAGGGCCTCTAAAAACGTATATTCTTACCCTATATTGAAAGCATTACAAAGGGGCAAGGATTCTTGATTTTTGAAGAAGCACAATTGAAATACAGGGGTATTTGTTTTGTTTTTGAATATAGGCCTCGATGGGTTGTTCCTGTATTGCCGAAAGGGGAATTGGAAGTTCTTCTAGAAGCTGCTATTGACCTAAGTAAAAAAGGTAAGCTGGAAAGACAATGGTTATTGGGTCAGTGTGCAAAGTCTTTTCTTCTTCTTTTGAATCCCTGGTAGAGGCTTAAAAAATCTTATTTTTTTCTGTTACAGCCCCCATCCTAAAGATTGTGTCAGAGTGGTATGCAGAACTTCTGTAGATCAGAAACTTTAAAAAGCCATCAATGTAGTTAGAAATTAGGTGCCTTATTATGAATAGGGAAGTTGAATAAGCTTACAGCAATAAAAAAATCTTGTCATTCCTCTCCTACCTGTTTTCTATATTCAATTTGAGATCAGACCTAGGGGTTTTGATCTTTATAACAGATACTAAAACTCAAAGAATTCTAGCTTTTTAAAAATAAGTTACTAATCTAGCTTCCCGAATGTCTTGCTGTAAATTTTTGTTCAAATTTGGCACATAGATACTTTTGAGAATATAAGAGAAAAGTTAGAATTTTGAACAGCATGACTTAGACTAATAATTTTACCATATTGCTTGCTGTGTCTGACTTGCTTGGAAGTAGGAGGGTTCCATATCAGGACTGTGTATGTGTTTGTTAAATCGTACTAGTGAGACTGACAAATTTGTCATGTGTTCTGGAAAGTTCTGTTCTCCTGGAAAGTTGCTTTGGTCTCCTGTTCCAGTCAGTATTTGTTGCCCCAGCATTTGAGTAATAGCAGAAGTCAGATCAAAAATATTTTTCTAGGAGATCTATACCTACCGGCTAGTTGTGTTTTAAATACAGTGACTTGCAAAGTGCCTGTTCCTTACTTTTGCCTAGCTGGACCAGGACAACNACCACCAGCTGATGGATGCCCAACTAGGACCCAAGCAACAGCTACCTTGTGAAAAAACCTCCTCCCAACCCCCCTCCAATTTTATCGCTAAGCATAACAGTATGTGATGTGGAGTATCTCTTCGATCAGTTCAGGTCCGTTGTCTCAGCTGTGTCCCTTCCCAGCCTCTTGCCGACCCCCAGCCTGCTTTCTGCTGGGGGGCAAAGTGAGAAACACAAGGCCTTGAATCTTCAAGCGCTATTCAGCAACAGCGAAAACACTGGGGTGTTACCAATACTCTTTTGGTCACAAATCCAAAACCCAGCACCATACAGGCTGCTGTGAAGAAAATTAACTCCATGACAACCAGACACAGTACATCATGTGAAAAATGTTCTTGAGGTTTTGGTCCTCCCTGGTCCTCCTACATCTTGCTGTTCTGATTTGAATCTTTATTATTGTCATTTCATACTATTTCTGTATATGAATAAGTGTGCATCTACAAAATGCATTGTATTTTGTGTGGCCCATCAAAATGGGCTTAACTAATCATGTTCTTGGAGGTTGGTTAGTAGCCAACAGTAGTAGTGTGTTACTCATTTTTAGCAAACTTTTTTAGAAAATATTTCTCATGATCATTTTCTTCTGTGCTGTTGCTGAAGTTTGTCTTTCTACTTAAAATAGTGATATTATCTTCAGAAGGTTTGTGAAAACTGGAACATACCTGTAGTCTTTATTTTCACCTTCTAGATAGACAGTCTGCTGAAAGTAGCAGTCTGTTACAAAACCCCCCACTTTCGTCACTGGGAAAGTAGCTTAATGTTTAAACTATCAGGATAGAAAGCATATAGCATATTTTATGCTCTAGTTTTTAAGTCAGAAATCAAATGATTTTATTATATTTTATGAGGACAGCTACTTATTTCAAGTGATTCTTTGAAACACAATGCGAAGGAAAAATGCCAGAATAAGTGGCATGTAAGTGCAGGTGGTATTTAAAGGATTTTCCTTACCAATTTTAGACTTCTTCTCCTGATTCTTCCAATGAGAACTCCCCAGCTACCCCGCCTGATGAGCAGGGCCAACGAGATGCTCCACCCCAGCTTGAAGATGAGGAGCCTGCATTTCCACACACAGACCTGGCAAAGTTGGATGACATGATCAACAGGTATTTTCACACCTTTTTGAGAGGGTGTAAATTATTTGTACGAATATCTTGATAGCGGAATCAGGATTCTTGCATCTTTGTTTCACTGGATTTCTTGAAATACTTTTGTTATTGGGTTAGAGTTGTAAAGAGAAGGAAGCTGAAATCAGAGGGTTTTTTTTAACGGAGTGCTTATCAGGGCCTCTAAAAACGTATATTCTTACCCTATATTGAAAGCATTACAAAGGGGCAAGGATTCTTGATTTTTGAAGAAGCACAATTGAAATACAGGGGTATTTGTTTTGTTTTTGAATATAGGCCTCGATGGGTTGTTCCTGTATTGCCGAAAGGGGAATTGGAAGTTCTTCTAGAAGCTGCTATTGACCTAAGTAAAAAAGGTAAGCTGGAAAGACAATGGTTATTGGGTCAGTGTGCAAAGTCTTTTCTTCTTCTTTTGAATCCCTGGTAGAGGCTTAAAAAATCTTATTTTTTTCTGTTACAGCCCCCATCCTAAAGATTGTGTCAGAGTGGTATGCAGAACTTCTGTAGATCAGAAACTTTAAAAAGCCATCAATGTAGTTAGAAATTAGGTGCCTTATTATGAATAGGGAAGTTGAATAAGCTTACAGCAATAAAAAAATCTTGTCATTCCTCTCCTACCTGTTTTCTATATTCAATTTGAGATCAGACCTAGGGGTTTTGATCTTTATAACAGATACTAAAACTCAAAGAATTCTAGCTTTTTAAAAATAAGTTACTAATCTAGCTTCCCGAATGTCTTGCTGTAAATTTTTGTTCAAATTTGGCACATAGATACTTTTGAGAATATAAGAGAAAAGTTAGAATTTTGAACAGCATGACTTAGACTAATAATTTTACCATATTGCTTGCTGTGTCTGACTTGCTTGGAAGTAGGAGGGTTCCATATCAGGACTGTGTATGTGTTTGTTAAATCGTACTAGTGAGACTGACAAATTTGTCATGTGTTCTGGAAAGTTCTGTTCTCCTGGAAAGTTGCTTTGGTCTCCTGTTCCAGTCAGTATTTGTTGCCCCAGCATTTGAGTAATAGCAGAAGTCAGATCAAAAATATTTTTCTAGGAGATCTATACCTACCGGCTAGTTGTGTTTTAAATACAGTGACTTGCAAAGTGCCTGTTCCTTACTTTTGCCTAGCTGGACCAGGACAACTTCATTTTCATATTAATAAAGGTTATTCTTAGGCAGTTTTAAAAATAAAAAGTTGATTGTGGTCACGATATTCTGGGTAACTTGATTCTTTTCTGTAAGTCTTTTTTTTGCTTTGGAGCAGTCTCTGAAGAAACAAAAGTTAGGGTATACCCTTGTGATCCAACATAGGATAATGCCATGTTCTTGCCAACACTGATTTATCAACCATAGTTGCACTTGGAATTAGCTTCTTTGCATGTAGCTAGGTCTGGCAGGAATCTTAAGGTGAGTGTAGAATTTTCAAGTGATTGCATCTGTTCAGGAGCAAAAGAAATGCCAACTTACGGGGGAAAAAAATACAGCCATCTATGTGTCTGGGCTGTTGGAACAGTGCAGTAAAAAAATTCTCTGCTTGTGATTTGTGAGAGAGGAGATGTATGTACTGCCAGCTGTTAAGTCATCTTTTTTTTAAAAAAAACAAACTGTCAATGCAATGAAGTAATAAGAGCAGAATGAGCTTTTTGGCTACTACTAACATCAACGTACTTCTCCAGAGCATCAGCATTAGTTAAAAGTTCACAAAGAGTCGTGTCTTTTTCCTCTTTAAGTTGTGAAAAACAGTGGAAATCTGTTTGTATGCTTTATGCACTTTGATTTTTATTAAGTTGTTGGTGTCCAAATCTGAAAAGGGCTTCTGTGTTGCTATTTAATTAGTCTTCCTCTTGCCCTCTAGATGAATTCCTCTGTGTTTACGTACGCAAGGATTATTGGCTAAAGAGAAAACAAGGAAAGCTGTTGGAAGTAGTTGTTTAACAGTGTTATGTTCACAGTTACATCCTAGATTTTTTTTTTCCTCTCTACTTGAAGTTACATGGTGGCTAAGGTGGTTCTTTTTTAAATAACTGTCAGTGCTCAAGGAATATGATAGGGTGCTCATTTGATGTAACTGACACTGTTTGGTTAGCTCAAAGCTTGGTGGACACTGTTTCAGAGCTCTGTATATATAGAGAAGTAATATAAATGATTCTGTTGTGTACGTTTTTTAATAGATCGAAAATGTGTTCCATTATCTCAGTAAGAGCTAAAATTGGACACCTTGCTGTCTGTCTGTGAGCATTTTTCTTAATCTGAGTTGTGTTTCAAAAGGGAAGAACTGAAAGGAGAAATTGAAAAGTAACCAGCTGTTGAACTACATAAATTTTATATTGCAATCTGTAACTCATTTAGATTATAAGCAACAAAACCTAAAAAGAGCCCACAAATTCTTTTTATCAAGCATTATTTTTTAGGGGTTAGGATTCTTAAGTAGCTTTTATTCATAACTTTGCCACTGGCCGTCAGCATTGGCATTCTGGGGTAACTGCTGTCTTTGTGACCCTGTCTATAAAATAAGAGTGATATTTGTGTCCTCTTTAAAAAAGTCAGGAACTGAAATTGAAAGGGACATGACTAAACTGAAGTGGAAGCACACATAGGAATTAAATGTCATCATTGCCACCTTCAAGTGCAAGGAGCAAATTTGACAAGAGTAGTATGAATCCAGTCTAGACTGTGACTTGCATTATTCCTGGCAGATGCATTTATTTATGCAAGATTATCTTTTTATGTGTAGGCATCAATGTATTATTCTTCATTAATCCAGCCGTCAAATGATAGTCTGGAGTTAGTTGCTAATAGAAGAAAACTTATTTGAAAAATAGTATTTAAGAGCAAGCTTGATGTTTATCTTCACAATAATTCTGGAATACTTAAGAAGTGTTTTGTGTAATGAGATTTGCTCCAGAAATAAATGTCAGAGTGAGTTGGATGCTATAAATTTAAAAGTGGGGGAAAAAATGGTTTGGGGTTTTTTATAGGCTAGAATATTCTCCACTCTTTCTTTTAAAATACCCTCAACAGCTCTGCACTGCTCTACCTTTGCTGTGGATTTTATTGCTCCTAATGTTTACATTCAATTTTTAACATGGTGCCAGAACTTACCAATGTGGCACACGCAAGTGTCACACAAGTAAGATGCAAGGCAGATTTCAGAATTTGTGGCTTTTTTAAACTGAAATGAGATTTCACTACACAACTGAAATCTTCAACCTTGATCCCAGATCTTTGTTTTTGATGACTTGCAAAGGCTGACAGAGGGGGAAAGAATAGAGGCAGGCACTAGAGCCTCAGGGGAGAAAAAAAAAAAAATATGGGTGTGTGAGCATGAACACACATGCGTCCAAAATCTAGGCAGCCCAATTCTGGATGTTGTTTCCAGCATCCTCTCTGAAGACCATCTCTCTCTGGCTGATCCATCTGCATTTCTGTGGGACCACTCTGAAGTTCCTTACTGAAACTTTATCTTCTGCATTTTCTTGAAATGGTTATTTTCAGCCATCTGTCTAAAGTAAAGCAAGGACGTCAGATTTGTATTGTCATATTCCAAAGTCTCTTAGCCAGATGTTGGGGCTTGAACCAATTTGATGAAGTGAGCTACAGCAGGGCTAGTGCGGTGTCTTGGTGCAGAAGGACTCTCATACCAGAAGCTGAGTGACACGTGTAGCCACTGTGCCCACGGGGAAGTGTGGGTTTCCCTAGAGCTCATTAGCTTCAGGTCACTGTCAGTTCTGTAGGGCCTGAGACAGCCCTTACCAAGCTGCGGAGAGGCTTCCGTGCTGCACTTCCTAAGGCTCCAGGTCTTGGGGCGTTTTGCTGGCACAGCACCACACCAGTGCATGGAGGCAGCTCAGTTCTGGCGTTGCAGCTACAATCTGAAGCCCTGGAGAAGAAGAGCTGGGTCACTTTTGCTTGGGGCCTTGGTGGTCCAACCCTATACTGTTGATAACCCTTTAGATGCATCCGAGTTTGTTCATCTACAGTTATGTGTGGACTGACAAGTTTTGTGGACCCAGAGTGTTTCTGCACTTGTGTCAGGTTTAATAGACTCTCTGCATGGCTTATCTGGCAAATTGACCGCCTTTAAGCACAGGTACAGAAATCAAATGCCCTTCTGTTCTTCCTCAAATCCCCTTCCTCAAATCCCCTAATTGCAGCTCCCGTGTACTGTATATTGCACATTCTTTTCATATTTACTTTTTTCTCATTACATAATCCATTTCTCTGGTTTTTCTCTAAATACTTAGCTCAGGGCTCCATGCATTTACTTGTCTGCTGTATTATTCCTTACCTTCTCTGCCCTCAGAATTTGGACAACATGGAGAAAAATGGCTCCTTGTGATCTTACTTAAGAGTTAGTGATATGGAATTTGATTCAAGCAGTAGTTGCCAGTTGTCTAGTGTAATTACTGTTTCTGTTCTCACTGTCTTTGGATTACTCTTGCTTCCTCTCCTGATCTGCTGTCTTTTAGGACTCCTGTACCCTGCTTTTGATAGTAAGTGCCATTTGTTGTTTCACCAGTACGCAGCATTGTGGGAGAAGGTAGGAGGTAATTGTAGATCCATGAGTCATACAAGTATCTTCTGAGGCTCTACATCTTCTGAGTTCAGTGAAATACAGAATGGAGAATGTGTTTTGAAACATACCCTGTTTTGGTATTCCTGAACTTGGTTTGAAGTGTCTTGCTGACTGAAGCTGGCCAACCATTGTGGGGGGAGATAGTCCAAGAAGTACTTGAAAGTTTAAGAGATATTTCGGTGCAGTATACTGGAGCGTTAAAATGACTTGAGTGCCTTTAGTGCTTTAGATTTGTGTTCAAGAATTAAGTTCACTGTTACATTTGGGTTCAGAAAGGAACGTTTTCCCGAGGTCAAGTTGACCACATTGGATGCTTTCCCTGTCCTCTGTTTTGTATAGGGTGAAGTTCTCATCTTTACCTCTTTGAGGAGTTAATTTAACAAAATTCTTTGTTTACTGCAAAAGGCTAAGTTTTAGGCAGTGTCCATCTCTCTTCTTTTGTCATGTTGTCATTGCTATGGCTTACGGCCTTTTGTTATTGGTCTTAGCACATACTATGTAGTGTAAGGATGTCAGCTATCCAGACAGCAAGTTACACGGGAAGATAACATGGAGTTTTTTATACTTAGCCACAGAGTGTGTATCATGTACTTCTAGTAGTGATAAAAAGAGGGAATGCTGGAGGAGTTTTCAAGGAGATGACAGCAGCTCTTCAAAGATTCCTGCTTTACTTTAGTTGCTCAAGAGCTGTACGCACTGTAAGAGTACAGGCTAGCAAACCCTGTTACAGGAGTTTGGAAAGCCTTTGTGGTATTTACTAACAAGCAGGGCAGATGTTTTGTGACCACTTTTGAAAGGAATGTCTGTTGTATAGTTGTTTGTGGCTGTGAGGAACTCGAATTTGATAACCCAGATTAATCTTTCCCAAACCAGTGGAAGTTCCTGTCAGGATGTCTCGTTAAGGAGGTTGGGCGGGGTGGCAGGGAGCATGGTGGCAATAATTTTTGTGAATCTGGACACTGTAGGCTTGTTTAATGCTAAAATTCCCTGATGGAAAATTAAACTTGTTCTGTAAAGAAACAGTGCAGGCAAGTCACAGTTCTCTTTTTTTTTTTTTTTTCCATATGCCCAGTGACTTTAATTGTTTCCAGTGTGTACTGATACATGTTTAATATATTTTTTTGTTGATTTTTAGAATTACTTAGATTTTCTAACTGAACTTTTGAAGGGGAAATACAGATTTCTTGAAATCCTAGGTTATAAATAACTCCAGAGTTTTAAAATGGCTGCAAGTATGGACTATTGTTCTTTAAAATTAAACTTGCCATATGACAGCTGCAAAGGTTTTACAGCACTGTTGAGGTCTAGGCGTGCTGGGTCCTGGCAGCAGAATTACAAGAAACTGTACTTGAAGTAAGGGCAAGAGACAGAAGGATTCATACTTATTTTTGCAGGTTGATTCTTTCTGGGAAGCTGGGCAGGTCTCACCCTTTCTTCTTTTCACTCACTGAGTTTTGCTGGTAGCAACCAAATAAGAACGTAAATGCATGTATACCAGAAGAATGGAAGATAAAGGTTGCACTTAGTGTTATTTTTGCTATAAAAATAGAAGTGAGTGTTACAAGCATGGAAAAACACCCCACCCTATCACATGTTTTTAAAATAATTTAAAAATTATCTAAAGGAGTGCAATTTTTGAGGTGGCTTTACTAGAACATTAATGCATCAGGTTTTTGTGTGTTCAAGCTTATGTAAGTTTATCTTCATCTAAGGCTTCTCTTTTAAAAATAATTCTGGAACTTTGAACACCAAACCTTTGAAGTCCAAATCAATATTTAGAAGTTCATGTAACAACTAATGTAACTGCGTATCTAATAGTTCGATTTTTTTTTTTCCTTTTCTGTTTTAAAATAGGCCTTGATGTCAAAAGCGAAGCATGCCAGCGATTTTTTCGAGATGGGTTAACAATATCTTTCACAAAAATCCTTACAGATGAGGCAGTGAGCGGCTGGAAGTTTGAGATTCATGTGAGTTTTTAAAGTTGTGTTTCTGAAAAGCATGATAATTAAATGAGGAAGGAGACTGCAGAGACCGAGTCATTGGTAAAACTCATCTCAACAGAGAACTGGGAGAGCTCTTGCATACGTGTCCCTTGGGAGGGGAGAAAAGTCATCCTTCTATCATTGTTTCATCTTATTGCCTCTGGTGGTTTTGGAAGGAAATAAAACATGAGTGATGGTATGGGGAGGAACTGAACTTTGTACATTCAGTAGTGCAGATCTTGTTAGGTATACTGACTTTGGCCAGATGTCTCGAGACCTGCTTATTTTTAAGTGCATGCTAGGACATGAAAACTTTCTTTTTTTATTAAAAGCTTTTGTCAACCTGCTAACTTCTGAATGTTTGTAGCAGCTGTTTGAATATAAAAACTACCTGTTGGACAGCTAGTCACATGCCACATTAGAAACTGTGAAGATCTTCCTCAGCAAATTACAATCTCTGGGAGAAATGGGTGAAAGAAGGAAAAGTTAATAGTTCAGTGGTTATTTGTGAATGTCTCAACCAAAAAACATTTGTCTCTTTCCTAAATTTGATTTATAGCTGAGAACAGATAGTTTAAAGCCTTTATTGGAGGAAGTACAAATTAAAATAGGACGTTGTCAAACTCTTATGCAACTCTGCATGCTAGGTACAAATGGTTCAGGGTTTTTAGTTCATCATACAGTCACCTGCCATATTCTTGGTTGTTGTTTTTTTCTTAATAGAGGTGTATTATTAACAACACTCATCGGCTAGTGGAACTCTGTGTGGCCAAGCTGTCCCAAGATTGGTTTCCCCTTCTTGAACTTCTTGCCATGGCCTTAAATCCTCACTGCAAGTTCCATCTATACAATGGTACTCGTCCCTCAGAAACAGTTCCTGCAGGAGTCCAGCTCGCTGAAGATGAACTTTATGCCCGTCCTCCTGACCCACGATCACCAAAGGTATGAGAGCATTTTCAGACCTGTATTTTGAATTTTATGCAGTGTTACCGAATTACCTAGAGAAGTGTTTTTAGAGGGGGGGGGAAACCCCTTCATTCTTTGTATCACTGATATCTCTGTTCTGCTGATTTTGACTTGTGCTTTAAATCACTATGAGTTAAATTTCCCTTTCTGTCTCTTTTGGTCTTTGGTCCACAATCAAACTGTTGTGTTCGTAAGCTGGCGCAACTCTATTGGAATACCATTCCATCTGTTTTAATTGGCTTGCTTATATTTGCCAGTTGATGGACTTACCTTCTCACTCAACATGAATTTGTAGGTGACTTATTTTGAGGAGGAGATTATGTGATACAGTACGATTTTTCTCTCCCTTTCTTTGTAGTTCCCAATGATGGGAGAAATGGTTTTAATGGGACATGGGATGCTAGTGTTGGAGTGTTTTTGGTGTTTGTTTTTTTGTTTGATTTGGTTTTGGAGGGAGATGGTGTGGGTTTTTTGGACAGTGGGGGTTTTTTTGGTGGTGGGGTTTTGTTTGTTTGTTTTTAAACTGTCAGCACAGATCAGTAATCTGTTCTGGTTCTTGGATTTGAATTATTCAGAATTATACAAAGCCAAACACAACTTCAGGAGCTAACCAAATTATGTTCTTCTTGCTTTCTTCTTTTTTTTTCTTTTTTTAGTAGAACTGCTGGCTAGGGATATGTGAGAACCAAAGATAAACAACTTGATGTCCTTGAACTTTGCATTGCTAACTTTGTTTAGAAGAATGTTACTTTGCATTCTTACTGCTTTTAATGTACAGCATTATCGCATCCAGGGCTAGAAAAAGAATACCTGAAGCATCAGGCTTTCTGTAGTAATTTAGCAGCCAAAGATGAACCTGAATTATAGTCATTTATATTCCTGTATATTTGATTAAATTCTTCAAATAACTAATATACAGCATCTGTTTTTTGACATGATAATGGGAAAGATCGTGTTGTCTATTTCTAAGCATTTGCCTAAACCTGAGTATTTAATCTATATAGGCAAGTTCACTGTCAATTCAGTTACCACCTAACAGTTTATTGCATAAGGGCTTTTTTTAAAGCAGGTTTTGTTACTAACAGCTACTTGAAAGTATTTCTAGATGGTAACGTGTAAATGTCGGAAAATAACTTTTTTATGTTGCAGGGTTGGCTAGTAGATCTTATCAACAAGTTTGGCACCTTAAATGGATTTCAGATCTTACATGATCGCTTCATGAGCGGATCAGCATTGAATGTTCAGATAATTGCAGCTCTCATCAAGTAAGTTTTTTTAAAAATAATGATTTACATATTTTGAAAATTTGGACTAAGTAAAATACTGCATTAGTGCTAAGCCTAGTCTTTTCCTCAAGCGCTTCCCCTCACTCCCATCTCTTAACGAGTTGTGTTTACCTTCAGCATTTCAAGTGCTTGTAAATAGATGATTTTCTTAAATGAATTGCTCCTTACTATGTTTATATTATACAAATACTGATTATACACTTTTATCCCTTTTTTCTTTCTTTTTAGGCCATTTGGACAATGTTACGAATTTCTAACATTACATACAGTGAAGAAATATTTCCTTCCAATTATAGAAATGGTTCCCCAATTTTTAGAAAACTTAACAGATGATGAACTGAAAAAAGAAGCAAAGAATGAAGCCAAAAATGATGCTCTGTCAATGATAATCAAATCTTTAAAGAACTTAGCTTCAAGAGTTCCAGGACAAGAAGAAACTGTAAAAAACTTAGAAATATTTAGGTTAAAAATGATACTTAGGTAAGATGCTACTCCTAATAGGATATGCTACTTCTGGTATTTTTTTCACAGTTCTTACATTTAATTTCTCTTACAGGTTGTTACAAATCTCTTCTTTCAATGGTAAAATGAATGCACTAAATGAAGTTAACAAAGTAATATCCAGTGTGTCATACTATACTCATCGGCACGGTAATCCTGAAGAGGAAGAATGGCTTACAGCTGAAAGAATGGCAGTAAGTTCTCTTCACCAAAATTCATTGAATAGACTTTCTTCCTCCTTAATATTTTACTTGTAGAAGTAGCTCTGTGTTATGGATCCTGCACACACTGCTAATTTTCATACCTAGGGTTACAAACGGTAGGTATCACATCATGGTAGTAAGTCATTTTAATAGTAGTCTTTCTGTGAAAAATTGCTGTGTTTGTTTGAGAATTATTTTCAGTGCTGCTAAAAGCACGCTTTAAAAAGGGATCCATAGGGTTTATACAGCATTTAAAAACAAACCTAGGTAAAATGGTGTGATTGATTTGAAACTTAAGTACCACTGTTCCTGAAACTTCAACGTTCATTTAAGTAAGGATCTAGTCTGTTTTTTGTGCTTCAAGTAACTTTCTCAATGGAGTTCTAAGTGACTGCTCTGCTTTTCACATTTCAGAAGCTGGGTTCTTTGGTACAGGAAGTTCTAGATACCACATTTTTATTTTATTTCTTTATTTAATTTTTACATACTTTGACTACTGTTTCATGCTTGAATGCATATGTAGGGAAGTACTAAAATTAGCATTTGTAAAGTTAAAGTAAGGACGGTTTTCATCTTTGTGAAATTTAATTGTGTTAAGTGATTTTTGCACCATTCTGCCCCATTTTTGTGACTGGCTACCTGTTGTGACATTTATAATCTGTAAAAGGACTGTTGACAAAAAAAAGAATGACTGCAGTTTGACTTTTTAAAGCAATAGGAGGAAATAAGTCTCTTTTTTTTTTTACATATTCCCTATAGTCTTGCATCTCAGACAAGGCTGTTTCTAATGAAAACTTCTAGATTTAAGTATTTCATGAAACTAACTTGAGTATTTTAAGTATGTAAGCGAGGACACTGTTGGAAGGCAGGATGCTGTGTCTGTTTGTTTTCTTTTTCAGTGCTCAAAGCACATGCTGCTTTGCTTCATTGTAACAAAAAAATACATGACTAATCTGACTGGGTCAATGACACCATTGAAAAAAATTGCATCGAGTTAAATAAGGGTTGAGTATTTGCCTCTAATTCAATTAGAAGCATTTAAAAAAACCCCTAAACTCTATAAGTGGCAGTACTGAAATAATCTAACCTTTTTATATTTCAGTCCTTGCTTATGCCCTTTTTATGTGATATGCTGTAGGCGTATCGGTAAAGATAGAAGTGTCTTAAACAGGATGGTTTTGATACCTAATGATTGTGAATTGCAGGAGAAAAATCCTGTTCCTTGAATAGAAGGGTTAACTATTCTTCCCGTTGACTTTGTGTGTTTGAGGTTGTTTGAACATTTTTATGTTCATAATTTTAATATTCCTGAAAAAATATTTCCCCTTAAGATACCACAGTGACTAACATTGGATTATTTAAAATGCTGATTTCTTTATAAAGAGGAAATGGAAATTAGAGATAAATACCTTCCTCCTGTGCTGCATCTTTCTCACTTCTCCTAATTAGAATACTGTCTGTGAAGTCATTAATCTGTAACAGGTTGAAATTTTTCTTTTTAGCTTAAATATCAGTGACAGCACTTCAGTTAATTTGAGATGGCACTGCTTTCTTTTTATATTCAGGAATGGATCCAGCAGAATAATATTTTATCCATTGTGTTGAGAGATAGTCTTCATCAACCTCAGTATGTAGAGAAGTTAGAGAAAATTCTTCGTTTTGTCATCAAAGAGAAAGCCCTCACTTTGCAGGATCTTGACAACATTTGGGCGGCACAGGTAAAGAGATCAGTTGCTTGTCTGCTACTGCTCAGGGGGGATCTTGTTCTGTGTCATGTATTGAGAAGACAACAACTTGTGCTTCTTATGCTTGGTGCTAGACAAAAGCAAAGAAAATTTTGAAATCAAATGGTGCTCTTTTTTGGGGTCTTGGATCTCAAAATTGTATTCTCAAATGTCTTCAGTAGAAGGGGTCAACTACACATGTATGTAAAATCTAAAGGAACAGTTCAGAGCATGGTGCAAAGATTGTCCTTTTAAGTAGCAAGGAACCCTCAACGTTGAGCAAAGTCTAGATTATGAAAGAACATGATACATTATGACTTAATATTTTAAAATGCATTAAGAATGTATTTTGCTAATCTCTGAGTTCACCACAGTTGTATAAATTTTTCCTGGACCGAGTGCTATGAATAAGGTTTATCGTAATGACTGTTCTAGAAGTTGTTTAACAGCAAATCCTTTCCTTTTGTGATGATTATTTTTGAAAAAATGTAAATTTTGCAATATTTGCTTGTTTAAATGATTGGTGAAACTGGACTTCCTAGCTGTGGTCTACATGAGTTTAGCACACATGAGTGTGCTTACATGAGTTTAGGGCAGCTGAAGAGACAAAATCATTATTAATTATTGAGCAGACAGAAAACAAAAAGTAATTTTAGGATAGAAACAAGCATGAGTACATATATCTTTGTTCGTAAGTAATTGGTAGTGAACCTCTAACTTAATTGTACTATAAGTCTTTAGGCCAGCCTTTTGAGTGTGGGAAGGCTAAATCTGATTTCCAAGATAGAGGGCTACACTGGTTTTGGCAGGGATAGAGTTAAATGTCTTCATAGTAGCTTATGTGGAGATATGTTGGTAAAGCAAAAGATTTACCTGTTAAACTCTTGATTTCAACACATGAGTTTTCTCACTTTTACTGTTCTGATTCTCTCCCCCATCCCACAGCGGGGTGGAGAGTGGGCGAGCGGCTGTGTGGTTCTTAGTTGCCAGCTTGGGTTATACAACGACAAGGGCTAATACAGGAATTGGGTAGTATTATATCCCTGGTTAACGTGTGTTCATGTTCTTCTGAAACTGTAACAGATTGGTTAAAGTGTCCTTGGGATTTAAGTTTGGTTTGGGACTACAGGTGATGTAGTGGAGGATTGACTTGAGATCTTTACCAGTTTCAGCTAACTTCATAATCTCTAGACTTCACTTCCAGCATGATGGTAACTGCAGGCTGAAACTCAAGAAAGTCAATATTCTCTTATTATCTCTAAGTCCTGTTTAGAAAATTACATCATGTAACAAAGTAATACACAGATTACTTGAATTAAGGTCTGGGATCATACTGTTAGCTTTCAGCTTGTGATCTGAAGGCCTTTCCAGACTTTGTAAGAAGTCTGGGGGCAAAAAAAAGAAGCTAACTAACTAACTGAGAAGTTAGTTTCTTGTTAGTAGGCTTGTATTAGCTATTTTAGAGCCTCACCTTTTATAAGAAAAATAATAAAAAAAATATATCTGAACTTTGGAAAAAAGTCTTCCAAGCAATTATATTGCTCATAGTGCCTGAAAATGGGAGATGCGGATAAGCCAGTTTAAGCCAAACTTTTTACCCTTCCAGGAAAGTGTGGACAAGTGGTGCAACCCTTAAAATACAATCTATCCCAACAGTTGGGGAAAAAAAAAAAATTAGGAAGAAATCTCCCATGCTCTCAAATACCTGGCTTTCAGTTAGGTATTTGCCGCAGTGCACTTGCTGCAGTTTTGCCCTGTATTTTCTTCTGTGTGAAAGTTGAATTTAGTAAGTACTATTCTATATGGCTTCACTGTGGCTTTGGCTGCAGAATTAAAATAGACTGAAAGGTAAGAATACCAAAAATCTGCTAATACAGAATGATTTTTACCAAGTTCACTACTCCCTGTGTTTAGTAGTTTTTAGAAGTTCTTATTAAATGACTGTTTCTAAGAGCAGCTGGAGCATGAAATTCAGTAGCGAGGCGTTGATTTACTGTGTAGCTTTATATAACAGGCAGGCTATTTTAGCTCTGACTCAGTGCAGCAATGGTGTGGTTTTACTTTCAGGCTAGAGCTGTTAAGTTGCTGCCTGGGTTTAGAGGGTGAGCATGTACAAATTTACAGTTGACAGTATAGAAGTGCCCTGAGAATCTCGGTATACAACTAGAATAAAAATAAGTCGTTTATGAAGAGCAATAAAATCATGCTGCTTTTGCCTCTAGACGGCAACACAAGTTTAAAGTTTTAATGAAGTGTTTTTGTGTCTTAAAAAGTGAGTGCTCACAAAAGAGAAGTATGTTTGATTCAAGGAATAATGTTGGACGTCTCTGAAGTCCAGCATTAAGTTGCAGCCTGTTGAGTTGCAGGGAAAGATCCAGCTGGACAAGAAATAAAATTGCAGAAAGTAGTGTTGGAGTCTCATTACTTACATTCTGGAGTGTTTAACTAGAACTTGACATGTGCTTCCCTGTTTGAGCACAGCAAGCTGACAGTTCACACACCAGGTTCCTTACCTCCTCCTCCTGTCTTGTACTGCTTCCCCAGCTTTTTCTGCTCTTAAGGGCTTCCCCAGGTCTGTTAAAAATTTCCAGGACAAGATTGTTATATGCCTTATTCGTAGTCGTCTTGTCCTGCCTTCCCAGCACTATGCATACTTCTTTTATTTGTTATTTTGTAGATATTCTTTCTGCCTTGTATGTTCTCAGTTTTTCTTTCTATCCAGGAAATAGTCTGGTCAGAGAAAAAAAAGTTATATGATGTTTTGCAAAATCAAGTGGAGTAAGTGGTTTAGTAATTCCCTCTTTCATAATCTGACCTACAATATGAAAGCAAATGTTACTACTTAAATTCACTTTTCTTAAAAAAAAAAATCATGGCACCCTATAAAGAATTTATAGCACAGCATGTAACAAAGCTGTTACTCTCTTTTTTTTTGTTTTTAAGTGAACTACTGATGCAAGCTTTTAGAAGGAAATGAATTTCAAAATTGCTCATGCATGCATTTTTAATACTGTACAAGATAAATTACATCAGAGTTTTCTAGGTATTTGTTTTGCATTTTTCATTCTACACTTAGAGGAAATTTTCTACAGCAAATCGTCTGTTGATTCACATAGTCCAAAATTGTTGGGTTTGAGTGCAGATTTTAAGTATGAGATGCATTTTTCAGCCTGGGCGTGTGGGAAGGAAATTTTCTTCTTGCCCAGAGTTAAAATTAAACTATCTGTTATTTCCTTATTGTCTTCCTCCTTAAATAGCAAAATTGTGATATACACCAAACTGTCATTTAAAATGGTGTCTAGTATATAACTCAGCATCTTGCCATTACTTGTTTGATTGTTAAACTTTGTAAGTTTATAAGCTCCTGGACTTCAAAATGTTGTCTGCCAACAAGTTGTTTGTAATAGAAAGCTTTAGTTGTCAGTGAATTCAGTAGCACAAAGGAAGTACATCAACCTGAGAAACTATGTGGCAGTACTAAAAAGTGGTTTACAGCTTAAAACACCTCAGTAAATTACATTGAGGAAGTGGATTTTGAGTCCTTTCTTTAAAATAAAATAAATACACACACCAGAAAAACCCCACCAAACCCAAATGCAAACCCCAAAACTATGTTAAATTAAAGTACTGATTTGGAAGTTAAAATACCCTTTTACACCTCATTGTCTACTGTCCCAGCATGATTTTGTTAAAAAAATGAGTATTGCGATATTGCAGTATTTATATTCTAAATAAATACTAGCATGCACACACAGAGAGCACACTTGCATATTTACACATAGAAGGAAAATCTAAATATTGTGACTTCCCAGTGAAGAAAGTGTTCAGTTTGCCATGCAGCTCCCACAGCCTCAGCTTTTCTTGAAGACCACCTTGAACAGTCTTGTAACAATTATGTAGGATGTCTTGCTGCTGGACTTAATATGGATTGCTACAAATGTTGATGGATTCTTTTTGTCTTCTTGACAGGCAGGAAAACATGAAGCCATTGTAAAAAATGTGCATGATCTCCTTGCAAAATTAGCTTGGGATTTCTCTCCTGAACAGCTTGATCACCTGTTTGATTGTTTTAAGGTAACTATGCGTGTTTTGACTGTATTCAGAAAATGGCTTGTGAAGTTGAATACGGATTTGTGACTCTTTCAACATCTATTTTCTACTTATTTTAGATACGTGCAGTTCCCTTGCGTTAAAAGACTTTTAAATGTCTATAACAAGTCTGTAATATTTAATATTAGAAATACCAGATTCTGCTATTCTTTAATGAGCATTCATTGTGAGTTGGTGGGGGGTTTTTTTTATTTCTTTACTGTCTAAGGCAAAGACTAGTTATGCTAGTTTCATTGACAGTTTTGTTTTCTGGTTTAAACACTTTTGGTTAATGCACATCTGTTGATGCCTGTGTTATTAGAGTGTCATTTAGCAATCCTAGGAATACTGAATTTTTCAAATGAAATGTTACATATCTTAAATACTATTTTACATTTGTTCAAAATTATTAAGTGGTGGTTTAGTAAATAATGTTTTTCTCCTAGCATTAGAGCAGGTTTCATCAGGTTTACTGGGCATTGCTACTTTTTGATCTTTAAGTAGAGGAGATCAAGGACTTCCGTTCTTCACTCCCCCAACTTCCTCTTTATCATGTGATCATATTTTTTTTTCTGGTTAACACAGATACAGAAGGAAACAGTCTCAGGAAGATAATGTTGAATGTTTATAAACATGTAATGATTTGACTGAAATCTCAAAACCACTTGTTTCTGAAAGCTTATGTTATTTGCTGGCTTTTTATGTTTCCTAACATTAACATTTGTAGCTTCCAGTAGTGGTGCTATCCAGCTTCTTTTCCTGTTTCACTTCTAGGAGATGATCTGCTGCGCTAGAAAATGCAGCTTTGTAGATTCAGTTTTCTGTTTTTAGACAAATGCCTTATAGTTGCAATTTGTGCTCCAATTAGTGGGGGTCTCCTAGTTTGATAAATACGGATCTAACCTTCTGTAATCTACATACTGGACAAAATGCTGAGGAATTCTATATGTAACTGTTGCAAGTCATGTCTGACCTTGAGAGAGGTATATGTAGTAATGTTATACTGGAAACTTACTCAGAAAAAGCTTGACTTAATGCAGAGGACAATTGTTTCAGTCAGATTCAGAGGCACCAGTGATACTAAAATTTTAATCATTTGGTGATCGTAAGTTATTTAAGAGTCTTTTAAGTATAAGCACAGGACTTTTGAGAAAGCATTTGCAAGAAACAGCTGAGTCCACTCTGTTTTGACTGTTGGTGAACTTGTCAATGGTAATAATTGCTTTTACAAGCATATCTGTGATCTTTAAATAAAGATCCTTTTTTTAAGTCTCAAGGTGAATACACTAGAACACTAACAACGGTGCAGGTTATGTGTGGATTTTTTTTTTTAAAAAAAAAAGGTTTTCATATCAAATAAAATCTTTTCTTAGGCAAGTTGGACAAATGCAAGCAAGAAACAGCGTGAGAAACTACTTGAGTTGATTCGTCGTCTTGCAGAGGATGACAAGGACGGTGTGATGGCACACAAAGTGCTGAACCTTTTGTGGAATTTGGCTCATAGTGATGATGTACCAGTTGATATCATGGACCAGGCTCTTAGTGCCCATATTAAAATCTTAGATTATAGCTGTTCACAGGTGAGTAATCTGGTATGTTCTATTGTGAAATCAGTCACTGACAGTTTCATTCCACCCCCCATGAAAAATAGAAGGAATCTGGTAATTTAACAGAAGTGTTCCTTATCATAGATTTGTATTATTCTACCAAAATCCAGGTATTTTTCAAATGTTATGGGACATAGTTTAAATAACATGTTTTGTGCTTTAATCGGAGAGACTGAAATATATCAGTTTACCTGTCTTGTTGCAGTTGGTGACATACTGTAATGACCACATTGCAGGAACTGGAAAAGAACCCTACCAATGTAAATAGGGAGAAAGAAAAAGAAGCCCTCCTCCTGTCTTTGCTTTTTTCTGAACTCGATTATGCTAATTCGTTTGGGTGAGGTTTTTCCCTGTAAATCCTTACGTGTCTTCTGTAATACTAGAAGGGACCTAGCAAAGGACAGTGAAAACTACTACATGCTTTCCTTCCTCACCCAAATGTCTGCGGAAGTCTGCCAGAATAATAATTCATTGTGGTTTGAAATGAATCCATTATCTGTCTTTACAGCCACTGGCAGAGTTGTTAAGAAACAGTTTCTCTTTGTTTCTTGATGTTTTATAGCAGTTTACTCTTGAGTACCAGTAAGTAGAAATAAATGAAAGAAGGGAAAGAGCAGACTATTTAAACACTGATGATCCTATCTAGCTACAGGTTTTCTTAAGTACGTACTGAATGCTTGAGTCCTTGAGGGCAGAGAATTTGTAAGACGTTGATTGCTGCTGCCAGCAGGTAGTGCTGCTCAGATTCTTAAGTTTGTATGCTTCAGAACTCGGTTGATCTAGTATTTGCGTGGCTTTGTACGTTCTGTTCTACCTTGAAAACAAAGTAAAGGAATGATGGCAGTTTCTGCAATATACTTAATTTTGATTATAAACGCTTGTTCTTTAAGGATCGAGATACACAAAAGATCCAGTGGATAGACCGTTTTATAGAAGAGCTTCGCACAAATGACAAATGGGTCATTCCTGCACTGAAACAAATTAGAGAAATTTGCAGTTTGTTTGGTGAAGCACCACAAAACTTGAGGTAAGAATGGAATGCAAATAAAATTTTGTCTGTTGAATTTTGAATGGATTGGAATGAGGCGAATCTTAAATTTTTTTTACAAGAGCCAGGGAAACCTGTGTTTGAAGATGTTCTCAAGTTAGTTTTTATGTGTATAAATAGCCTCTATAAATTCAGACGCCGAGGTTGAGTAAGAGAGCGTTAACTGATTGGACAGTGGAATGGATTGAAAACTCTACTCTGGCAGGTAGAGCTCAAAGGGTTGTGATCAGCGGGGCAGAGTCTACTTGGAGGCCTGTAACAAACAAGTGGTGTTCTACAGGGGTCAGTACTGGGTCCAGTCCTCTGCAGTGAATTCCTCAATGACCCAGATGAAGGCATAGAGTGTTCCCTCAGCAAGCTTGCTGACGACACGAAACTGGGAGGGGTGTCTGACACACCAGAAGGCTGTGCTGCCATTCAGTGTGACCTGGACAGGCTGGACAGTTGGGCAGAGAGAAACCGTGTGAAGTTCAACAGGGGCAAGTGTAGGGTCCTGCACCTGGGGAGGAATAACCCCATGCACCAGTACAGGTTGGGGGCTGACCTGGTGGAAAGCAGCTGTGCAGAGAAGGACCTGGCAGTCCTGGTGGACAACAGGATGACCATGAGCCAGCAATGTGCCCTTGTGGCCAAGAAGGCCAATGGCATCAAGATGAGTGTGGGGGGGTGCATCAAGATGAGTGTGTCCAGCAGGTGGAGGGAGGTCATCCTCCCCCTCTACTCTGCCCTGGTGAGGCCACGTTTGGAATACTGTATCCAGTTCCGGGCTCCCCAGTTTAAGAAGGACAGGGATCTGCTGGAGAGGGTGCAGCAAAGGGCTACAAAGATGATTAGGAGTCTGGAACACCTTTCTTACAAGAAAAGGCTGAAGGAGTTGGGTCTTTTTAGTCTGGAGAAGAGAAGACTGAGGGAGGATCTTACCAATGCTTATAAATACTTAAAGGGAGGGTGCCGGGAGGAGGGGGCCAGTCTTTTTTCAGTGGTGCCCAGTGACAGGACAAGAGGTAATGGGCACAAACTTGAATATAGGAAGTTCCATCTGAACATGAGGAGGAACTTCTTTACTTTGAGGGTGGCAGAGCACTGGAAGAGGCTGCCCAGAGAGGTGGTGGAGTCTCCAACTCTGGAGACATTCAGAACCCGCCTGGATGCCATCCTGTGCAACCTGCTGTAGGTGGACCTGCTCTGGCAGCGGGGTTGGACCAGATGATCTCCGGAGGTCCCTTCCAACCCCTAACATTCTGTGATTCTATGAACTGTTTCCTTAAACATGCTTTTATTAATTTATAAAAGAGTAGTCTGATTTATGGAAAAATTGTTTTTCTGTTATCCGTGGACATTCGTGCCTAACAAAGGAATTAGCTTGCATAGTATAAATGTATTTTATGTACATATATGTATGTATGCACACACTCACACACAAGCATACCCGCGCATCCCTATTCTTTGACAATAAATTTATGCAGATCATGTAGTTTATTTTCTTGAAAACAAAGGTGACTTTTTTGTCTAGGAAAAATATTCTACTGATTCTGTCTTGCACTCTTCTGAGTGGAAGAGATTAGAAACGTGTTGGGTTTGTTTTACTGGCGGGGGGGTGGGGTGTATTTGTTTTTTAAAGGAAGAAAAAAAAGAAGAGCTGTTGTCCATTTGCTCGTGTTAAAATATGCGTGCTTATTTTCATTATTTTAAATGTCTTCTCACTGCAGAAATACCTGAGAATCTGTGCCCCTAACGTGTTTTGGTATCTGCATCAGAATTTTTATAAACTCCAGAAGAATGTTGTTTGCTTATCAGTGTCGCATAATTGCTTTGTTTTAATTCTTATAAGCAAGTAAACTATTCAAATCAGTGTTGCTATTACAGTCTGCTTACCAGAAGGGTCAAGACAGGGAACGTTGAAGAAAATAAGCCTTCAGTTTACACAATGCTATCTTGCTACTGATACCATTTTAAGGAGCTGGGATGATACTGCATTCCTGGCTTTTGGAGGTTTCTTTATTCATTTAGTTTGCAACATCTTTCTCAATTTTCATGGCATTTTAATTCTTTATAGTTTCACCTTAATGATTCATTGCGGCTTTTCCAACAATGTTACAAAGTTACCTGCCTTACTAGCAGATGTCTGTTTTCTTTGTCTTACAGTCCTTAACGTTTTAGGTGCTCGAAGGTCTAGTGAGTGTAGCTACCCGGTTATTTGTGGTACTTGTTCAAGTTTGGGTGCTTTTTAGCACAATGCCTTAACAAAGAGGCTCTGCTTTAAGTAGTTATTGAAGCAGAGCTCATTCAAGGCACTGATTAGGTTTCTACTCTGAATTAGTCTTGGGAGGAACCTAACTTCGATTGTGGAAATTTAGGTTCCCTGTATGGTATGTGTACAGTTTAAACTCCTTATTGTCCTTTTTTTTTTTAATCTTTCTTTTTGTATCAGACCATCTCTTCCATTCCTCATATTTCAGGGAAGTCTTCATTGCAGTATATGATAATACCTCATTTTTACGCAGAAAGTGAAAACACACATGGCAGGAAAATAAACTTCAAATTAAAGGTTTTGATCAAGGGACTTATAAGGACCTCTTCTTGTGGAGAAGCCTTTGTTAGCAAGATACTGTTGAGGGAGTATTTTTGGTCAGGTAGTATTGCTGCTCAGGTGACCGGGAAACCTAGTGAGTGAAAATGTCATTTTGAAATAATCGGTGATTTTCCAGTCCTCTTGAGTTTTCTGATAACTACTAAAACTGATACAATTTGGAAATTGCAGTGCATGCATCTAATACCTGTTCCTATCATCTTACTTTATCTGACTTAAAGCTTTCTTCTCTAGCATTCTTCTAGAATTTGAATTGAAAACAGATCAAAACAAATGTTTGTAACAACTGCCTCAAAAATGTTTCACAGAGCTTTCTGTGTGTAGCATTAATCCCATAATCTATATACTATTCTTTTGGCATGGTTCAGTTGATTGGCATCTGACAATTAAAATTTTGGTCCAGAACAACAAAAGCTTCTGATTCTTGACAAAAATAAGTATAAATTATCTTATGCCATTGGCCCTGTAGACATTCTTTTGCGGAGGAGGATTTAATTGTTGCTAGTTACTCATGCAGTTGAGCAAAGTGACGAATGGGTTGTACAGTTGCTTTGGGAAAATTTAACTCCCTGACCACAAAGAAATGCTACATGTTTTGGGAAGTTTGGCTTAACCAGAATTGCAACAGCGTAAGAAAATAACTTTCATTTAGGTGCAAGGATTCTTAAGGGTGCAAGGTTGCTTACTAGTGTCAAGGAATAGTCAACTTTATTATTCAACATACTGACCTTTAGTGTACAGTTAATTAATCATGTTAATTTTCTCTGTATTGGCTGATGGAGGTAGAGCTTCCTGTAGACCAGTTTCAAGCACTTAAGTTTGACCTGTATGTACTCAAGCAGCATAAGATTGGTCTCTTCTACATTACTTGCCCAGAAGAATTAACTGAACATTGAGAGGACCTTCTGTGAGAGTTTACAGGTTTTGTTAATGCTTTAAGGCAACGATGATGCTGCCTTCAAGTCACTCTGTAGTCTAAATAGTAGAATTCGCTGGGTCTGGTCACTGCTCTTTGGACCTTTAATGTGTGCTTTTAATGGTACACAGCATCTATTCATCTAGTAGAAGAACTCTCAACCTCAGAAGCTGAGTTACATGTGTAGTATTATGTTGGGCAAATTATATATGCAGATAAATAATTTTTTTAAAATCCATTTAAATTAAGTTGGAATTTTGCCTTTGTCACTTTGCCAATATTTTTCTAGCAAATAAGTGTGCATTCTAACTATTAAATGTCCTTGTTAGTATTTCCAAAGTACTTTCACAGCCATTTCAAAAGTCTGATTTTTCTTCTTATACATCGGCTTTTGATATCCATTTAGTAGAAACACAATGAAAATACTAGTTTTGCTGTTAACTGAGGAGCATGAAAATTTGAAGTTACTACTAGAGGAATATGTCCTAATGGCAACATCATCATTTAGCCTAACCTCAGATGCTTATGGAATAATTATATAGTTGCATGTGGAGTTTGTTTTAATTCTAGAAAGCATGCTAGAAAGTCTTCTCACAACAGCTTTTTTCTGTGCCTAAATATAATCGTCTTGCCTTTGACTTCATCCTAGCAGATGGTCAAAATAACATCTTACATGTTGCTCACAAATACTATGTAACAACTCATAGCTCGTTAACCCTAGCCCTTACAGGAATCCAACTTTTAGAAGTAGTTGCTAACCAAGATGAATCCACGTGTCCAAGTTTACTGTTTGTGCATGTGGTTGAGAAAGGAAAAAGATAAAAACTATCTAGTGCAGAAGATTTATTTAGTCTTCTGCCAATACTGCTTTCCTTTTGTGCTACTTTGTAAGATTGATACAAGTACATAATATTATGAGTATATAAATATACATGCCAATAGCTTGATTCAGCAAAATACCCTGTCTTGCTTCTGCTTTTTCCTTTAGTTGTTTCATCATATGTATTTCCCAAATAGTCAATGTTATTTACTGTTATACTTTGTAAATGCATCTTTCTATCTAGAGTAGCATCCTGGGTAGCCAGTAAAATAGAGACATCCAGTCTTTTGCTGGTTTTGCTGCTGGTTTATGCTGATCAAGGACGGTTGGCAGAGATAGAATGAAGTGTAATTGGAAAGTTTCTCGAAGTGAAAACAGAGGATATTCTTTCTGGGTATATGAAGTCCTGTACGTTTTCTTCCTTCGTGCTTCCATCCATTTTGTTTTCTCTCCAACAAATGTCTGATTGTCTGGGTCGTCTTTTTTTTTTTAACACAATTTATGTCTTATTTGCCTCTTTCAAGCTGTTATGGAAAGCTCTGCATATTATGAAATATAATCTTCTGAAGACCTCTGTGCTTAGCAGACTAAATTCTGTTAGTTGCAGATAACAAAGTTATTGGAAGGGTGTTGATGGCTTCTGTCTTTTAAGCCCAGATTGACAGTGATTTTTGGCCCAGTGAATCAATTTATCTGTTGTTGTTGTCACATGTACAGTGAAATGTCGTTATCAGCTGCAAGATCATTATCAGCTGATGCTGGAACTGGGAATTCTTGTCTTCCCTACTGTTCTCTAAAGGCGTGGAAATACTGTAGAGTGCTGTAGGCCATCTAGTATGGAGACCCTGTTTCCTAGGAAGGATGAGAGTTTCTACCTGTAATCCTTTCAGCTAATTCTGGGGTCCTGTATCTTTAATGTTGAAGGAAAGGAGAACAGTTCTGCAATTAAGTTTACATTTCTTCTGGGTAGGCTACGGGATCAGCTGAGTGGCAGTACAATGAGCAATGCCTCTCTTTTTCTCCATCCACCCCCCTTTTCTTTTTTCCTTTTTTTTTTTCTTTCCCCCTTTGCCATTGAAGAACAGCACAAGTTTGCATTTTTTATGTGGATAAGATCAGTGCTCTGATTTACAGAAGTTGAGGCATGTGGGACTATTTTGAAGATGTGTTTAGTCCCTAAGTTCTAGAATTTGATAGTGTTTGTGGCATTTGGGGTTTGGACCCTTGCTGTCTCCTCTTGCAGTTTACTTTTGTAATATAAATATGTCTAGTATTGTTTGAGCAGCATTTTTTTGTCAGATCTTGATAATAGACTTAAATTATCATCTAATTATTTATTTAGGCTATTTTCTTAAAATTTTTCTAGTTCTTCTTAGACTATATGCTCTGCATAACTGCTTTTTTATGTTTGTACCAAGATTTTTTTCAGGTAGATGTTGATCAAAAAAGCAAACAATGAAGATGTGTGCAGGTTTTTTTAACTACTGAAAGAATTGGCCTGATTATTGGCTAGTGTTCTTTCACTATAGTTTTAAGACCATGAGCTTTCATTTTGAAAATTGACCTAGTTTTATTTAGTGTTTTACTATTAAATTTAGGAAATAATATCAGACGGATGTGGAAGAAACTGTGTTTATGCATATCATAGTTATACTATAGTTGAGGGTCTCTATTTTGCAGCTTGTGGGCAGCTATTTCTATTCCTGTCTTGCTGCTGGTATTCTCCCTGCAGCATACTGAACTGCTCAGGTTGCTTTGATATTTTTCATACATACCTGTAACTGTAAAATCTTCACTAATTAACTGCTTTTAATAACTGGTAAGAACTGTAGATGTGTCAGAATAAAAAAGAAAAATATTGTCAGAGACTTAATATACTTTCTACTAGAGATTTTTTAGGAAAATGTGGAACTTGCATCAAAGACAAGTTTCTTCGGTGGATTTCTGAACTATTAGTTGTAAGAATTTTCTGCTTTTCTTATAATGCTTGTGCTTTAATTTCAGTCAAACTCAGCGAAGTCCCCACGTGTTTTACCGACATGACTTAATCAATCAACTTCAGCACAATCATGCCCTAGTTACATTGGTTGCAGAAAATCTCTCTGCCTATATGGAAAGCATGAGGCAGTATGCTAAAGGTAAGTTTTAAAATAAAAATTGCCTCATAAAGTGTGTGAAAACTGCAGTTGAAAATGGGAGTTAAAAGCAAATTCTCATAATGAAATAATTGTTTAGTTTACTTGTTTAATTTTCAAGCATGTGTGGGTTAATATCCTTTGTAGCGTCTGATTGGGCAAGAAATGCTTGAAATGTAAACATCTTGTTTTCTGATTGAAAATGTGATGTGTTTTACAGCAAAATATGGGGAAGTGGCAGTTCTTGTTTATCTGTGGATTGAGGAACATCGTCTTGTCCTACTTAAGCTAGGGTGGTTATTTTTGTGGAAAGTCCTTACAATAATCTTGGATTTTGTCCCAATTCTAGTCTTGAATTTTTTGTAGGTTCCTTTGAGGGGTTTTTTAATCACCCCTATTTGAAGCCAGTGTTTGGAATTTGTTGGGGAGAAGGACGTTAGACCACGGGGATACCATTTCTTTTTACTGTACAAGTCCCTTTCTGTTTAGTTGCTGTCTCACTGCTGCATTTATCAGCAACACTTTGGCAGCACATTATGTTAGTATTTATATATTTCAGGCTAAACTCAACCCTTCGCTGATGAGTCTACAGTCTTATTCTGGACTAGCTTTGTAGCTACTGAGGTAGAAGTAGGCAAGTGAAGGAGAATGATGGACCAGGAAACTCCTTGTTACACTGGACCACAGTACTTTACATATTGAATTATGCCATCAGAAGTGAGAGATGTGCATCCCACCACATCTACGTTACTGACTGGAACTAGGGACCATTCTACCCTGGCATCTTAACATCCTACCAGCCTTTCAGTTACATCTCAAAAATGGCAGTATGTTATGTAGGAGTTCAATGTAGATTGTTCAGAGAGGACAGGATATTTGCACATTGTAAAGCATGTGTGTGTCTTCCAGTGCTTAGGTAAGTTGCCTAGACACCTTTAATTTTGCAATGCATTTAATTTTGGAGTACATGGAAAAAGATATCCAAAATACGTCCTTGAAGACTTATTTGAATACTAGTGCTATATGAAGATGATAGCTTCAGCCAGGTATATGTCCATGAGAATGACATTTAGGCTAAATCTGCATACTGCAGCTGCATTCCTCTGTTCACGAATACATGAGGGGGTTTACCCTAATTTAAGTTTTTCCATTAATGATAACATTGCACTAATTAATGTTAAAATAATACTAAGTGCTTTGTTCTGTTCTTAAGCCATACTGTCTTAGGCTTAATCTTCTCTGGGAAGGTGGAATAGAATAAGTATGATTTTGTGTAACTTCTGTAAGCTGTTGGGAGTGCTCTTTAACTTTGCTAAAGTGATGCAAAAATGCAATTTCATTTTATAGCGATCTTTGCATCTTAACTTTATGGATAGTTTAGAGTCTGTGACTCTGTGATTCTCTTCTCTTGGCCTTTGGCCAGCTATGAAATCTGGGGTTTGGCCTCAGGGTTATGAAGGAAACATAATCAACAACTATATTCTAATGCCATATTATCTTTGTCCAGAAATATGCTACACATGCTATTAATGTATTAACTATTATTCATTAATTTCAGTTATTTTTAAACTCTGAAGTCAAAAGTCATTTTTGACAGTATTGTTTATTTACCAAATTGTTGATTAGAAAAATTAGGGTGATGTCTTGCGCGATTCTTTTCTTGTGCCAAAAAACACAGCCCACTACACAGCCCACTGCCCTGCCCCTCCCCAACTGTAATGACTTGGTAAAGCAGTAATATAAACATCTTCAGCACAATAGTAATTACAAGTGTGCAAAGAGTTTAAATTGAATCTAATTACAAAGCAATTAAATTGTCCTTTCTTGAGACAAAGCTGCTGCAGAACTGCTTGTTTGCATCAGAGTACAAAACCAGATGAACAGTAGCGTGGACTTTTTTTATTAGATGCTTTATTACCTGATTAAGGTCGGCCAGAAGATATCTCGTAATGTTCCAGATATTGTATTAAGACTGTAATACACAGTTCCTGTGCAACTTCTCTTTCAGTTTCGTTTTTATATACTATAGAGAGCGCTGTCAAGTTTGCCTTCCCTACCTTCGTGGAGGAGGAGAAAAGATGGCAGGGGAGGGCAGGGAAGGGAATAAATGAAAGGAGGAGAAAGAAGATAATGATTTTGAGGACAGAAAGAAAGAACTGGACAGCTGTAGAATTAAGCTTAGCTGGAGAACGTGAATGAGACAGAGAAAACTCAAGGCAAACATCCAAACAGCAGAAGTCAAACAAATGCCATAGGGAGAAAAAAAAATCATCCAATTGCCCGCAGGTCTTTTTGGCAGTTACTGCCACAATTACTGTGTAATTTGTGATTTTTTTTTTTTATTAGTTTTCAATTTGCCATATTTTTATTCTCCTTGGAGGCTTCCATGGTTGTGTTCTGTGATGGAGAACAGTGTTCCTATTCTCCTCTATTCTCCTGTTATTCAGTAATGCATGTTCTTTTCTATCATACTCTCTTTCCATATGATTGCCTTTTTAAGGTAATCCTTAAAAGGATTTAGGCCTTAAAAGCCTAATCTGTGTTTCAGAATTTTGTCCATGATCTATGACTTTCTCTTCCACTGAACTTGTCCTTTCCTCCAACTGTGCAAAGTCCTCCATGAGAGGAGACAACTGCTATTGCGTAGTCCTGAAGGATGAGGTCACAATTTCATCTTTTTGACTATTTATCAAAGACCTTTTGAAAATCTGAAAAGATTGCTAGCCAGTTTTTCTTTATCTTCTGTTTTTACGAAGGAATAAAAAAATCCGAAGTATAATGAAATGTAATTACTTGTATAAATTGTGCCGTAGGATCTTCTATGTGTATTTATGACTAATTATGCATAAATTTTCAACCAGTCATTTTTTGATCTGTAATTTCTCCGTTCATTCTTCTGTTCCTGTACATAGAAAGAATTTTTAAGGAGATCACAGTTAGACTTGCTGTTGGATGTACAGTCTAGAAAATAAAATTTAAAAAATGTGGAAAGAAGCTGAGATGGAGAATATTTTAGGAGAATATTTATTTTTGATTTGGGTGGGGGTTTTTTTTTGTAGTTCAGAATTTTTCAGAATTCTGAAGTACATGCGTATTGCCTTTGGGCAACTGACTTGCCATTAATACTTGAATTCTTCTGTCATTGCCACTATTGACACTTCTGTCTCTGAATTAAACTCTGTTCAGAAAAAAAAAGCCTAGGAGGTCCCCGTACTTTAAAACAAACAGCACCACCACCTCCCCCCCAGAAAAACCAAAATCAAACAAAAAACCCACCCCAAACACCCCAGCGCATAAGTAATTAGTTTTAATTTCTCTGCAATATGTTTATATGCTGTAATTGTTTCTTCTGCTAGACTTACAACATCTAGCGGAATTTTTTCACATTTCTTCTCTTGATAATTGCACATTTATGCTCACTGCATTAGGATTCTAATTCAAATTTTTGAAGGATTTGTGGTGAAGATAATGTCTCCAATTTTGTAGATATCACTTGACTACTAGTCTTCTGGTTTCCCTTTTATTTAATTTTTAAGCTAATGTACCTTTTGCTCTTGTACATAGAGAACAGTATTTATGACAGTTATTTTTCTCTTTATTTTGAAACACTGATGACAGCTGTTAGACTTGTTTGGTGGAGTTTTTTTCCCCTCCCCGATATAAAAGGAGATACTGGATTTTCAGTTTTGAAGATAAATTTTATGAGTCTGGATGTTGTCATGGTACAGCCTCCCACAGCTGGGTCATCTTAGTTAAATGCAATCTGTATGCCGTTACAAATAAGAAATATCGCATTAATTAGTTTACAGTGGAGCTGTCATAATGAACATCTGTCATGATGAAATGCTGCTAGTACAGATCAAGGTAGTACAAATACAGATCTAGATTGTATCTATTTGATTTAAAAAACAAAACCAAAAACCAAACAAAACCAAGTTCCTATGAAGCAAACAGCTGTTTGTTAACAAACAAAATATTATGCTGAGATTTGATAAAATGCAAATGAAAGTTTCGCTGCTTGCCGTACTTTGAAATTGCTCAACTACTTCTGTTTCAAGCTTGTTAGTATTGCAGGCGTTTGTTTTTTGTACTTGTAAACTTGCAGTAAATAAAGTTGTTGTATACTTCCTCACGTAGCTACTTACAAAGGTATTAAAGAACTGGACTCATGATTTCGTCTGAAGGGGAAAAACACTGAAAACAAAAAAACTAAAGTTTTGGAAAAGATGCTCTAAAAAACTAAAGCACTAAACCATCCTCAGAAAAAACATTGAATAATCTGAAGTATATGCTTGGTATATTTTTGTTTTAACTGATTTCTGACTTCAAACTGACTGCTTGAACTAAGGAAAAATTAATTCAAATAAGTAGAATGCAGGTTCTTAGTTTGTAATACATTCATTATTCTGAATGATAAGGACATGTATCTGTACATAAGTGTTTATGGATTTTATTGTAGACCTCAATAATACTTTCCTATACCCATTTAAGTTTAGGATGAAACACTAACTGGTAGCAGGCTACTGAAAATTTTTTGTTCTTTGAGTGATTTTTAACTTATGTTCAGACTAAGAAGTCTTCGAACACGTCCCATCTTTTAGAGTCAGCATGTCTTTTCTGAATGTATTGTCTAATAAAGTTTGTATTTGCAGAGCATGGTGAATATGATCCTCAAACTGTAAGACCGGGAAGCAGATACAGTCATGTGCAGGAAGTACAGGAGCGACTTAACTTCTTACGGTTAGTTTTAAATCAATCATCTGTTTAACTTCTGTAAGAATAAATACTTTAAGGAAAGGAAAAAAAAAAAAAACCCACTTCAGTATCACAGTCTCCTTTTAAGTTCCTCTGTTAACTTCTTGCAAAACTCAAATGCAAAAATACACCAAATATGTTTGGTTTGGGATTTTTTTTCCCCAGAGGGCTTCTATGATAGTATTGGAATATTCAAATAAAGTTTATTGAGATCTTTGCAATCCAGGGCTCTGATTCTGCACTAAGATTTGTATGGACTTTTTCTGTCTGTGTGCAGAACCCTACTGACTTGAATAGAATGTGCATGTGTATACAGAAACATATGTCTTGGGGTGACATAGCTGAGAATTTAAAATGCTCCGTTTAGGAATATGCCCATGTGTCCTTATTTGTTGACCAGAGCAGAGTTAAATCCATGATCATAAACTGACATATACTTGCATCAGACACTGATACTAGGTTGTCAGCAATGGAGCCTTAGAAAGACATTGGAATAAAAAAATTTTGTGACTTTTGACCGCTTGCTGTTTGAGTAAATAAAAAAGCTGAAGATCTCTGTTCATCACAGGACTACAGTGTGTTGATGCTTTTTTAGGCGCTCTCTGCTTTTTCTTACTTGGCTTTAACTTTTTTAGACAAGTAACAGTACATGAACTATCAAACAGTCAAGTTCTGAAGTATTTTTTATTTATTTTCTAACTGAGATTACTTTTTTGCTTTTTAAATTTTTATGGGGATTTTTATGATTTAAATGGAAGTGTTAAACACCTGTTCAATGAAATTATACAATAGCACATGGATAGCAGACTTAATTTATCATTCCTGCATGTTAAAAGTTGTAAATGCCTTTAAGTTCCCTATTTGTTAATGTAAAGGAATTAATGAAGTCCCATGGCTGTCAAATGTAGAATATTTTTGAAAATAAGTAGCACATGTAGCTGATAAGTGATGCCATAACTTAGTCCCTGATTTCTTTTACAAAGAGAAGATTTCGAATTGGAAGAATGATTCTGAAGAACTTTGATTATCATTTGTTCTACCTTAAACATTCTTGGTGTTAACTCTCAGAATCAAAGTTCTTAATAAGTCTTTAATAATAATTTAACACAAGTAAGAAACTGATTTAAATAAAAGGAAAAAATTCCAGTTCATCAACTTCTGCTTCTGGCTCTGTTCCATAGAACTGATACCTTATTTTGTGGTTTTTTTAGAGTGCTACAACTTAGTGAATGATTGCAGAAGTAATTTAATCTCTTACATTGTGACTTGACTTTTAAACTAAATAGTTTACATTAGGAGGTGTACATTTTTTTATATATATAATATGTAAGCAGTGCTCAGTAGTTTTGTGTAAAACATTTTTTGCCAAATTTTACTCCTTTTTTGTTTGGACTGTAAGGTTTTGATCCATTCAAACTTACTAAGAAATCATGGGGCTAATTGAGTGGACTAATGATGTGTATTTTCAGAGACGTACTTAAGTTATATACATGTAAAATATGTTCACCTTTTTGCTTGTGCTTTTTGCTGAATTGTAACTCTAGATGTCTATTAGACAGTGCTGTTAATTGTCTCTTTGTTTTGCTCAAGATTTTTATTGAAGGATGGTCAGCTGTGGCTCTGTGCCCCTCAGGCGAAGCAAATATGGAAGTGTTTAGCTGAGAATGCGGTTTATCTTTGTGATCGTGAAGCCTGTTTTAAATGGTATTCCAAACTAATGGGGGATGAACCAGACTTAGACCCTGACATTAATAAGGACTTCTTTGAAAATAATGTGCTTCAGCTGGATCCTTCCCTATTAACAGAAAATGGAATGAAATGTTTTGAACGTTTCTTCAAAGCTGTGAACTGTCGAGAAGGAAAGCTAGTAGCAAAGAGACGAGCCTATATGATGGATGATCTGGAATTAATAGGATTAGACTACCTTTGGAGGGTAAGTTAATTGGAGGAAACATCTGCAAGGTTAACTGCTAAGTCTTTCTCAGTCTTACTTTGTTTTTTAGGAATATGTAATTTATTAGTTACAGACTGAAGTTACGAAAAGCTACTTCTTCCAAACTAAATGCGTGGATATTGACTCCACTGTCTTCCCAGCAAGTATGCAAGTTGCTAACTTTGCAGATTGATGTTTAATGGAAAGTTGCTTAAACATTGTAGTTGTTTTTTTTTTTTTACACACATGAGATAAAAAAATTTGCCTATACGGTTGAAGAAGAAAGGATCATTCCAGGTGAATTATCTGTAGGCTTCTGTCTCTCTCACATGCACGTTAGAACTAAACTTTTTGTGCTCTTCATAAATTGTTTCACGTCATTCATTCTAGTATGGTAAACTGGAGCGATTCTAGATTAGACCCAAGTGATCCCTGGTCTGATTCTTTCTCTTATATCCGCAATATTTTGCCTAAACATGGTTACATCTTTTCAATAGAAAGATTGTAGCTTTCTGAAGCTTGCCAAATCTATTGGTGAAGAACATCAGTATCTGATTTGATACTTTATTTTTTCAGAGTATTTCTAATTTGCAAGACCTGCATTAGAACCCACAGTTGCACGCTGTGCCATGATTATCATGGCTATGTTTTGTAAAACGTGCTGTATATAAAGCAGCAGTCTTCAGTAATTTTGGTTGTGGCTTGTTGAAGGGTTAAGTATTTTAATCATGGTGATAATAGTTAAAACCAAAGTAGATCACAGTTTTTGTGCAAATAAGTTTTCATGCAGTGTTTATGTACAATATGTCTATGTAATACTACCGTGTTTTTGTTGTGGGAATTGACTTGCTTAGATCAGCTCTGCTGTTTGGCAGCATGACAGAACTCATCCTGCAGGGGTTGTCTGTTAGGGCTACTTTCAGACCTAGTGGCTGGTAATTAAAATAGAGATTATTGGGTTAGAAACAACTCATTTGTCTGCCCCCTTCCACCCACTCCAGCCACTTTAGTACTTGAAAATTCTGGTTTAAAATCTTTGGTGATTTAGATCGTTCAAGCATCTGAAGAAATAGTTTCTTTATTCTCTGAAACTAGTGGAAATGGAAATGTAATGTGAAGAGAATATATAAACATTACTTTCATTCTGTTTATAAAACATGGGCTTTTTTTGCAAACTCTGAACTCCTTTAGACTACTTAGTTTTTAATTTTGACTCAACTTCAGTGTAAGTGGTATTGATTGTATTTTGTAACTAAGCATTTTAGTGACTTTCACCTCATAAGGTAATTAGACATACTATTGTGTCAAGATACTTATGGAGTTGTTTTGTTTTTACATTTTATACCAAAAGTTTTAAGATGTTTTGTTGCTTTTTTTTATTATGCTAGGTTGTGATTCAGGGAAATGACGACATCGCGAACAGAGCAATAGATCTTCTTAAGGAAATCTATACTAATCTTGGCCCAAGGTTACAAGTTAATCAGGTAAAAAAAAAAAGCAACAAGAAAACTGAAATATAATATGATAGAAGAAGAGTGAAAAGGTTCAGTTTGGTGATATTTTTATACTTCAAAGCTTTGAAAACAGCATAGTCCAGCCATCAGGTTCTGGTCAGATGCAGAATTAAGAGGTTTTTCTGATATCTACAGACCTTATTCTGATAATTTTTTGATATTAAATTGATTTGTATTTGCTCTTTCTACTCAGAAAATAGTTCATATCATATACTTAGCAAACCTTTCGTTTAACTTCCAGTTGTGGTACTTTATTGTAGTAGTATGTTCACTGGATGGGGTCTATTGAGTGTTGTCACAAGCTGATCCAATCTTTTTTTTATGTCATGTCCCTTACAAAGGGTGACTGAGTTTCAAGGGTGAATGGTCCAGCTGAGCTCTAGCAAATCAGGTATTTTCTCCCTACATTAGTATTTGCTGGGAGCTGCATTTCAGTGGACAGAGAGAAGAGAGAATGAGTTTCTGAAAGGTCAGAGGAAGCGAACTGTTGTGATTCCATGAATTTGGGGGGGAATATTGTCCTCCAGATAGTCTCCAGTTGGTAGCTTGCCAGTTGTATTTCTTAAAACTCCCAATTTTCATACTTGTCCTCAAAAAGATCTTTATAGTCTTCAGATTGACAATCTGCTAGATAGAGCACAGCTACTCCAGGTGGTGCATTTACAGCCGTTCAAGCTGTATCTTCCTGTAGTGGCAGATGGGCTGTATGCTTCTTTCTTACCGTAGGTCTGCGCTTACTAAGCATGCACAGATCTGTCCATCTGCACGTAGTTAGACCTGACACTTCCAGGAGGTGTTGGATGTGCTTAACATGCACAGGAAGTATTTTGTTTCAGTGTGCTGGTAGCTCCCCTGCTGCTGAGCTGCCTCTTAGAGAAGTAGCTACTGGGCTGTGGTTTACTTGCCATATCTATGGCTGTTAATGTTTGTATTGCAAACTGCTACCCGGAGGCACTACAGTCTTTCTACAGTGATACTACAGGTTGTGTGTCAGGTCAGGAGCAAGGAGGTGTTAGACGTCAGGCAGAAGGAAGAGATTTGCTTCAGCTGCGACTATACTGAATCTAGCTCGAAATCCACTTTTGAATTTATGCAGGAAAAGAGTGTATATGGGACTGGTTTATGTGATGGCAGGAGGGGGGGAAGGGAGGGGTAGTTGTTCTGGTGGTCTGTAAATGTTCTGTGTTCACACTTAGTGTAGTAGATTGTCAGATAGAGATTCTTTAATATAATCCCAGGAAATTAATAAGAGAAAGTCCAATTTAGTGCTCTCTATACAAACTTTCCCTTTTTCTATTTAAGTTTGCACTGTACAGTTACAGCTAGTGATGACATGTAAGATTTTTGAAACATGCAGTAGATTAGAGGTATTTATCAATGAGAGTTAATTTTAAAGTGGAATCAAACAGTTCTATAGCTAACTTACTTGGGTTTGGTTGGGTTTGCGTTTTTTTTTTACATCTACCATTGGATTATCTTGCTGAAAACATGGGTTTTAATATTTCTTGTAATTGCACCAATTTNGTGCTCTCTATACAAACTTTCCCTTTTTCTATTTAAGTTTGCACTGTACAGTTACAGCTAGTGATGACATGTAAGATTTTTGAAACATGCAGTAGATTAGAGGTATTTATCAATGAGAGTTAATTTTAAAGTGGAATCAAACAGTTCTATAGCTAACTTACTTGGGTTTGGTTGGGTTTGCGTTTTTTTTTTACATCTACCATTGGATTATCTTGCTGAAAACATGGGTTTTAATATTTCTTGTAATTGCACCAATTTTTTAATGTAATTAGGTAGTGATTCATGAAGACTTCATTCAGTCCTGTTTTGATCGTCTAAAAGCGTCTTATGATACATTATGTGTGTTGGATGGAGATAAAGACAGTATCAATTGTGCAAGACAAGAAGCAATACGAATGGTGAGGGTGTTGACTGTTTTAAGAGAGTACATAAATGAATGTGACAGTGATTACCACGAAGAGAGAACTATTCTGCCTATGTCAAGGTACGTGTGAAAACACACTTCCGTGATTTTGATTTCTGTTAATGAAACTATTACTAATATCTCTGTGATTTTCACATTCTAAAGGGCTTCTATTTGGGGAATGTATCTATAGAGTTTCAAAATTCCATTTTCTCTGCTGATACATCTAAACTCTGATCTGTAGTAAAAAAACCCCAAATTTGAAGGATCAAGTAAATAGAGGTATATGTGAGAATAAATTTGTTTCTGGTGTTTTGTTCTATAACTAGCACAACATAACTTGTGGCTAGATTGTTTTAGATGTATTTCTTCTTTTCAGATAATTATTTAAAAGCAATACCATTCTTTAAGTTAGCATGGGGAAACTGCCTTTGTTTTTCATAGTCCTGTCATACAAAAAAATGTTAATGTATATCTTCATCTTCCAGGGTTGTTTACAGAGATGCTAATCTTACTTTGTAAGCTTAAATTTAGGATTATCTCTAAGTGATTTATTCAGTGTAAGTTCCTGATAAAAAGGGGACGAACAGTACTTTAAAGTTATATTTATTTTCTATATACCGTCACTCTTCTTATACTTGTCCCTGAGTGAAAACTTAGCTTAAGTCCTAGCTGCTCCTTCGTTAACTGTCTTTGGTACAAAGAAAAAGGAAACACTTAGATCCAGTGTTGTATAGATATTTTCACAAACAAAATACTTGATTTCCTGAGAGAGGAAAGCAGAACAGAAGGCTGTTTAAATGTTCTGGTGTTGGTAGCTGCTGTCTGTGGGAAGGAAGTCTCAAAAATACATAAGGAATACACTGAGACTGCTACGGATTGATGATGCAACTAACACTTTTAGACATGGTGGGGGTTTGTTGTCCCTGTATTTTAAATGCCCTTTTTGTCAAGAAAATTGAGGAGATGGCTGTTTCTTCGTGATGTGTCAGTGATTTGCAGTGCTCCTACAACACTTTTATTATGTATATTGATTGATTACTTCTAACTAAGTTCTCTTGTTGGTTGCAGGTGCATCGTTTTTATATGAGCTGCTTATTTGTTAGACTAACTTTTTCACAGGTCTTGTTAGCAAGGAGCTTTTATGAGGAATTTTTGCTGCCTTTTGTTGCATGGGATTAGTTTGTTGGGCTTATCAGGGCACATCCTTCCTAATGAGTTCCCTGCCATTGGGCTAAGCGTGATCACTGCTGGTGTAAAAACATTTATTCCATTTTGACCACTTTGAATTTCTTTTAAAGTATTACGATTTTTAAAATTGGAACTCTTAATATAAAACTTTGAATGCCTTCTGTCAAAAAGCTGTTAAGACTTGGTGACCTGATCTTGGTGTATTTAAAACTAAGTTGTTGTGCTAAGAGAGCAAAACATAGTTGCCGGTCTGAGCTTTATTTGTGTATTTTGATCAGGAAATTACAAGCAAGAGAAAAGATCCAAAACTTCCTAAGAGACTTAAAATTCTGTTGGTGTTTCTAACCTGACTGTAAGGTTGACTGCATTTAATGCGCTTGTGTAGAGTGTGGCTTTTTGGAAGTTCCTGTGTATGTTATGTTTGCATAATTGCTTGTGCCTTCATAAGATAATCTTATTCTGGAGTATACCACCATATCTAAAGATTTGATGTTGAAATACCTGTAACACAAAATACAGCGGGAAAAATGATTGATTTATTTAATGAGGGCAAAAATAACTTTATCTGGTTTGCTTCTTTTCAGAGCTTTCCGTGGTAAACATATCACACTGGTAGTTCGTTTTCCAAACCAAGGCCGACAGGTGGAAGATTTGGATATTTGGTCTCATACAAATGACACAATCGGCCAAGTACGGCGTTGTATTCTCAATCGTATTAAAGCCAATAGTGCGCACACGAAAGTAGAACTGTTCATTGGTGGTGAGTTGGTGGACCCTGCAGATGATAGAAAATTAATTGGGCAGTTGAATCTCAAAGATAAAACGGTAAGTGTTACAGGTTGATTATTTATGTTAATTCAGATATCACTTCCCTTTTGTAAATCCTTGAAAAATACCATGCACGGGGTCACTTACTCTTGTGAAATAGTTCCATTCCTCCTCCTTGTATTATGCTGTATCGAATGTTTATTTAGTAAAGAATCTTCATTTTACATAGTATTAAAACTGTGATCATGTTTTTCAGCTAATTACGGCTAAGCTTACACAGATAAATTCTAATATGCCCTCAAGTCCAGATAGTTCTTCAGACTCTTCAACTGGTTCTCCAGGCAATCATGGCAATCACTACAGCGATGGGCCAAATCCGGAAGTTGAAAGCTGTTTGCCTGGAGTGGTAAGCATATACATAGATTCTGAAATGAACAGTTTAAAAGCATTTTTTCCCTATACTTTAACTAATGGTTTTTATGGGGTTTTTTATTTGCTTATTTTAAGATCATGTCACTGCATCCTCGATACATCTCTTTTCTTTGGCAAGTTGCAGACTTGGGCAGTAGCCTAAATATGCCACCTCTTAGAGATGGAGCACGTGTTCTTATGAAGCTCATGCCACCAGGTAAAACTGCATTTTAAAGTGTTTTATATTGTAATAATCTGTATCATTATTTCTCACCTGTTATATAAATATTAAGCTAGGGGAGTGTTTTCCACTTTCTGGTAATTTTTGATTCATGTAATTCATGATTATTACCCTAATTAGGATTGTGTGTATTTCCCAAATAGTTATTTCTGTCTGTCATATAAAGTTGCATTGTTTGCAGTTGGCACTGGGATTCAGTGCCACAGTGCAGTGAAAATAGGGAAAAGCATTGTATTTTGAAGTGGTTTTGTAGCACTACTTTAATAAATCACTTTTATACTGACACAAATAATTGCAGAACACTTCATAGACTGATCTTGTTTTTCAGTTACATTTTTTGCAACTTTTCTGACATGCTTAAAATTTGTCAGATTTATAATTGTAAATACTACTGGCTTGTTCTGGAATAGTTGTGTTATAAAATGTTTATAAGTTTTGTTTTTATTGCAGATAACACTACGGTTGAGAAACTAAGAGCTATTTGTTTAGATCATGCAAAGCTTGGGGAAAGCAGCCTTAGTCCATCCCTTGATTCTCTATTCTTTGGTCCTTCTGCCTCACAAGTGCTGTATCTAACAGAGGTTTGTAATGCTTTGCCTGTTCTTTAAAAATCTTCAACTGTCTCTTTGACGTCCTTTCTGTAGCATTATGGAAGCACAAGATCAAATTCTGGTTTGAAATTAACAATTGGAAATACTTAACAATTTACTGAAATAAACTGGTGTATGGCCAGTGCTGTCAAAGCATTGCTTAAGTCATATTCCAGCGTAGCCTCATATTCAGTCATCTATATTCAAGCTAGTGGATTTATGTTAGTTAACTCTGTATTTTGTTTTACAGGTAGTTTATGCCTTGTTAATGCCTGCCAGTGCACCTCTGGGAGAAGATGCCAGTGACTTCCAATACAACTTCTTAAAAAGTGGTGGTTTGCCTCTTGTATTGAGCATGCTGACGAGAAATAACTTCCTGCCAAATGCAGATATGGAAACTCGAAGGGGTGCCTACCTGAATGCTCTAAAAATAGCCAAATTATTGCTTACAGCAATTGGATATGGCCATGTTCGAGCTGTGGCAGAAGCATGTCAACCAGTTGTGGAAGGCACGAGTACAATTTCACCGGTAATATACATCTCCCTTGGTGGAAGTAGCAATGTAGTCTGGTTTCTGTATTGTCTGCAGCAGCATCTCTCTACTTTCCATTGACAGTCTCTTTGAGTGAGTTGCATGTCAAGAGCTCACTGTGCTTTCAGTTAATGTTGTCTGACCATTCTAAAAAGACCAACTTACTAAACAAATTCTGTTTCTTTCTGAATATAGAAAAGTTAGGTGTGAGATCCACCTGCTCTGTATACGATTTTCATTCATTTGTGTGATTGTCAATATAGGTGGCTTTCAGTTTTCAAGTGTATCTATTCTATAAATGTTAATTCTGATTTTTTTGAGCTGTTGAGTCTATTGAAGGATGTGCCTCTAAATTTCTTCTACTTCCTATTTATGATTAGAGCACAAAGCAACAGAACTAATGTTGAGTCATGCCAGCCATTTTTCTATACCAAAAAAAAAAAAGTCCTTGGTTTGCTAGATTGCTAATTCTGTCCATTGCTTTTAGAAAATTCTTGTGGAGAACAGCTAGGTATGTTCACTGTAAGTGTTGATAGTTAAAAGGTGTCCTACCCTAACATTTTCGGAGTTGGAAAGGGAAAGTGTAACACAGGTGTTCTGAACAGTGATCTCACATGTCTATAGTAGTAGATTTTGTGCATGTTTAATATGGCTAATTAGTTTTTCTACATCTGGACAAATACATTTCTGCCCTCTTACAGTAGGTGTACAGCGTAGAGCCCAAAAACTAAAATTTGCTGCTGTCCTTCTTGGGCATTTGCTTCCAGGTATTCCAGCTTATTTTTTTTTCCATTTTGTGAAATTCCGTCCTGAATAGTTGCTTAATCTATCAACCCATACTCAAGAATATATAGAGGGCTGCAATTCAGAGCACTTTCTTCCAGAGTATTTACTACGATCCATCTCTGAAGCAGAGAAGTACATTCTCCTTAAGTCTGAAAAATAGGTGTCTGTTCTGGTTAGCTCCAGCTGTTAGAGATACCGGATTTACTCTCTTCCAAGGAAACCAAAACTTGTGACAGTTACAAAGAGGGGAAGATTCCTTTTCATGTCTCATGTTAGAATAGAATAGAAACATCTTACAGCAAACGGGTTTGCCACCCCATCCTTTGCTTATTTAAAATGAGTAAATTTTACTGCCCTGTTTTCTAATGAGGATTATTCAAAAGGCAGTTTGGAACACAGATAACATCAGTTGACTCTTGAAGTACTGTTTGAAACCAACTAATGCTAACCACTTAAGAGACAGTAACATTTGTCCATGGCTGTTGACGTTAGCTGTGAAGCATTGCAAACATCTAACTTTATTATTAACTGATTTGTTGGAAAAAACATGGTTATTCTTGCTGTCATTGTCATCCTGTTTGAAGGACTTTGAACTTGATACTTTTTATTGCTGCAGCCCAGTAAGCTTGCAGCTTGGGATGGAGATGGGACTTGTAAATACCTTTTCATCTATCCTATCGAAAGCATAAGTAGCAGAGCATAACTTTCTGTCTTGGCTTTCCATCAGTACATAAGAGAATGAGGTAACCAAGACTATGTGTCTGCAGTCCTCTAGTCACCAGTCTGCTGCTGTCAGTAGGACCTTTTAAATTTGTATTTTCTTCCTTGCTTTCACAGAAAGTTGAATCGATAATGTTGTTAAACATAGTATTCTGGTACATAGATCCTGTTTTGGCCCCATATATATATTGTTTGATCTGTTTACAGCCCACTTCTGATAGCTAATTGACTGTGTAGGCTCTGTTACAGTCTTTAGTGGGAGTTCTGTAATTCTCCCCGAATCTTGGAGTCTTGGTGAAGCTGACAAGGCAAAGGAATATGACCAATGCCAAGTGTTACATACCAACTTCACAAAGTGTCTTTTGAGTAGCATTTGAAACAGGTTTTTTGGATGAAATGGTACTGGAAAAAGAAGACACTCTTTTACACTAGAAGCTTTAACTTCTAACCACAGTGCACAGTCTTTTCAAGCAAGTTTGTCTGTGAGAAGAATCTATGCTCATACCAATACAGAACAGATAAAAACTTGCCTTGCTGCTGTTTCTGTTGTGAAAGAATGATAAAGAACAGGAGGGATAATCCGGAACAGAATTCTTCAGTAGAGCTCTAACTCCAACGTTTAACATATATGAACACTGCAGCCATGTTCTGTGTGGACACTATTAGCTAATCCAGAGGGACACCCATTGGTTTTGCAAACCCTTTCTTTCCTACATCAACAAGAAGGGGAGGAGACATTGTGATTCAAAATGTTCTGTTAACTTGAAATAAACAACAAACCTCCGAACATAAGTAGTTTTTGAGCAAGTGCCTCTCAACTACCTGTGCTCTGTGATCGTCCACTGTACAGTGTCTTCAGGTGTGATGGTTATCTATTTGAAAATGAGGGGATTTGTTTTTCTTGATGTTTGCAGTTTCTATAAGTAGTTCTCCTTCCAAGATCTTACCTACTTCTACCAAACCTTTTCAAGTAACTTTGTATTTTCATACCTTCTTGCTTTCTTTTTTCCATGTGAAAATAAGTATAAGAAATACTTTCTTCCAGATAAACCAGGCTACGCATGACCAGGCAGTGGTGCTACAAAATGCCCTCCAAAACATTCCTAATCCAACTTCAGAATGCATGCTAAGAAATGTAGCAATACGTCTTGCACAGCAAATATCTGACGAGGTTAGTGAGTTCCTTTCTGTATCAACTTTTTTCCCCATAGTATTTTTTTTTTATCCTTAAACTTATTGCTCTGTAAAACATGGATTTTCCTTCTAAAATGTCACGAAACATTTTAGGTAATGTTCATATGGTTTGTAAGCTGTTAACTAACTGAAAGTATCTAATTGTTTCCATATGCAATTATGAAATTCATTGTCTAATAGCATGAAGAGGCTTAAGTTAACTAGGCAGGCTCTGTTCAAGCTCTTTAATGGATTGTGAATATTGCTGCACTTAAGTCAGAACTTCAGAAATTTGATGTAATAGATTTAAAGAAGTTAAGGGGTATTTTGAAAATATTTTTGTAATACTTCTTTTTTTGGTCTTTTACGTTTTGGTTTCTCAGTAACATTCTCTTCTTGAAGAGAAACACTGAAGAGGGGAGGAGGTTTTTAAATGTTGAGCATGGTTTTTAAATGCTGAAAGTCTCAAATCATTACCCATGTATCTTTATATACTGAAAATGCACTAATGATATGAGTGAAAAACTGGATTGTGGAGCTCGGTAGGGTTAAACAATGTGCTTTGCAAATGTAATAGTCTTATCTGTATGTACTGTATGGTATGACCAAACCCCATTTAGATTTGGAATTATGAGTCATGTTAGTGAATACATTATTGAGTTCTGCTGAATTGAGCAGAAGCTAAAATCGGAACTACTGCAACTTCCTCGTCCACAGTCAATTGGGATCCCCAGTTTCTAGTGTGAAAGCAGTGAATATTGTTTTTCTATACTGTATAGAATCTCCGCAAAGCTATCAGCAAAACCATTCTGAGCTATCAAAATAAAAGTAGTCTTGTTACTACCATCTTAATGTTAAAAAGTACATTATTCCTTCTGAACAAAGAGCAGTGTCTAAAGAAAGCACAAGACTACGAGACTGAATCATCTGCCTTGCATTAGTTGGTGGTATTGCATCCATGGTGATTGTATGTGTAAAATCAGCCATTTGAACTCTGGTTTAGTTACTTTCCTTCCACAGAAGAAATGTGTTTTGAGGTGAGGTGTGAAGAAAGGTTTTTAATTGTGCCTGTGTCCTTTTTGGAGGACTTCTAATAAATAAATAAATTCTTTTGATTTCACCAGGCACCTCAAAGCAAAGAAAATCTGAAATTCTTTTACAAGAGTCTACACAGTACTGCTGTTAAAGTATTGTCTATAATTTTCTGAAGTTGTGAAAACTGCTGTAAATCTGTATGTCATATGAATTGTAGTTTGCCTTTGAAAGTTTTTTTTTTTTCAATTTTTTGATGGTCAAAGACTTTTTCAACTGACCACGCTATTTTTATAAAAATAAATCTGACATGGTTTCTGTAGGCCCCACAGAAGACTACAACACAGAAAGAAATATTTCACCTTTTTAAAAAATTTGAATGCTTAAAGATTTTAAAACTACAATGAGATTAGAAAAGATGTTATTTTTCTGTGTGACATATTTTTCTATTTTTCTTGTGATGCTGTTACTGTAAGGTGGTTTTCCTTGTGGCAAAGGTGAAATACCTACTATTTTTCTTGTAAACCTGATGCAGGTAGCTTATTAGTTAAGCTTCTTAGAGTCTGCTTTTTTTACTAAGTCTGAGCATTAGGAAAATGAGATTTGACATTTTTTAGAACTGTCTACTGTATGCTTTTAAAGATTGCCCATTCTTTGGTCAGTTCTACTTTGAATATAGACTCCAGAAAGGTTCAGGGGTTTTTTTGCAAGTTGATACACACTATAAATAATGGCAGTTGTAGTATGTTTTCAAATGTTTGTGTAACACTAGAAACTATTGGATATTAGGCCTTGACCATACCAAAAACACTGAAGAGTGAGTCTGCATTCATAAGATACAGAATCTGTGTTCTTATTAATTTTAAAACGTGTATAACTTGAATATAGAACAATGCATTTATATATTAATCACATACTCAATAAGTGTTAGCTATCAGTTAGCACAATAAATACCATGGAGGGAAAAACCCTAAAATAACTTCAACTTGTTGCCTTACTGAAGAGGCTAGCTGCCTTAGAGATGCATGCTTGGTGGTTTCTTGGGTTTTTATCCCCAAAAGAAGAATGTTTTTGCATTTAAGTTGGTAGTTTCTGCTAAATCTTACTCGGAATCAGAGAGTTGCTGGTTATTTATCAAAAATGTTCAGTTTCTTGTAATTCCTGGTGCTTGTAACATTACAATTTAAGATTCTGTAATAGATCTAAAATATGTGCTACTTAATGTTAAAAGCTGAAATACTTCATAGGTGAAGTACAAATACTTTCAAGATACGTGTTTTCTTCCTCTACTTAAGGACAATTTTTTTGTGAAATTTTGAATTTTTAAATTTTAAATTTTCTAGAAATAAATTTGTGAGAATTTTAGAATCCATTGTAATGTTATTTGCAACTACATTTTAATGTTGCTTTGGTTTGTTTCTCTCTTTTTCAGGCTTCAAAATACATCCCAGATATCTGTGTTATTAGGGCAGTACAAAAAATTGTTTGGGCATCAGGTTGTGGGTCAGTTCAGTTGGTTTTCAGCTCGAATGAGGAAATTAGTAAAATCTATGAAAAGGTAAGAATTCCTAAGCAACTTCTTCCCTGTATAACTGTTTCTTTCTTTACAAAAAGGATAGTATCGACCAGGTCATGCTTATAGTGTGATGAGCTTTTAGGTAGTTATTTTGCTGATGATGTATTTCTGAGTCTAGTTACGATACGTATGTTGTCATACCATAGTTTCATTTTCTTTTCCAAATTCCTTTTCTGGGTAGCTGTTTAATTGTAACTTGAATCTGGTGTTGGTTCAAAAATGCAGCAGTTCTGCAAGCTACTGTAACCTGTTTTCAGTCCAGTTAGATGCCGTGTCTAAATAAGCACTTCTTTGCAATGCTGATTTTTCTAGTCTTTGAATTTAAAAGGTCTATTCTAAAGAACTTGATTTAAAGCATATGTGCAGTCTAGAATGAGAAACTAGCTAAATGATCTGAAATTAGCACTGAAGCACTGGTAAAATGAAGTAAATGATAATCCTATATGGCTTTTTTCCTTTTATTTTGAAGATATGTGTGTAGACCATCTTCATGGTTTCACATGTGATTTACGCAAATAGTTTGGAGTTGGAAGTTATGTATTAGTATATTACCACACACCTTGTGTTTAACAAATGTTGCTTAAAGTTACAGGAAATAGTAATCTGTATTCTGACAGTGATTTTTAAAAAAAATATCAGTTCTCTCAACATTCTCGCCTTTTTGCCGTATAAAATCAAGTTTAGTACTCATCAATACTTGCCTGAGAGTAAAAGGTAAAGGAATATATAGGGAAGTTTTATTCTTCGTGTATTAGCTGTTATGCTTAAGTGATCAATTAGAGGAAGAATATTTACTTCAGCAAAATGCAACACCTTTTCATTTAGCCTATGTAGTGGTATAATGGCATCTGCTTCTATTGCTGTGAGAATGACTTCTTCGTGAAATAAGTTGGGGGGGGGATTGGCTGGTTTAGGGGGGGGGATGGGACAGGCAATATAACTTGCATGTAAAAAGTGATTTAGTTCGTGTGATAGTCCAGGCATATGAAGATGTGCTCTTACATCTATACATTTGATGTTTTAAGAATAGTAGTGCACCAGAGAAAATACATCTAAAGGAAAATATACCTAAATGTTCTTTTCTGACCTATTTTGGGTGGAAGTTGTACAGTTAAGTTCTGTAAAAATATTTTCAAACAATTGAAGGTTTAAAACAGGTGACAGTTAAGCTGTACATTACCAGTCATCCTCAAAGGTTTTTTGTGGGGTTTTTTTTAAGTTTTGTTTTTATTGACAGTTACGTGGACATTTGTAGTAAACAGGAGCTGCATTTGATTTATTCTAAGCAAAAGGGAACTAAAAAAGGGAGAAATTGGAAACTAAAAAAAGGAAGAGATTGCAGAAATAATAAGATGGTGGAATAAAGTACATTTTGTTAAAATAACATTAAAAGAGAGGGAAGTATCACAGAAACAGGAACATAATGCAAGAAAAGGCATGTTCTTAATTTAGGAAAATTGTGTTTGATTATAGATGAAAGGAAGTAACTCCTGTGATAGTATTATAAAGATTTTATATACTGATGACTGGCAAACACTGGCTTAGAGGAAAAAGTATTTTAAGGAAAATGCTTTCGGTTTTCTAAATTGACCACTAAACCTGAGGTCATAAGAGCATTTTGCTAGGCCTGTGGGGTAGAGATTTATCACTAAATGTTAGTTTAAGAACAAAAGCAGACTGACTTTGTGGAATCAGGAATAACATGTCAGGATTCTTAAGAACATGAAAGGTAACTATAGTAAATGATTTTTTTAAGAGCCTTTTCAGAATACTGCCATCAAATATGACATCTGAAAGAATGTTCTGAGCACTTTAAGAAGCTTCTGAACTTAACTGGTAAATTCAATTAAACTTTAAGGTCAAGATAAGTAATTTTGAGAGCATATTTTTTGTGGAGTCTTTTCTGCCTCCTGCCTCAAAATTCTGGTGTGGGAGTCCTTCAGTGGTTGATGAAGACTGTGTGCCTTTCAGGGGTGTAAAGCGGCCATTTCCTCATTAGCTGAGAGAAGGCCCATACCCATCTGTAATCCTGCAAGTACACTGCTTCTACAGACCCGTCAGCTCTTGGTGCCTGAGTATAGGGAAGTACTTTGTTGAGTATAAAATGGACATTGCCTTTCAACTAGATCCCTGCACCCATGCAGAAAGAACTTTCTTTTCTAAACAGGGCTTCAATGCGGAGCAGGTGCAGTTCTGAACTTGTTGAAAGCGTGCTGCTTTTACTTTCATATCTTGAGATATGTCAGAGTCACCACATCCTCCTGCTGCAGCGGTAGTGACCGTGTCTGATTTTTTTAGCTGTTTGGCAACAGATAACATTTTGTCTTTGCAAGATTGAGACATACTTTGTCCTCTTCTGCTGCTGTTTACAATTAGTTATCTCTTCTGCATTGTAATCCTTTCTTTCTGACTACTTAATCTTGATAACCTTTCCATATATAAAATGAATACTATGTCTCTGGTTAATGTTGCTAACTTGCTGCTGTGATTAGTGATGAATTAAGATTGAAACCTACTCACACTCAGTTTCTTCGGAACTTCTTCAAGCCAATTAATTTTGGCTTAAATGGAGGAGAGGGCTTGCTTTTTTCCTCAGAGTATTTATTTTGGGAAAATGCACCAAAATCAACTCACTTAATTCAAGTGCTTAATTGAAAGGGTAACCTATGTACCAATTAGAAATAGCCTTTTGTATTTCAAAAGTCACCACAGCAACTATGACTAAAATTTGTTTGAGCTGTTTCACGTTTCTGAAAAATAGTGAAGTGCTGAATAAATTGTAGTAGTATTAAGAAGCTTTTTGTCAAATAAATTGTATCAAAGCTGTGTAAAACTGGACTTCTTGGCAAGTTGTACAGCACTGCAGCTTTCTGCAGCTTTTCTCTGTTTAAATAATGTTTCCAAGGCTTTAATCTCCACATTCTTAGTAGTGAAGAAAATTGTCTTATTTAAAAGTCAAAAAAAGCCAAGCAAACAAAACCCAAATAGAAACCAACAAAAAAATTCAACCATATGAACTGATGTAACCTTTGTCTACAAGCTTCCTATTTAACTTCTGGCTCCTTAAGTTTGTGCTTGGAATTCTCTTTTGAGAGACGCACAGTACTGGAAGTTCAGGTCATCCTACATAGTGCTTTGAATCACATCTGAGTGGAGCGCATGAAGTACTTGGCATGGATAGTCACTTAGTATACAAATTTGTGGTTTGTGTTAGTATTTAGTGTATATACCTTGGAGCCAGCTGGGTTTCTCGGGATTTTTTTCTAGGCCCACTTTGTGCTTTCTTGTTTATTTTCACAGACAAATGCAGGAAATGAACCAGACATGGAAGATGAACAGGTTTGCTGTGAAGCATTGGAGGTGATGACCCTGTGTTTTGCTTTGATTCCAACGGCACTGGATGCACTTAGTAAAGAAAAAGCATGGCAGACATTTATCATTGATTTGCTATTGCACTGTCACAGCAAGTAAGTTTTGGTGGTGGTTTTTATTTCAATCACGTATTATTTTACAATTCAAAATTAATATAAAGCCTAAATGCAGAGCAGCAACTTCTTAAGTGATTTTTCTGCAGTTGTCTTAATTTATTGTTTAGCAATATAATTCTGTAATTTGTGTACCTATCCTAAAGTGACAGCTGTATTAGTCCCATCTTTGTATTCATGAGGAGGATATTGTCAAGCCAGATGGACGCCTGATAACGTGCTACTGATGGCTTTAGAACAACTTATTTAGAATAAAATAATAGGTACTTTATGTTTTTCAGAAATTACGTGAACGCTTGCTATATTAGAGTATTTAAGTGACTTAGGTATAGAAGAGCGTTTCTATACTTTTTCTGATAAGTAGACAAGATACAGTGCTAGCAATTTGAAGAGAGGAGGAAGGTAAAATTTAATCCTCTGGTTTTCTTGCATTGGAGTGGTACACATGTGACTCTTCACGTGACTCATGTTTTATGTAGAGCTGTCGCGCTGGAGCTATCGCTTGGGCTTTTAGCCCATCTGAAATTGTGATTTCACATCACAGTTGGGGTGTGTATTTTTTAGAAGCCATCCAGGTGGAAAGTTTTTGTATGTTGTTATTAAAGCTTTGAACTGTTACTAAAGATTTAATTCTAGTTTTGTAAGGTACCTCCACTGTTGTTCCATGAATATTTCAACTTTTCTTTGAGAAATGACAGAGATGAGATATTAATGAAGTTGTCTGAGCCTTCCAGTGCGTTTTAAATGTGGTCAGGTTGTGGTGCTCTGAGGTGACTGGGGTCAGAATTTCAGCACCATGTCTTGGGTTTTCTGCTTTTCTAGATAAAATATACTGAAAAGTCTTATGTCCAGGAATATTAACCATAAAAAAGGATCAATAGTATCATCAGAGTATCTCTTTACAATGATCTATTTGCACATGTAGGTGAAACTGTGAAGTGTTATTGTCAGAATCCCACAAGCTTTATTAGTTTGCAGCCTGTGGTAAAGGATGTTGAATTTTCAGCTTCACTGAAGCTTGTTATTATCACTTAAGTTAGATAAGTTTAACAAAACATGCTGACAAATGTATATTGTAATTTTACACATTAAATGAAACAAGCTGTCTTTCACTATTTTTGGTAACTTTCAAGGCTGATGAGTAAGAAATCACTAAATTTTATTTTTGAAACTGTCAACAGTTGATATCAAGTTACTATTTTGACAGTAAGTGTATGTTGGCCACATGTCACATTTGGAGTACCAGTACAGCTGAAGAGCATGAACAAGTGTTAGTGCTGCCCCATCCTTTGATTTTTATATTTATTTTTTTTATGTGGGTCTGAAGTTCTATCAGATTTGTGGCTTTTTTACATGATCTTAGTTGAACAACTGTAAGTAATGGGTGGTAATCTGTATAATAAATTGCACGGTAGTTATCTGACTTTCTGGCATTGTCAAGTGTTCACCAACATTTGTTTATGTTTCAGTTAGTGTTTGGTATCAACACTTTGCAGACAGAAGTATTTCTTTGCATATTAAGTTCAGTGAGCAGTTCTCAGGCTTAGTTTGTAAATAAGAAGTGTGTTTGCACAAATAATCAACTTTGGAGAACTTAAAGATTATTATCTAATGTAGTGGCCAAATCTGTGTGATTTATTGGCAGTATTACAACATTAAAACTCCTGGAGCTGCTTCTGGTGTGACATGTCTCTCATGAAATGGTCGTAAAATCTTTCTTTAAGCTTTGAATATCACAAACTGATATTCTTGTCACTTTAGGTGGGCTGGAAAGCTGTCATCACAGCTAGGTAGCTCTCTTCTTTTGTTTTTATCTCTGCCACCATTTATCAGGTGTCAGGGTTAAAAGTTTCTTATTTGCTATCACTTTCACTGGTTTGGGTTAATAGTCCAGGATTTTGTCAGCAAGAATAACTGAAAGAAGAAAATACTGGGATATTCTTTTGTTACTATGAATCTATTTTGTGATCCTTGCCACTTCAGAAATGCTGTGCCCATAAGGCCTTTTCTGCTGCAAGAGCTCACAGAATAGCTGTGTTAATGTTTACTTAAAAAAACCAGCCAAACAAAAAAACACAACAACCCCCTACAGAATGAGTGCGTCTAACTGTTAATTGGTTACCAAAAAAAAAATTAATGTGCATTTACAGCACAGTGTAAAATATTAAAATAGTTACTAGCAAGATGGCAGTGTTCTGTTTTTGCAAACAGAATAATGCCAATGACAAACCTACACCAAAGATGACTTGTTCCCACTCTTACAGTCTTTGAAAATTGCAGATGCTCTTTGTGAGGATTTTTCTGTTCTGGTCATATTTCAACAAGGAAGTAAACGATTGGTTCAAGTCATGAACTTCTAAATCTTTAAGTCTTAAACAGTTTGTCTAACAGAGTTTGTGACGGAGGTAGAAGGTCTTTTTAGCAAAACCTACAGTCTTGGTTTACAGATGGGAGTATCTGTCATGGTTTTGCCAGTCTCTTCCAATGGTTACGCTTCTTGCCGATTTGAGCTTTGATTGAATTTTAATCCCAAGTATTTCATACTGTTATGCCTAGTGAATAACTGACAGTTGTACTTTCCTTCCTAAAATATTGGAAGCCCCAAGCGGGCGTTTCTCTTTCCACATGTTTTGTTGGCACGTCAGCTCAAGTCTGAACAGCAGTGGTTTAATTCCCAAGTGTGTTAGCTTTTTGCTGTTTAAAAATGAGAATAGCATTAATGGATGGAGTTTGTTTGGGCTTTTTTGTCAGAGGGGATTAAATTTTTAAGGGCTTTTCTTGTCCAAGTGGACTGCTGCTCAGTTCCTTATCTCTGCTCGCTTTCTCCACCAGAAGGGGAAATGAGCTGAATTTATTGTATGGAAAAGTGAATCATACTGTCAGTACAAGAAGCTAACCATTGAACTCTTTTTTTCATATGCTTGTAAAATTTCTGATATATATGATATTCTCACTTAGAATGTAACTATTCATTATTACACGATGGTTAGAATAGCATAAACATGAGTAGTCACGGAAGACCACTTTGAAACTTAGGACATTGAAATTGAACTAAGCTATAAAAAGTTCCCTTTTCTGAATCAATGTGGAAACAAATTTAGCATTTGTAGTGCGGAGATAGTTCAGCAAATACCAGACAGAATTCTGAATATCCTTTCACTTCAACTATTGTTCTGTAATCTCTTGTCCTCAGTCAGAGAACAATGTGAGCAAAAATGCGCATGTGAGAAAATGGTTTTGGTGCACCATAAAAGACAAGGAAGATGATCAAGTTCAGATCTCATAAATATGATCATTCTGGAAAGGATCAGATGGATATTTGGGTTTTCTTTGTTTCTTTCAGAGGTTGAGATTGTATGGAACTTCCGCTGTTTCCTCATAGCATAACCATGCTAACTATAAACTGAGAAACAGAATGCAAAATGTTTAGTACTAAACACTAGAGCAGTTCTTAGTCTCCAAAGTAATTGATTTTTCTAGTGGTGACACCTGAACGTGAGACTGGCTTAGTCAACAGTAGATAGCTGAACAGTTAGTAGTAATGATCCTGGAACCCAGAAGTATTCCACTGATGGCTGTAAAGTGTTTGGTATACATATGTGGCCCAAATAAATAAAAATTCTTGCTGTCTATGTAAAGCAATGGCACTTACACATATTGAAGAGGCTGACTGCTGTTAACTAAACAGAAATCTGTATCCTGAAGCTATCAGCAGGATGGGATTCAGGTTGCCTGCCTTAATGGAGGCATTTGGCCTCCATCTGTTTCACCAGTTGAGTGAGAGTTCACCATGCAACTCATGTCCTATGTGCCAGCCCTACACTGTTGTCATGGTGTCTGACATGGCAGTAGATGCTTGCATTTAGGCAGCTACATCCCTCCCATAGTTCCTTAAGAGCTCTTCTGTTGTTACAGTGTCACAAAAATATTGTGCTTGTCTTCAAATACTGCATACTCCTCAGAGAGATAAGTGTGGAGTATGTGTGTCCTTGGTCGCATTTCTCATTTTAGAAAAATACCGCCTTCATCTATTTCATTCTGCCTTTAAGTGGATGAACCTGAGGAGCGCCTGTGTGGTGTGTCCCAAGCAGTTGAAGGGTGGAATCTTAAAAGAAATTTCTGTGAGAAGTTTTATGAAAACATCAGCGCAGCAATCGGATCCCATAAAATGTGAATTATTATTAAGAACAAAACAGACCCCCTCCACCCCATGGTCTTTCGCAACTCAAAGCAATATAGTAGTGCTTGGAAAGATCGGAGAAAGGTGAGAAGGGAGATCAAAGCTCTGAAATGACTTCCATCTGAGGAACAGCTGAATAGCTTGGGGCACTTCATATTGGAGAAGAGATAAATGGTGGGAGGAGAATACCACAGAGACCTTTAAAATGAGACATAGCAAAGGGAGAACAAATAGAGAACAGTGTTTCTTTGTATAAGAACTTCTTGATCATAACACTTAAGTTTTAGCAGTTCTTTCGTGAATTTGTCCATAGAGGGCTATGAAATACTGCTTTTGGTAGTCCTTCTGAACCACAGATTGTTAGAAGCTGAGAGAACATTCTGGAGAAGTGTCACTGCATGCTTCCCTGTTCTTGTGCACTTTCCTAGGTGTATACCAGGGACACGGGGTGCTTAGCTAGGTGCATCTTTGCTCTGACCTCACGGTCATTCTTGCATGTCTTTGAAGGACAATTAAATCCACGTGAAAGAACTCTGAAGGGGATAGGATTCTTTAGTGTCCTTTCCACAGTGACCTAACAGGCAGAAAACAATGACAGCCACACCAAAAAGACACTGTAAAATTCAGTTTCTTATACATTGAGATACTTCATAAAGCACAGCGTTCATTTGTATTCTCTTCCCACCCAATCAGAGTTGTTTCCGACAGCTTTTACAAGATACAATGCTCAGATAATTAATCTTACAATTTGAAAGAGCAGGGTTTGCCTTAATTTTTTTTTTTTCCATAAGCTTACCCAGTGCCATATTATTCCAGTGTTTAAACTGAGTTCTTGTATAGAAACTTTCCTTTAATTCTAGCCACTAGAATTTTCAGGGGGTCATTTCTTTGACAAATTTTCTAATTTCTCTGACAAACTTCTAATGACAAATTTTGGTTGCTTCATAGATGCTCAACAAACTGCTGTAGTGATAAATAAGAGCAGTTTTATTAGGGTAGTTCCGTTTTATCTTTCAGGTACAACCTGTGCTTGATTAGAAAAACCAGAAAAAATTATTTAGGGTTGCAAATTGCTTGTTGTGTTGTCCAATATTTGCTGGCAGTTGTGAAGTGGTTAGGTGCTGATAAGTTTCTTTTTCTTCTACCTTTAAATACTCGAGTTGTGGAGCAAGTTTTGTAATAGTAATTCATGTGTCTAAAATTTCACTAGGAGGAGACAGAATATGATGAGTAGTGAATAATTAAAGTATTCCCATTTATTACAATATATGCAGTTTTAGAAAATGGAATTAAGCAGATAAGCACAAATTTAATTGGGTTTTTTTTTAACGTCCTGTTTAGATAGGGAGGTTGTATTTAATGTTTCTATTAAATGATTTCCAGAACTGTTCGTCAGATGGCACAGGAGCAGTTCTTTTTAATGGCTACCAGATGTTGCATGGGACAGAGACCTCTCCTTTTCTTCATTACCCTGCTGTTTACTGTTCTAGGGGTAAGTTTTTAGAGGTAGAGGCTTCAGTGCAATGTGAATTTCTGTAAAAAGTAACAAGACAAAAGATCTACAAGAAAAGTGAAGTTGCTATTAACAACAGTCACTAAGATATTTCCTTTTGACCTACATGCAAGCAGCACAGTCAATTTCAATTTTATATAGGTGAGGGGGGAAAGGGATTTTGCATTTTCTGATAAGAACATGAACAATAAGATTTAATACTTACATTTGATCTTCAGTTAATGCTGACCTTCAAGTAAAAATCATTAGCAGATTAGATACCTACAGTTATTGCTTTATTTTAGTGGGCCTGCCAGGGCTTTTCGATTCTGTGTGCCCATGGCTCTCTTGAACATTTGATCCCTTCACCGTTTGTTTCCCATTCAGGTATAGAAATTGCTACTCAAATAGTCCAGAATTCATTCATTAACAGCTAAATACAATTGTAAACTTCTAAAAGATTAAAAATCATCTTAAACTTCTTTTCATATTTACTGACAGGTTTAGGGAAAATATGTTAGTATTGCACTATAAGTAGAAGTGCATGCGAATTGTCTGTCACTTGTTTTTGGTTTACATAGAGTACTGCAAGAGAGCGAGCTAAGCATTCTGGAGACTACTTCACTCTCTTAAGACATCTTCTTAACTATGCTTACAACAGTAATATTAATGTACCTAATGCTGAAGTTCTTCTCAATAATGAAATCGACTGGCTTAAGAGGATTAGGGTAAGTTTTAGGATCAATTTATTTCTGATAATCAGCTTTTTGCTGCTTTGTTGTAAAGTACTGCTTTAAGCTTGGAAGTGTATATTATTTAGAGTGTCTTAACGTTCTCTTAAATGGCAGGATGAAGTAAAAAGAACAGGGGAAACAGGTGTTGAAGAAACTATCTTAGAGGGTCACCTTGGAGTAACAAAAGAGTTGTTAGCATTCCAGACACCTGAGAAGAAATACCATATTGGTTGTGAAAAAGGAGGTGCTAATCTCATTAAAGTAAGTTCAAGTTTTTTGACCTATGGAGTTTTTAGATTATTTTTTTTACTATAATTTTTTTTTTAAAGTTACACATTGCATTCATAAAAGTGCTTAACATTTTCATTCTTCTGAACCACTGTGTATGAATTGCTGTGACCTAGTGGGCTGTTTTTCCAAGATTCAGCAAACATCACACAAGGATAGTGAGCTAGATACGAGATAGTCCCGTGCAGGACTACTTTCTCTCATTACCCCTGTATTATCTTTTCTCCACATGTTCTTAATTAGCGCTGCTAGCATTTATGGCAGGTTTGAACAAATGCATGGCATCTGAGCGTCTCTCTAATTAGACATGTTTTCTTTGTACCTCTGATATTATACAGCAGCAATATTGGGGTTTTTTCAGTCCTAATTGATAAAGAACTTTGTAAATAACACTGGTTTGGCAAAAGAAAATTTTTACCAATCAATAATAATACAGATTCATTTTTAACTTGCAGTGGGGGGTGGTTTCACAGGGAACCACTTTAGGATGGAATTGCTCTGTTCTAAATTTAAGAGCTCATTATGGTGTTGGTCTCAATTTTAGCTCTTGGGTTTTTTTTTAAGTACTCCCTCTGGTTCTCAGACAATCATTTATATAACTCATATTCTGTTATAAAATAAAGTACATTTCTGTGGCAGCAGGTGATGTATTTTCTTTTTTTTTTCTTTTTTCAGGAGTTGATAGATGATTTCATCTTTCCAGCATCCAATGTTTATCTACAATACATGAGAAATGGAGAATTGCCTGCTGAGCAGGCCATACCCGTCTGTAGTTCACCAGCTACTATTAATGCTGGCTTTGAGCTCCTAGTTGCACTAGCAGTTGGATGTGTCCGAAATCTCAAACAGATAGTAGACACCTTGACTGAAATGTATTACATAGGTACAGCAATCACTAGTATGTAATATTTTTAATTATCTATTTTCTACTTTTTAATATATATATAGTGTGTATAGGTTGTGTTTATATTATCAACTGAACTAGAGGCTGGGGGTTTTAGTTTGTGCTTTGTTTGTGGCTGCTTTTAATGTTGCAAAATCAGGCTGTCAAAAATTTAGAAAAGTTTGTTAGTGTAGCCTTTATTTGTTCTGTATTCAGTAAACTTAGTGACTTGCATTACATGGTTGCATCCGTGTTCCAGCCCCAGTCACTTACACAGTCTGACCCTTCCTACCCCGATCTCTGGCTACTCCCCTTTGTCCATACCAGCTCCCAGGAACCTCATTCAGTCTGTATCTTCTACTTTTGTCTCATCGTTTCAGGCTCTGCCTAACCAATCCCAGAACCTCATCAGGTATCTTCAGCTCAGTTTTAGTGCCAGTCTGTTGGTTGCTCACCTAATTTGTCATCATTGTCTGCACACAGACACAGGTCCACTGTCCCATTTCCCTTTTTAGCTCTGTACTCTGCTTGTCATACTCCTTTCTCAGGTGTTTGTTCTCTCAGTTTTGGCCTTGTCTCAGCACAGCTCTGCACTTAAAGAATGAGAAAGATTATAGAAATTGCTGTATGTACAAAAACTTATAAATGTCAGTGTTTCAAAAGCCAGTAGTGAAATGAGACTTGAGCTAATTTTCACAAGGATAGCAAAAGGCGCACACTTAGCACAGGTTTTGTTATCAATGAAAAGCACGTAAGACTTTCTTAAAATCAAATGTGAGACTATTTTCTGCAGCTCTGAATGGGATAGCTGAACTATTTAGTCTGTAATACTGCCAGGGAAGGAAAAGGGCAGGGACGGAGAGGGACAACACACACCAAACAGCCTGGACCAGAGAAGGCTCTGGGGAGACATTATTGCAATCTTTTGATACATAAAGGGGGCTTATAAACAAGATCAAGAGGGACTTTTTACCAGGGCCTGTAGTGAGAGAACAAGGGGCAATAATTTTAAACTGAAAGAGGGTCAATTTAAATTGAGCGTAAAGTGGAAATTCTTTATGGTAAGGCTAGAGAGACGCTAGAATATGTTGCCCAGAGAAGTTATGGATGCCCCATTGTTGGAAGTGTCCAAGACCAGTTTGGATGGGGCATTGAGCAAACTGATTCTGGTGAAAGACGTCCCTGCCGATGGCAGGGGAGGTTGGAGTTAGATGATCTTTAAAGGTCCCTTTCAACGCAAACCATTCTGTGATTTAACAGAATGTTTAAACTTGTATCATTAAGCAAAATTATAAGCAACTAGAAGTAGCATCCCATAGTGGGAATTGTCCACTATCTCTCAAAATGACAGTGCTACTTGCCCAGTTGGTGATATCAGTGAGTCATTTGAGTTAGTTTTTCAGTCTCTTCCTGTTTGATTCCATCTTGAATGAACAAATGAAAAGGGCAGCTTTATAGTTTCCCCCCCCGCCTCATCCTTTTTTCTTCACCCTTTTCTATTGGGAAGTAGTGTATTTCTGATCACCTCACAATTAGAAGGATTTTATGGCATTTCCTTCTACTCAGATATCTGATAAGCACAATAGAATGCCAGATCTCTGTGGTACGTCAGACAGAAGGGAGAACACATGTATGAACTGTGCATGCTGTGTGTTTCATATCCCACATAAAGCTTGCTTGTAAACATGCATGCTCTCTTACTTTAATTTACAGCAGAACTTTTTTTGTTAAAAAACACAGAACAACACATTAGCATAGGAAGCCTGTGATCATAAATGTACTCTGAAGACATGTGAGGGGTCTGAGGGAGAAGACTTGAAAGAAAAGTCTGTCACGAGTCATATAGATAGCGTTATTTAAAACTGTTCCCCATCCTGCCAAGGAAAAACGAAGCATAAGTGAAATATTGTAATTTTAAAAGGACTATAAATTTGTGAAATGCTTATAAATCAGTTATATTCTAGATTCATTCAGCTGAATTCTTCAACTGAGAAACTTCTGTTTGATACAGAAATAGACTGAATTTTTGTCTGGCCATCTTTTTAGTTATGCAGTATAAGAAAATGGCATAATGTTAAGATTACAGATAGAGTTACCATTCGTAGAAGTTCTGTTAATTTTAGCAATTAAGTTTTCTAGTGGAACGTTTGTTTTATTAAACTGCAGTGTGGCACAGACTAATACTAAGTTTATGCAACTGCCCTTTGTACTGCATTGACGGTCTAATTCTTCGATGACAAAATAGTTCCCTAATCACATTCTGCTATTTTCTTTTAGCTTGTGAAGCACTTACAGAATGGGAATATCTACCACCTGTTGGGCCTCGACCGCCAAAGGGATTTGTAGGACTGAAAAATGCTGGTGCCACTTGTTACATGAATTCTGTCATTCAGCAGCTGTACATGATTCCAGCCATCAGGAATGGGATTCTTGCGATTGAAGGCACAGGCAGTGATGTAGATGATGACATGTCTGGGGATGAAAAGCAGGACAATGAGGTAGATTTAATTATGTAGAACTTGCATAACTTTAAAATAGAATTCCTTTTTATGAAAAGGTTATAACAAATTCAAGTTACTAATTGCTTTGCTTTCCACTACTAGCAGTGGGGACAAAAGCATAATATTTCTTACTTGAATAGGTTTGCTGCCAGAGAAACAGTTCAAAAGATCCAAGTAGCAAGGTTTGCAGACTTCCTCCTTGCATGGATTTGTACTTGAAAGCACCTTGCACCACTTCTGCTACTAGAACTCCGTTAATGCATACAAAGATGTTACTTGTTTCTTCAGATGAGAATATGAAACGCCTTAGGTTGTTAAAGTAAACAAGGGATACATTTAGCTATGAGACAGCTACATATCAAACTTAATTGCATACATTTTCTTCTGCTTTTCAGAGCAATGTTGACCCACGAGATGATGTGTTTGGTTATCCACATCAGTATGAAGACAAACCAGCACTGAGTAAAACAGAAGATAGAAAAGAGTACAATATCGGAGTTCTGAGGCATCTCCAAGTAATTTTTGGTCATTTAGCAGCTTCCAGGCTACAGTACTATGTACCAAGAGGGTTTTGGAAACAATTTAGGTAAATAGAAAATTTAGTATTGATGTCTGTTCACTGGACCACTGAATGTGCAACAGAACTAACCATAGTAGAAGAAATTATGGTCATGTTAGGTGTAAATTAGCAGAATTTGTGCAGCATTGTATCTGTTATCCTAGATCTTTACTATTCTGTAGAAGTCTGTTAATAAACCAAAATTTACAGGAAGACGGTTATTTTGAATCCTAGCAGTTCTTAACCTTGGTATTGGAGACTATGAATTAAGTATGAATTTATACACAAAAGCTTGTTTTTATTTGCTAGTATGTAAGCATCAGGGACAGGGTAACAGTTGGTATACAACCTCATAAACCAATAAATAGTTTTGCCCACTAAGAAGGAGAGATTATTAGCTTGAATAGTTTTTGTGGGGTTTTTTTAGAAAATAAATTGTTGGAGAACAAAACAATATTTGACAAGAATGTGGGGGTTTTTTTTTCAGACTTTGGGGTGAACCTGTAAATCTACGTGAACAACATGATGCTTTAGAATTTTTTAATTCCTTGGTGGACAGTTTAGATGAAGCTTTAAAAGCTTTGGGCCATCCAGCAATGTTAAGTAAAGTTTTAGGAGGGTCCTTTGCTGATCAGAAGATTTGTCAAGGATGCCCACATCGGTAAGTGTTTAAGGTTCTCTTTTCTTACAGAAGTATAACCTGTGTTTGTGTCTGTATAAAGGTGACTGAAGAGTCAAGAGTGGAGGTTTTGTGGTGTTTATGGTTTTGCTTTTTTTAAAGCTAACAGAATCTGCTACCTTGGTTTTTTTCTGCAGCCTTAAAATTAATTTGTCTTCAAGCGCCTGGGAATACTTGATGATTGTTTCTTTTACTTAGTAGGTCACATGTGAAGCATTGTGAATTTATCAGGAGAGGAGAAGGTAGAGCTTTATCATGTTACAAGTGAAAGCAATTTAGTGACCAAAAGCAACAAATAAAATTTTAAGATATGGCCAACAGCTGTTGCTGTCTTCCATAGTGTATGGTAGAGCTGATCCAAGTATGAATTTTTAATTCCAATGAGTAAAACTCCATTCATACTCACTGTGTAAGCTGTAACTAAGGAGAATGCTATATAAAGTTTATCTGAATACTGAAATTCAGCTTCATATAGGTTACGTTAAAAAAAAAAACACCCATACCAAATCAGACTGGAAGCCTGCAGCCCACTATCTTGATCTCGGTGATCGATGACAAATGCTTAGTGAAAGAATAGAACTAGGCATTACAAAGTACTTTTCTAGACTTTTTCTTCTATATCCCTTTTGAGGTGGATGGTTAGAATTGTGTGCAAGATTCAGGATGGCCTAATGATGGACATACTCTTTTTCAACAGTTGCGTTTTTTTATTATTGTGTTAAATCCTGTATCACTAGCTTCTTACTGTTCACTACATCTTTCAGATTATGTGTGATTCTTAAACGATATAGATCTCTCCGCATATTACCACTGCAAATTCTCTTTATTGTGAAAGTTGATCGTTTAGTGTTATCCTTCAATTAAAATACAGGAAAAAACACTGATACAAACTGGTTTTATTGTGGTAGTCTTTAAACTTCAGTTGAGCTCATGTGAATTAGAAGAACTTTTAAGTGGAACATCTTAAGTTTCACACGTTAAAATGTGTGCATAATTGCAATTTTTAATAAAGATATTACCCTGATTGTAGTTTAGGGAGGAGAATACTGATGATAAACTGTTGGATTGGGGTATGACAGATTAACAGCCTTTCAAAATTTGTAAGTTATTTAATAGATGAATGAATATTACTGTTTTGGTTGAAGTGTTTCTAAATATTAATTTATTCATTGTTATAAAACCCTTTGTATGCTTGATTGCATATCAGAGAAACGAGCCCTGCAGGGTTATGTTGGAATAGATGCAAGGTTTTTTTAATTTATTCATTACTTCTTTATCTTTAAAAAAAATGAAAAAAAAAAATCCGAATGTCTTAACTGGTTGTCTCTCAAGGATTGCTGCTTCATTGCTAGGAATTTGTTTGGCAGTTATAGCAGAACACAGTCTAAGCCAGTTATAAATATGCAAAGTGATTTTTCTGAAGACAGCTCTTCAGTTTTTTTCAGATAGAAAAATAAAAAAGCTTTTCTTTTTGTGTGTTTTGAACTGTTGTCTTTAAGTAGGATACAGTATTTGTGTTTATCAGTCTAAATGCTAACAGTAAAGTTTAGCAACAGAGAAAGTACTCTGCTGTTTGTGCTTCCCTACCAGCTTAAGTTAGCCAAGAGTCTCTCACACTACTTTAGCTGCTTTAAAAACAAGATGTGCTAAAAGATGCAACTTCCATGATCTTCCCAGTGAGCTTGAGACATACAAGTAATTTCTATGGTCTTCATAAAATAACTATAGTTTGTACAGATCCAAAAGTACAATGTGCAGATACTGTAATATAATTGTGGGAAGACTGCAATAGAGAGTTCAGTTCTTTTTTTACTGCTTAACTCCTTTTGACAGAAGTTGACATCAAATGCTGGATAAAGCTTTTGCGGTAGGGTGCTGTGTAGCACCTGTAAAACGTGATAGTTGAACATGTTTCTGCCTTTCTCTTACATCTGTCGGTTCGTTGGTAGGTATGAATGCGAGGAATCCTTCACAACTCTGAATGTAGATATAAGAAATCACCAAAACCTTCTTGATTCTCTGGAACAGTACGTCAAAGGAGATTTATTGGAAGGTGCGAATGCATATCATTGTGAAAAATGCAACAAAAAGGTAATGATTCCTTATATATTAAATTTGTGTAGTGTTATAGCTGTGCTAAGTTCAGTCTTAGTTCGTGTTCAGGGGAAAAAAGTTACTAACTTATTTTTATTAATTAAACTTAACTGATTTGATTGTTGGTAGGATTATATGAATGGAAACTTACGAGCCGGTAACTGTTTGTGTGCTTTTTTAGGTTGATACAGTGAAACGATTGCTGATTAAGAAGTTGCCTCCAGTTCTTGCAATCCAGTTGAAACGATTTGATTATGACTGGGAAAGGGAATGTGCAATCAAGTTCAATGATTATTTTGAATTTCCGCGAGAGCTGGACATGGAGCCTTACACAGTGGCAGGTGTAGCTAAATTGGAAGGAGATGATGTAAATCCTGAAAACCAGATAATACAAAATGAACAGTCAGAAAATGAACACTCTGGGAGCACAAAATACAGGCTTGTTGGTGTACTTGTACACAGTGGCCAGGCCAGTGGTGGACATTATTACTCTTACATTATCCAGAGGAATGGTGGAGATGGTGAGAAAAACCGGTGGTATAAATTTGATGATGGAGATGTGACAGAGTGTAAAATGGATGATGATGAAGAAATGAAAAACCAGTGTTTTGGTGGAGAATACATGGGAGAAGTGTTTGATCATATGATGAAGCGTATGTCCTACAGACGCCAGAAGAGGTGGTGGAATGCTTATATTCTTTTTTATGAACGTATGGACACAATAGACAAAGACAATGAACTGATAAAATATATTTCAGAACTCGCAATCACCACTAAACCCCATCAGATTAAAATGCCATCAGCCATTGAACGAAGCGTACGGAAGCAGAATGTGCAGTTCATGCATAATCGTATGCAGTACAGTCTAGAATATTTCCAGTTCATAAAGAAGTTGCTTACTTGTAATAGCGTCTACTTAAATCCTCCTCCAGGTTAGTATGGTAGTGCAATAATTATGGGTTAATTTCTTGCAAGAAGAATTTTGATTTGTGTTGTCAAGAACTTGTCTAGCCAGTGAGAAATTTGTGCCTTCTGCTTTGAATACTCTGTCTTTCTGGACTTCCGCAGTTAAACATCTGTTGTTGAGTTGTTCCATCGGTGATAACTTGCCAGAATATTTAGCAAAAAATACTTTGATAAACTATCAACTATTATTCAGATTATGTACTAAGTCATGTTAAAATACTTACGTTTATGGACTGCTGTGCTGAAGACAGTTCTCAAAGGTGAGATGCCGAATTTCTGAAAATCAGACATACGTTAGTCTCCAGGTACTTGTTACTGTCTTAAAGCTTATATTTTGAAATGATACCTTATAGAAGCTAGAGGCTGTTTTGATCAAGTTTCCTGTTAAAATTGGAACACAATATCAGACAAAATAGTATTCTGGAGTCAGTTAAATTATTAAAAGTAAATTGCTTTTACTTTGTCTACATGTGAGTATTTTGATTTTTCTTTAGGACAAGATCATCTGTTGCCTGAAGCAGAAGAAATAACTATGATTAGTATTCAGCTTGCTGCTAGATTTCTCTTCACCACAGGATTTCATACAAAGAAAATAGTCCGTGGCCCTGCTAGTGATTGGTATCTTGTCTTTTAAAAACAATTACAGTTTTGGAAATTCAATGTCTGTTAAAATATCCCAGTTATACACATATGACAATAAAAGGTGTTAGTGGTCTGTCCCATTTTTGACCCTCCCCCAAATACACAGTCAAGGTGCACATGAAACAGGGGGGAAATAAAAGAATAAAGGAGCAGAATCTCTCACTAGCACAGAACTAATAGGTTACGTATTTTGACTTTAATTCACAATGGTTTCTTCATGGTTTGAGTGGTTTTAAACAAAGCTCTTTTCAACCTGTTTCTGCAGTTTATATTTGCCTTCTCTTTCTGAAACGTATATAATCTTTTAGAGTCTGTTAGCAGAGTGCTTTACATGCATTCCTGTGGGGCCTGTAATCCAAATCTGTAGTATAACACAGTACAGTCTTATTCATAGCTCTACAGCATTCTAGTCTTTAAGCTGGGTTATTCTGTGTTGGGGAGAGAAGCGTGGGTTACTACTGGTAGACTTAGAGAAAAAATGGAGGGTTCGTGATGACCAGTAGTTTACCAGCTGCTAGTGAGTAGTTGTATAATACATGGCAGATACGTACCTTGAGTTTTCCTTGAGTTAGCCACTTTCAGAGTGGCTAAGTTACTCCAGTTATTTTAAGAGATCAAGAGGAGTTCAGATATTGCTGCAGGAAGGAGGACAGACACACAAGGCCCTCTCTGGAACAGATAGTTTACTCTTTGGGGTTTTGTGGGTTTTTTTAGATCTGTAAATGAGACTAGAAATGCCTGATAAGTTAGATATTTGGTTACCTGTCATACGCAGCTCATGAAATCCACCCCATATGTTCCCCACTGCTCATCCTCTCCCCTAGTTCCAATACAGAGGGAACGAATGATGGCTGCCAATTTTGGGAACTGAATTGAGTAGTAGTTTGGGAGTTAGGAGATGCAATCCTGTCTTAGTTCTTATGTGTGATAGAATTAAAATGTTACAGTTAAATGTTAGGGGTTTAGTTGAAGTATTGTTTTAATTTGTGATAGCTAGTAACAGAGAGTGTCATTGTAGGAACTACAGTTTATCTGATTGTAAGCATTTTGTGAACAAAAATTATTGGGGATCAACTTGAACATGTATTTTCTTCATTTTCTGCAAAAGATTATGTCTGCAAAAATACATTAATGTCTACATTGGGTCATAATGTCTCAGTTGTGTCATCTTCTCTTTCAGGTATGATGCATTATGCATCCTCCTTCGTCACAGCAAGAATGTACGCTTTTGGTTTGCACACAACGTTCTTTTTAATGTTTCAAACCGCTTCTCTGAGTATCTTTTGGAATGCCCTAGTGCTGAAGTGAGGGGTGCATTTGCAAAACTGATAGTATTTATTGCACATTTTTCATTGCAAGATGGACCATGTCCTTCACCATTTGCCTCTCCTGGACCTTCCAGTCAGGTAATGAATTTTCTAATGAAAAGCTTTTGAAACTTACTCTTACTTCTTCATTGTAAGCATTTAATGTAAAGTAAATTCTGGAGTAGACGCATCAGTGTTTACAGGAAAGCTGTACAGTCCATTTTGCACTACGTGCAGTGACCAGTTTGTGTGAGAGTTGCTGTCAGAGGGGTTAGGTTTCCCTTAATTTGTATATCTCTGTGAAGGCTAAGTAGTGAGGATTTTTGAGTTGCAAGCGTGAAATCTGCAAAATAAAAGTAGTGGCCTATAATAACATGTGTAGGAGAATGAACCTGTGTTTTTCATTTAGAACTAAAAGACCAAAAAAACCCTAAAAGCCAATATCAAACCAAAAAAACTACCCCACACAACAAAAACCCAAACAAAATCACAAAAAAATGCAGGATTTCCCCCAGTTTTCTTCCCCTGTATCCTGCAATATTGAAACTGTCAAAAATTGTAACTTTGTATAGGGGTAGTGAATTACCTAATTTTGTACACATAGAACTGACCAAAAAAAAAAAAGTAGTATTTGTCATAACAATGTTTTTGTTTGAACTGTGTTAAAGTTTAAAAGGTCAAGCTTTTTGAGCCTCTGCTTTGTCATGTTTTTAATGTCTACAGTAAGACACTTTCTATTTGTAGTGTTCCACTTACCTTCTCAGAATGTTTTCATTACTGTATCCAGCAAAAGAATTTGTATTACATTAAAGCTAGGTATGCTTTGATGGTGTTTTGTTTCATGACGTATTTGAGATACACCTGTAAAAAGGTGACTTGGTTGTGTGTCTTAGTCTATGAAGTTCACAGTGGAACTACATGTGCTTTTCTGAACCTAGCTGCTATTGGAGAAAAAAAAAATCAATTAAAAGCTTCTGTACTTGCATAATTTCTTGTAATTATGTGGTATTTTGTGATGGGAGTCTTATTCCCTGTATGTCTGTCTGTCTGTGTGTGAGATACAGAAGACTAACTGGCTGCTTGTATTTTGGAGCTTGTATGAATCCTTTTAACCAAGTCTGTTTTCTGCTAGGATAGAAAGTATAACCTACATAAAGTCTTGATAGGTTCAACCACTAATATTAAAACTTTTTTTTACAGGCTTATGATAACTTAAGTTTAAGTGATCACTTGCTGAGAGCGGTACTAAATCTTCTAAGAAGGGAAGTATCTGAACATGGGCGCCATTTGCAGCAGTATTTCAATCTGTTTGTGATGTATGCCAATCTGGGTAAGCAAATTACACATGCTTTTACTGATGACACTAATAAACTGGGATTTGTTAACGAACCAGTTACACAGGTTACAGCAGGAGAATCCAGTTCTTCATCCTCAGGCAGATTGTTATCATTAAATGCCATACAAATGCTTTCTAGAGCATCTCTGTACCTCCAGTTCAGAGGCTTTAGAGTCTTTCTGCCATCCTTGGAAGATGAACACGAGAAACTTGGAGCAATAAGTCACTCTGAGAAGGTGTGGGGGTGAAAACGGGGCAAGAGAGATGATGCTTTTTCAGGGCTCCTTTGCAGGAGCGAGGCCAAAGCACATGGGGCTGTCAACTGGTTTGAGCTTAAAGAAGTTGAAGAAGATGGAAGTTCAAAAAAGAGAGAGATGTGTGATTCTCCTTTATGGAAACATCAATACAGATGGTCGTGCTTTGTCTGTATGTTCCAACTGTGCCCTTTCAATATTAATTTCTTTAGTTCAGCTTTGAAGTTCACAGCTATGAATGCAAAACACTGACTTTGTATCTGTCTTCCCTTTAAAGACTCTTTGGGAGGCTGAGGAAATAACTCAGTCTGTATATGTTTGTAGACATCATTGTTTGTCAGAATACTTTCACCGTAGACATCATAGAAGGTAAAAGTGCAAGATTTAGAAAATTCCACTATAAATTTATCAGGTATTGTAGTTCCTCCAAGATGAACAGGCAAGAAAAGCCAGTGTTTTTTGCAATATAGGAAGGCTTAAGTGAAGTTCTCCCAGGCTTGAGACAGTGTTTCTTTTCGTAAAGACTAGACTCATGAATTTTCTGATGAAAGATTATATTAGAGATCGAGCATAATTGCAGATGATTTTTTTCTTTTTTTTAATGCAAGACTAGCAGGACTGCCTTTATTTGCAGGTGCTACGCTTTAGACCCAGTGTACGCATTCTGTAGTATAACTGAAAGGAAATGGTAATCAGTTCTGTGGTGATCCACATCAAGTATTGGCTGTGGTACTTTGATCCTAATCCATTTTTCTTCAGGATCTGAATTGTATCCAGCATTATGAAAATAGAAATAAGTATAGATTTAGAAGTATGCAAAATTCTGGATTATATAGGGTTTTTGCATAGAAAGTCACTGGCCTGTATACTAAGAATAGAATAAAATAATACTAACAGTATTAAGTAACTATACCAAACAAAAATCATTTTTGCAGTTAAACTGAGATCAGTCCTATTCACATTCAGATGAACAGCTGTAATCATGCTTTCTCTTAGCATCATCAGTGTGCTGAAAATCAATTAATGATTGATTGAATAAACTGTTTCTCAGGTGGGTTTATCAGCTGCTGCTTTATATATTTGGCCTGAGAATTGAGAATAATAAAATATAAGTCAAATGAATAAAGGGTTGCTTTTGCACTCTTAGGTTGATGAGGGTAGTCACAGATGGTTCATATCTAGTGAATTGTCATAGAGCTCTACATTCTTACTTTTTCCAGTCATTAGGGTTTTCTGTCAAGGGCCTGTTTCTCTTTCACATGTGGTAGCTTCAGTGACAAAACATCTTTCTCTACAGCAAGTTCTAAACAAGATACGATATTCTTCCATAGTGAAAGAACACTCTCTCCCTTACTCTAATACAAGATATTTTAGTCATGTAAAGTAATATGAAGCTACTTTCCCAGTTTCCTTGGAAATTTTACAAAGTGCCTTTAAGACTGGGCAGCTCAGCCGTTGCTGGTTATCAGCTTGTGCAGCCAAGTTATAAATGTTTCTGTTAGATTACTTTGTGGCTAAAGCATTAAGCAAGTCTATGGAGTTACTTCAGTTTCCAGGTAGAATTGACACGCACAGGGTTCTGGAAGCTCTTCAAAATTGTCTACCCACATGAAAGGAATTCAGTTTCCTATCTGTAATATTAATCTAGGCAATTGTGTTAATTTAATTTCACTTATAATGTATATTGCTTTCATGCACTTTGTCTACCAAACCGTTCTCTGTCAGGCAGGGTTCTCTTATGGCCTCCAGAGTGGACTTAAATGTCATTACAGAGAAGACAGATGCAATTCTTCTGCTCTAACTCATCTTTTCTACTTTACAAACTTTTCATAGTCAGTGCAATTGAAGCCCTTCACTAGCAGAGCACTCAGAAGCCAGACGGGAAAGCATAATTAAGTTGTGTTCCTGAGTCTGATCATTATCACAGTCTACCCTGCAAAGATAAACATGGAAATATTTAGCAGTTGTGCTTGTCTTACTACTGTTAACTAAAGGTGTCTGTATGGATGTAGAGTGTTCATTCAGCAAAAGCCACAATACGTCATTCCTACAATGCCCCAAGTTCTGTGAAAAATATTCAATTGTCTGACATGTTGAGAAATCAAATAATATATTGTTCATGTCAAAGCAAGCAGAGATCAGTTCTACAAAGGATATAACTACAAAACTAACAGCAAAAGATACTATAAAAGAGCTCTAGTAAGGTGCTATGTGGATTCCTCTTTATCAGAAAGATGGTAGGTAAGGTCCAGTTGTGTTTCTGAATAAGAGAAAACTTGGAAAGGTATGAAAAATCATTTACTTTTAACCAAATTGAGAAACGGAATACAAGATCAGAAGGAATATACAGAATTCACTGGTAAGTACTTGTGTAATATGTACAAGGTATTCTTGCACTGAAACTGTCCGTATGCTTGCAATTTTGGAAGCTTTTGAGAGGTTTTCTCATTTAGTTTTTTTTTTTTCTTAAATTGTTTTTGTCACTCTTATTTAAACTTACTGCATAGTATGGCACAGTTGGAAATGTCTTAATTTTGTAATTGGTGTATCTAGAACATGACAGAAAAATAATGAAATATAGTGGGGGTGTTCATCCTATCCTGGCCTGCAATAAGATGATCAGTTTTTTGTCCAAAAGACTTCTCTGAGGCTTTGCTGTTAATACAGATGCTAGTTACTGAAGTGCTGATGAACACTTCTCAGAAATTGTAGTCATTTACAACTCTTCTTCAGTGTAATTTTTCAGCTGAACATAATTTTCTTGTGCATCTTTACTGATTTCATTTTTGTTATCCCCGGAAAGCATAAATGATGGTTGTGACAAAACCCAGTGACTTTCAGATACAAATCATGTTACCAGTAGTTATTTTTCTTTTTTCAGGGGGAAAAAAAAAGTATTTTCGGTGCCAAAACCAAGATTTTTTTATTTTTGTTTCTTCCCCTTTGCCCCCATAAAGGTGTCGCAGAGAAGACACAACTTCTGAAACTAAATGTTCCTGCAACCTTCATGCTTGTGGCTCTGGATGAAGGTCCAGGTCCTCCAATTAAATACCAGTATGCTGAACTGGGGAAGCTCTACACTGTTGTGTCACAACTGATCCGTTGTTGCAATGTGTCATCGCGGATGCAGTCTTCTATCAATGGTATAGTGAATTTTCAGTTTTCCTGAGATTAATTGTGTCAGTAGAAGTCTTTTGTGCTTATTTAACTAATACGTGTGAACTGAAATCTGTTCTGTATTTCATGCTTCTTGGCTTATTCCTTAAAGATGCAGGAAAATAACTGAGTAGTAATACAGTAGTTTGTTGATTACAAAATAGTAATAATTTTAGAATAGTTTAAGTTCATTGTGAAGAATTGCATAAAGATCTTTTGATTCTGAGTAGTCAATAAAGTAGTAGATTGCTTTCATGTTACCAGTACAAAAGTAATCTGTACAGGAAGAACAGTACAGCGGGCTCTGAAATAGCTAATACTGCTTATCAGTAAAGAGATCTTGCATTGTTGTAGATAGCTCTTGAAAATGATTTGGTGCTTGTTCACAGTCAAGAAGACAAACAGAAGCCAGCACTTCAATTTATAAAAGATAAAGAATCGCCCAGAAATTGGTGGACCACAGTATAAATCATTAATATCTCCAATAGTTGAATAGAGTGCAGTTATTTTTGAGAAATGGTGACAGAATATTGGGCTACATGGACTTTATAGCCTGTATGCATGTACGTTCTGTTAAGCTTATTTTAGAAAACCTAATTAGGAATCCATAGAGAAGCTATTTAATGGCAGACTCATTACAGTTTGATGTGTCAGGCTATAAAGTCAATAGGCTAGAATGTGCTATGCTAAGATTAATGAACTGAAAATGTTACTGGCCTATAATAAGCGTCAAAACCATTTTGCAATTTTGATTTGGTTTTGTTTCCAGAGCATTATTTGAGGCTTGCACACTTAAAAGATAATCTGCCTATGAAAAATAATTGTATATTCACTGTATTCATAATGTTGTACAAAAAAAAAAATGACGTTGTATGAACATTACTCTGACTACTGATTATGATGACTGTTTGCAGAGTAAAGTTTTTTGCTTCAACATGTTAAGCTAGAAGAGTTCTCCCTTGGACTTCTGGACATCTTCAAACAATAACTAAAAACACTGCTGAATTTAGAAACATCAGGGGCAAATCATCAGTCTTCATTTACACAAAATGAAGCTTACTAAATAAGATAGATTGATTTTTTTCCCCTTTTAAGAGTATTACTTTTTCCTACACTCTAAGAGATTCAAACTGTTCTGACAGATACTCATCTGAACCCTTTTGCATTGCCTAGTGAAGTAAATAGACCTCGTGTTCTAAAATATGATAGATTTTGGCTGTGTTACACAAGCAGCGAAGCAGATAAATTCAGGACATAAGAGGATTTCACTGAGGAAGCTCTCAGTAATTTCTTTTCTTGCATATGAACATGTATCCAGCTGTTTAGCTTTGGTTGTCACTGCATAATCTTATCTGAGAGGGAGAAGTAGCGCTCTCGAGCAGAAGGTGTCAAGCTTCACAGTCAGAAAACTTAGTTATTGCATACCATAGTAGTATTCAAAGAAGTTCAACTGTTAAGGAGGGGTTGGGGTTTCCCTCCCTCTGTTGTTTTTTGGTGAGTTACACCGATTTATATTTTATTTTGTCTACACTGAAAGTACTTCAGTACCTTTTCATCTGTAATAACTGTTTATTCTAGGTAATCCCCCGCTTGCCAACCCTTACGGTGATCCTAATTTATCTCAACCTATAATGGCACTTCAGCAGAACGTAGCAGACATTTTGTTTGTGAGAACTAGTTATGTGAAGAAAATTATTGAAGATTGCAGCAACTCTGAAGAAACCATCAAGTTGCTTCGTTTCTGCTGTTGGGAGAATCCTCAGTTCTCTTCCACTGTCCTCAGTGAACTTCTTTGGCAGGTAAAAATAAGAAGCTTGGAGAAGGATGGGAATATAAATGTATGTAACACAGGATTCTATATTTATGTATAGGAATGTTGTATTAAATACTGAACAGGTGCTTGATAAACTTTCCTTAAGGTGGCATCCTCTGTAAGTATTTATATTCTTAGGTGTGTACATCATGTACTATGGGAAATGCTTTTATGAGTTTAGGAAAGCAAGCAGTCGACCTTTTATGAGTTAGGAACGCTATGTTAATGGAAAAGTAGACTGAGGTGGTCTTTATGTATTGCAAGAGCATTTCCTTCAGCTTTTCTGTCATTATCCAAAAGAGCTTCTTATGTTGCATGGAAAGTTAGAATCATTTCCTAGGATCTCCCTTGTATTTATTTTGAATATGTTCGTAAGGTTCTTTTTTACAAGTCTGCAGAAAATACTTAGCTTCAGACTCAGGAAAGAGTCTTTGGGACTGTAAAAATCACTTAGCTGATACTTTGCTAGCCATGTATTTCACATTTTAAGATAACCTTTGACCATGGTGTCTAAAAGTAGCAATATCAGTGAAAAATACCCTTTTGTAATTTTGCTTCTCTAAAGGTACTTCTAAGGTAGCATCTTCAGCATTTCATACTTGGAGCTTCAGGTCAATTGTGTGAGAAATACCTCAAGAAACGTTTTGTCCTTTACAAAACCTACTATGTTTAAAAAAAGCAAGCAAACAACAACAACAAAATTACAACCCCAAAAAAACCCTGATACAGTTAACAATTTTTGTAAAAGATGTATGCATTGTATCTGGAAATATCCTTTAAATTACAGTAAACTTCACTTCAAATGAACCGCATTCTTGTATTGCACCATGTAATCGGCACGCTTCAAGGAATGCTTTCTTATGTTCTCTGCATTTTTAATTTTTAAGGTTGCATATTCATATACATACGAGCTTCGACCTTATTTGGATCTGCTTCTGCAAATCCTATTAATTGAGGACTCTTGGCAGACTCACAGGTTAGTATTTACCTGTCATCTTATAATTCAAGATTATTATGTTTTGTACAGCTTGTTTTCCCAGTGGTTCTGTTGCTAATCCTTTCAAGAGGTTTGTTTTAAATACATATTAAATCAAAATATGGAAAAAAAGCTTTTTTTTCCCCACTTTTGTTTCATTTTTTGAGACAAGTCTACGATTTTTCACCTTGACCTTCCTTATTATTGAGAAAATTTGCTCTTTAGCCCTACAAAGCCAAGATTTTTCACAAGCGAGAGAATGTACCATTTAGACTAAACCTATTGGTATTTACTGAGAGGTGCTTAGATTGATTCTTCAAAACATCTCATTAAAGAGGGTCCAATGATAGCATGATCTTACTAAGAAGCATGTTAGTCATAGCAGCGATACCAAGACACGGATAAAATGTGAACTTGGGAGAAAAGCATATTTCATATATAAATATTCTCTTATGTGATCACATTTCAATAGAATTTTAACTTCAATATATTAAATACTTATCCAGTTTCAAACCTGATTTGCATATGTCTACATAATAAGGCTTTTAGAAATTGAGATTAAAAAAATGCAATTGTTGCAAATACTGACTATTTGAGACAATAGTCCAATTCCTTAGAAGTTTTATATGGCGGTGGGTGAGGTAGCACAAAATAAATGTAATCCATGAGCTGCCTGTCAACATTTCAAAATGTTGCTGTTTCATAATAAGTGACTATGGGTAGTATCAGATTTACGAAACCATGTCTCATATGACATTTAAAATACTTTGAGTAAGAGCACGCTTGCCGTGAGCAATGAGGTTATTGGAGTGAACTCATGTTCTTAACCTGTAGAAGCAGACTGTGCTCTTAGGCTTTTATCAGTTACCTGGCCTTACTGTAGAAGCTACTCTGAGAGAAGATGGTGGTCTGACTTACCACACTCGAAAACATGAAGACGGAGTTGGAGGCATTTCTTAATTTTCTTTATAGGCATTGCAGCTTGGGTAGGGAATGGGAATATCCTTTATACATAGGCTTTTCAGTCTTGTATGTATATATAATACATATATTATGTGGTTTGTTTATATTTTCTTCCTGGTAAACAAATACTTCCATGAGGTGTCTTTAAGTCTCATAAATTTCTCCTGATCTGACAAGTTCAAATCAAGTGCCAAGTTTGGAATAATAATGTTACAAGCACCATTGAGTTAAATCAGCTGAAGTAAAGCTCATCATCATGTTACAGATGGACTGTAGGTTGCCAGCTGCTTGGGGTCCTTTTGCTGGCTGTTGCCAGGGCTGTGAGGAAAGAGGGCAGTTGTTTTTTCCACAGTGAGTGTAGCTCTTCAAGATGTCAATGTAGGTTCTGAGCCTGCCTCTGACTTTTTTCCAAAGCCAGGAGTCTGTCAGTTCTCAGTTCTTGCACAGTTTCAGGGTGGCGATTAATTCCTCTACCCCTTGCTTGAGAGCAGAAGGCACAGAAAGTGGGCTTAGTTCCAGGGAAGCCCAAGTCACTTATCCCCATGCCCAAATATGTACCCTTCATTCATCTTCAGAGGAACTGCATCTAAAAGAGTGTATCTTTGAGAAGCATAACTATAACGTAAGTAACCATTCTGTTGAGGATTTAACCATTCCAATTCTTTAAGGACCTATTGAGTTAGCAGGACTATTTTGTAAATGCACTTTTTTAAAAACCAAGTAATAAAAATTACCTAGTTAAAGTTGATTGCTCTGATTAGAATTAATCATACTTACATGTTTTTTATATACATCATTCAGAGACTTTAAATGCTGCCAAACGTGCTAAAATTAGAAGTAATGTATGTGATGTGTCGTTAGTTTTCTGGTTTTAAAAGAACTTCTATATTAAAACCAGAAGTCACATTGTAAGTGAAGCTTTAATTCAAATATTAAAACTCCGACACTTGAAATTTCGGGTTGGTTGTGGTTTTTTTTGTAGGATTCACAATGCACTTAAGGGAATCCCGGATGACAGGGATGGACTATTTGACACCATTCAGCGCTCTAAGAATCATTATCAGAAAAGAGCTTACCAGTGTATAAAGTGCATGGTAGCTCTCTTCAGCAACTGTCCTGTAGCCTACCAGATCCTTCAGGTGACACCTTTATTCTGTTTCTTGCTGCTTTTTTTCCAGTTCAGGGGGAGGGGGATACCAAACAGGGGAAAAAAGAAAAAAAAGAAAAAAAAAAACCACCCCACACACACACAAAAAGATCAAGCACGTACCCCACCCACCCCCCAAAACACCCCATCATTATTCAGTTTTCATTGCCTTCATGAAGTTAAAACTTCAAAGTACAACTCATTGGAACCTTTCTATATCAGAAGGTCAATATATGGGATTGAGAGCAATTTGGTTAAACTTGCAGTCATGATTCTGTGATCCAGTCATGATTCTGTGATCCAGCTGCAAATGCACAGACTTAATTTAAAATATGAAGATTTCTTTGTGAGAAAAAGAGTATAAGGGTATTTCAAGGAGTCTTAAACAGCAGCATGTGTGTGTGTTCTGTTCTCTGATAGCTGATGTATAGGAAGGGAAAGATACTTCTGTTTTGAAGAATAGAGAACATCATTCTGAGCTGTTACTTTTCCATCTACAGAGCAATGGAGATTTGAAGAGAAAATGGACCTGGGCAGTGGAATGGCTCGGAGATGAGCTTGAGCGTAGACCATACACTGGCAATCCCCAATACACTTATAATAATTGGTCTCCACCCATACAAAGCAATGAAACATCAAATGGCTACTTCCTAGAGAGATCGCACAGTGCTAGAATGACTCTTGCAAAAGCTTGTGAACTCTGCCCAGAGGAGGTAAAGAATTAATTTGACTTCTGGTAAGAAATTTGAGTAAAGTGCTTCTGTAAATAATTAACATTAGCAACAGTCATACCTCTCCAGTCATTATGGAGGTAACACATTTTATAAATAAGGATTTCTGGTTTTGTTTGCTTCAGTTACATACTCCTGTGCATTTTTCCACTTTATTACTGTTTCTATAGACATCTGTTACTTAAAGAGTTAGCGGTATAGAACTGAAATTGACCGTTTAAAGGAGACTATGAATGGGTCTGTTTTTCCAGTAATATGTTGATATTGGGAATTTTTATGTAGGGCAGTACAAGCTGTGGGTGACATGGTGGGGGGGAATTTTTCTCCAGGCATGTCCAAAACAATCACTTGGATGTAGGATTAGTTCTGGAGAATAATCATACTATGTTTTACTTCAGTAACTGAAATGTTTTTTCAAACTTCAGGAACCAGATGATCCTGATGCCCCAGATGAACATGAGTCTTCTCCACCTGAAGATGCCCCACTGTATCCCCATTCACCTGGTTCCCAGTATCAACAGGTAAACGCTCAGAGTCGAACCACTTATTCAGAGCTCCAGGTTAGCTTTTTTTTTTTTTAGCATTTATGGTAGCTTAGATTATAGGCATTTAGCCAGCAGCTAAAGCAGCTAAGCTATGTTAGAGTCAAACTTCACACTTGGAGGAATGAAGGTAAAGAAACACCTCCATTTTGCCAAGAACAGTTTCACCATCAGAGTTTCAGGTGAGAATTTTAATGTTGGCAGATCAGGGATTAATAATCCATAGAAAGAACAGAGGGACAGATGTCACCACAGTCTAGTGCATACTGAATTTGATTCTGTCATATTTGTTGACATTGGTAATATTTCGTGAGGTGCTTTCTTGTTTTTAAATTCAAAAGCAAGCCTTAAGGCCTGAATTTCATTTTGAGTAATTGGCAGGCTTTCAGAAAAATGCAGATGGCTTTGTTACGTAGAATTTGCGGTATGAACACTGATCTCTAAATCTTAAGTACATACAAACTCTTAAGTCTGTTCTCATGTTAAATGGCTGCTTTGTTAATGTATTTCATTGGAAAGCCAGATCTGAAAGAAATCATAACCAGGTTTTTTATTGAATTGACTAAATTAGTAGATCCCCCACTTAGTTGCCATTTTTTGTTCCAATTCATTTTTACGTATTCCAAATCCGCTAATTGAATTTCCTTTCCTGCCCAAACCCATTTTCCCTCCATCTTGCTTTCCTTACTTGATGTTCTCAGCAGAGCAGTTGGTAAGTCATGCAGATTTTCCCACTCCTTTCTGAGCTCCTGAGTTCAGACACGTACCGTAACCTCACCATTACCCGTGTGATGTGTTCACTTTCTTGCAAGAGATGGCATTTCTCACTAACACACACAATCCTCATATTCCTAGTTTCTCCACAGTTGGTTAAACTCTGCAGAACAGTAGATAGATGAGATGTTCTCATTTGCCTGATGTGCGTATGACTTTTTAAATTGGGACAGAGCACCTGGAGAAAACTATTGGTCTAGATTTCATTCAGTTCTGTAACATTAAAGTTTTCCCTCTGAAAAATTAAATTATGCTGTATAAATACAGGAATGCTTTTTTCCCATTTCTTCAGAAAAAAACCCAAGCTGGTTCAATCTATTGATAATATGTGTGCACACTTTAATGTCCGTAACACATAGGCAGCCTCTTTTTGTCTCTCTTTTTTTCTTTCTTGCTGCTTTTGCTTTGCATGTAAATGTTTGTTATTCAGAAGCTGAGGTTACTATTTTAACGAATCCTTTTATCTTCACAAGTTGAAAGTTTGTTTACTTGCTGAGTAGATTAAAAAGGTAAGTGAAAGATGTGATTCGGAGGAATGAAGAAACTGATGTGTGTTCACATGGGTACTACTACGCAAGAAGTTCAGCGCGCTCAACAACGCTTTACTTTTCAATAGTCTGAATGTAAAGGGATAAAGCAAGTAATGGATTAGGAGACGGCCCGCAAGTTTAACGTGCCTTTAAAATGTTTATGCTTTGTTTCAGAATAACCATGTGCATGGACAGCCATATACAGGCCCAGCAGCACATCATATGAACAACCCTCAGCGAACTGGCCAACGAGCACAAGAAAATTATGAAGGCAGTGAAGAAGTTTCCCCACCTCAGACAAAAGATTAGTGAAATGCACATAATCAATTAACTTGCTCCATCAAGACTGTGCACCCAGGCCTTACAGTCCAACCTTTCTCTATGTCTGGCTAATATTTAAAACTAGAAAAACTATTCCTAATCAACATGGAGTGGAGAGTCTATTCACTGTCTTATCTGCAGAAAATTGCTGTCAATATATAACCCGCCTGCAGTGGAAAGTGTATAGTGTTTTGTAATAAATGGCCTGATGCTAATGTGTAAATGGCAAAGGTGTATATAGTATATTAATGTTTGACTGTTAATTCTTGAGCAAGAAACATTTTTTTGTCTTGATGAGACTCACAGATCTACAAAAACAAAAAATTTCTTGATATATCTGCTGCGCTCTGCAACCAGTGTTGCCTGCCTCACGGCAGTCGGATCAACTCCTTTACGAAAAAGCCTATCCATGTCAACCACAAAAATAGTTTCATGTTAATTCTTTGCCACTGGAGTCGATTTTATTATGAGCAACGTAATGGCTGGTAACCTTTTAATTATTTGGTTGATGTGGAAAATTGGTGATGTAACATTGTTTCTAGATCTTTTTTCATTGCCTTTTTCATTCTGGTATTAGGTTAATCACTTTGAAGCTATAGTTATGCTGTAACATTTAGCATGGCTTCACACCAAGTTAGTGTAGCCAATGAGGGGGGAAAAAACGTGACTGCAGTTGTCCCAATGTGACAACTGTATTGCTCAGAACTTTTTCTTCTTACACCTGGACTATAAAATGGGGAGGGAAAATGTGACAAGCAAGTGGTTTTCAGTTTCACATATGTTCCTCACATCTGATGTTTGACAGTTCTGTCTCTGGGTGGGATAAAGAACACTTAGTTTTCAGTAATAGGAATTTAAAAGATTTAAAACAAATATGCAAAAATTTGCTATGCCAGGATGCCTGGAGCATAATAGACTGTATTTGGTGTGCTTGTTTTGTTTCTTTGGTAGAGCTTATTAGATAAACTTCTAACACTTTCCTTCTACTGCATCCCAGTGAAGTGGAAGTCAACAAAATCACACAGTACTTGTGAGTGCCACTGCACCAAGTTAACTTGCTGGTTTTCTGCTCGTTCACAGTTCTACTTGAAAGCGAGAATTGTCTTAGCTCTTTATCCATTATACAGGAAATCTTAACATTAGAAGCAGGGTTTAATTATAAAAGAAACTACTGGTTAGTCAAATACAATTCTGAGGTATCTCTATTCCAGAATAAACTTTTGTTTAAAGACTTCAAGAAACGCATCAGTAAATACTGTATTTAAATGAAAATTGGTAACTTGAATGTGTGTAATTTTTTTGGAACCTGTCTAAAAACCAAATACCCCTGCAAAACAGATACAGCCCACCCTATACTATTTAAATATTTTGCTGTTTTATTTTATAGAAATTATTTTGCTGAATTCACAAATAGAATTTGATTTAAGAAGAATGTTTTGTCCTGTGGTGTGTGTTGTTTTTTGGGTTTTTTTTTTACTGGACTGCACAGAGAGCTGAATTCTGTGCAGTGGCACTATGCTGTCCTGGAACAACAGTCACATTGAGATTCTGTGCACAAAAAAAATTGGCCCTTCAGAATAAAATAATCAGGACAATTACACTGTAAAAGTTTCTTAATGTGATTTATCTTGTACTTTTTGTATGTTTTTATATATACATATATATATTTAATGAGCACAAGCTTGATGGTGTTTTTTACAAATGAGTTGATAGAAACAAAGCTGCTTTTCAAATTAAAGGTCTGTAGTTTTGAAATGAACAAGGGAAAATTCAGTCGCAAGTGCATTCTTATGCATTCAGTATAACAAGGAAGGGACACAGGAGGTTTTTGAATATGCTGTGTAGCGATGATCGCTTTTATGCTTCCATGTTTTCCCTAGTGCTCAAGTTAATTCAGATTTTTTCATAGTTTTTTAGTAATACCATTTTACCTGGACTTCGTAAATTTGGATAAAGTGTTCCCATTTACGTTTGGGAGTGCTTGTTGGAGGTTTTAACTCAAAAATCCTACCCTGAGTACTCAAGTTGAAATTGTTCATATTTGTTTGGACCAGTAATTGTTAAACAAGCTATCTCAGAGGTGATTATCATGTATTTTTTACTATGTAGGTAAAATATAGTTCAGCCTTGCCAAATGTGTTTGCTTTTAATAGTGCAATGATTGTAGAGACATGTCAAACCTGTGATACTTAAAGCCTGTGACTCTCTTCACTCATACACGCCTCTGTCCTGAATTGAGAGTGACTGCAGTGGCACTTATTTTTTCAGGCGGCAAATTGGGAATATTGTGCATCTTTGTGGCTTGAAAGAAGGATAGCCGGTATTGTTTGTGGCGGCTGCTGGTTTTAAACGGATAGCTACAGTAAAAGGTGCAATGTTTTCTTCACTCTGAGCAAAACAATTTTGAATTGTACTTAACAAATACTGTACAAGCAAAAAGTTTCATATGCATGTTACTGTCATGGCATTTTGGCAGTGGTCATTTTCAGGCGATACACAGTACCTCATTATGATGGCACACTTTAAAACGGTAGTCCTCAAAGTGCCTAAAGATTTAATTCCCCCATCACTGATTTCAGTCCTGTTTTCTGTTTAGAACAGTTACCAGGGAATCTTTGGTCTTCCATATAATGAGCCAGTAAATAGTAAAGCAATTACTCTCGTTCCTGACAATGTAATGTCAAACACATAGAAACTGAGCATTCGTAGGTTGATGTGATATGGTGGTTAATGTATAGTTTGACCTAGGGGGAAATCCATAGCCTTACTAAGCAGAATTTCTCCCTCCTGTACCTTTGGATTGTGGTTGTTTAGTGACTGAAATAAGCTTTTAACACTTGCTACTGTTAGTGTTAATAGATCAGTACAGCCATATATAAAAGGAATTTGGTTACTGTTTGTGTATCAGTAAATGTAGTATTTTGGTCACAAAGTTGGTCGCCTACACCTGTGTTATCCCATTGACAACAGTGAGATTGCACAGGGTACAGTCAAAGTTGAATTTGCCACACAGAACCTGATTTTGTGGTGATGCACGAGCAGAAAAAGACTCTGCTTGACTTGGAATTATTCAGATTATTTCCCAGCTAACTACCAGCTCTGAAAATTTTAAGTTCTCTCTTTTTTTTTAAAGCTAGTGTATCTTGCTAAAATGGAGCCAGAAAGAAATTAAATTCCACCCTGACATTTCATATTTTTTTTCAGAGTGAAACTTAACTTGAGATGATGTGAGAAAATTGTGTTACGGTTAATTGCTGTTATGCCTTCTCAGCCACTTTGTTGTGCCTAGCTTGTCTGTTCTACCGTATGTATCATGAAAAAGCACTTACAGTTCCAAAACTTCCTATATATTTCTCAAGTTCCAGGAGAGTGAGATTAGCCATTCTGCCAAAGCTAAATGGGCAAAAATTGGCTGCTGTAGCAACTTCATTTTTGGTTTCGGTAAATTTTGTCTACCTCTGAGTCTTTTGCCAGAAATGAATAGGCTGATAAATGATGTCAAGGCAAAATGGCTCGATGTTTTTGTTGGCATGTGTTTTAGTTAGTGGGCGTTGCAGTGAGGCTTTCGATGCAATGAATTTAACTTCAAATGTAAGTTAAAGACCAACTACGTGAAGCAGAGGAAGAAGTGGCATGTTAGGAAATCTGCAGAGTAACCATTTAAGTGTTTAAATATCTTAGTTAAACCTTGTTAGTCCACACTTGCAAACATGGAAAGCAAATTCACCCCTGTGGTGAAAGACACTGGCACACACCTGAATTTTGGGGAGGGTGAGATGCTGATGCTGACCTCAAATTCCTTAAGACAGGTGTGGGAGTTTCCTGTTTGTGGCCCTGCTCCAGCACAGTGTAATCGGGACAACACTAATTTTGGCTCCCCGTCTTCTTACCTCCTGTGTTCTCCATCATGTTCACCATAGAGGACTTGGGCATAAAGTCCACGCCTGCCTTCTCTCTAGAGCAAGGCAAAAGAGGCTTTCTGGGGGAGTAGAAAGTAGGGAGCCATCTTAGAAATACTGCATGCTGCACGGTGGTACTGTAATACGCAGAGAGCCCGCTGAAAGAAACCCAGCTACATCCTTTGGCGTGGTTTCTGTTCCCCTTGCGAGTGGTCTCATGGGGAAGACGAGAGCCAACAGCTCTGTAAAGCTCAGCGCGTTCTCTCCTGGCTTGCAGCTACCGTCGGTCTGCGCTGGTGCAGAAAAGGTTGCCGTGTAGCAGCAGCACAAGCCACACACCCTATATGTGCCCTCCATACGGTTCCAGGGTGTCCCTATACCTTCCTTCTATCCCTCTTTGGGGATTGTCATGTTAATACATTCATTGAGGATGAGGCTCGACTTCAGTTACGGACTAGAGAGCTGTACTGCACTGGAAGGGCTTTAACCCAATCTGAGCACTGTCACTTTTTACAATACGCAACTTCTTAAGGTTCACCCTATAAAAGTCCTTTTATTTCTAAGGTAGAAAAATTTCTCTTGGACTGTGTTAAAATGTCAGATAGCCGCTCTTCGGCCCTTTCTTACAGGAGCAAAGTGTTGAGTTCTGCTCCTGAATTGTCTGTTCACAGGTAGGCTGTTCGCAGAAGTGTGTTGGCGTAGATTCCAGCACTTAAATTCCAAGATCCTCATCCTGTAATCTGGTTTTCCAATGCAAGCTGTGGTGGATCCGCGGATTTCAATAGCATTTGTATGAGTCCTGTTGATTTCGGCACCGTGAGTTGAGGTTGGTGATGTGTTGCAGGGATCAAGACAGATAAGCCAGCAGGTGGCACAAAAGCCAGCTATCTTACTTGCTTTATTTACACTTAATTGCAGACCATGAAATCGAAACAAGCACAGGAGAACCAGTTTCTGAAGGGGAGAAATACTCTCCTGAATAAGGGCTAACTTTTCATCAGATTTTAAATACCCAACTCTATTTTTTAGCTTTAGAATTGCTTAGAGCCACTTTTTGATAATAAAACTGACCTACAGGCTGTTTCCATAGAAGAATTTGATAGAGCCTTAATTACATCAGCACAATTCTAAAATGACAGTGTCAGTCATCAGTGGTGAAAATAATGTGCAAATGTCATCTAGCTTTTAACAATGAGCTAAGTGTGAATAGTGAAAATCGGAGGAAAAAAGCAAACCGGTTTTATGAATTTATCCCAAATCTAACCATAGAAAAACATCCAGTGCAAGAAAATAAGATCATTCCCCCCTCATCTCTCTCTGTACACTGTTTAAATTGTCTGATTATGTTAATTTTTATTCTTAATTTACAACTGCTGTTGCGGTAGCTTGGTTTATATTGCCCTGGGTATTGTCAGCTGCACAGTTTGCAGCTTCCTGATGCATTTGCAATTGCGTCCCCTCTAGTCCTTTCCAGAGCAAAATCTAAATGTTTGGTTTCCCCATAAAAGCCAGTTCCCTACACCACATTCCCTTTTTCAGTGTCATGATGTGCTGTTTCTGTTTCCGTACAATGACCGGGACTGGATGAATGCTTTCCAAGTGTGGTTTCACCTGAGCCGTTAAGTGAGCAGTTACATTGCTTTTCTGTAATGATAGCTCCGTGGATGCAGCTTTTAAAGATATTGGGCCTTTTTTTTTTTTTTTTTGTGGCTTTATTTACTGAAATGCTGCTCAGTTCTTGTCCATTACTTTTAAATTTCTATTCATCCCTTCTTGCCATTCTTTCTTGCCAAGTTTCTCGCTCTGGATCATCACCAGGATCATTTTCTAGTTAGTACTTTTGTATTTTCTTGGAATCAAATCCCTTCACTTGCCATGATGGGGTTTTTGCCTCTTTTTCTACCTACACCCGCTGTTCTGCTGTTAGCTGCTATGACAGAAGCGTGTTTTCCAGGCTGCCTGGTGCTCCCAACTGGAGCCTTTTAGCGTGCAATAGCAGCAGCCGCAGCCTTGACCAGGTGGGCTTTGTCATCTCTTAAATCTTCTCAGAGTTTCAGTGGGATATAAAAGCTTCATGCTCCTGATGGCAATCTGGAATTCAAATAGCTTGTAGCTTACTGGTTTGGGGTTCTTTTTTCTTCTGCTTCATTTTCTATCTTGAACACTTAGTTTCTACAGGTAAATAAAAATGGTAGGTCTCACTGGAATCTACTTTGGGGAAACAAGGCTGATTAAAAACTTGGACGCTTCTTAATATGCTTGATTGTATATAAATATCTGGTAGGGGCTTTAGAGTCCTTAGAAAGTCTTTTGGAAGCAAATTCCAAAGCTTAGAAATATGAAGACTAGGTCCTCAAAATTCAATGATACTCGCGAATTCTACCTACCTGTCCTGCTGTGTCATTAAGAACAGGCGAAACAGCAGAAACGGAAATACTTTGCTGAAGGGGGAGTGGGGTCATGCTGTGTGAAATCCCTCGAGAACTGGAAATGCCAAGTGTGCTTTGCCTGGGCTCACACGCACCCCGGGCAGCAGCAGAGCACGAGCCCTCCCAGCGTGAACTCACCTGAACCACGGGCTTCCCTGAGCACTGAAGAATTGAGTTCTAGCGAGAAATTGATGAAGTAGCATATAAAGCTTTTTTTTTTTTTTTTAAATCCGCAAATAAAGACGGGGAATGGGCCGAGCAAGAGGCTTTGCAGGCTTGTTCTGTTGATACTTTCTACCTCCTCCCGTCCATTGCCGAGCTGCCGCAGGCTGTTGCGCCGGCAAGTGGCTTTCGCAGCATGACAGTTTCTTCTGGGTCAGGCCAACACGGGCAGGGAAGTTCCTGGTCAGGCTGTCTGCGGGGCAGCCCCTGCCTCCCCCTCAGCACGCGTGGAGTCAGCTGCAGTGCTTGCGCGTGTTTGCGCCACAATGAAGGAACTGGCATTTTTCAGGTGGCACCATGTGGACTTGCAAACGCTCCTGCTCTGTCTCTCGTGCTGCCGCCTCACCCACGTGAAGCAGCATAAAATGCTTTCGCAACTAATACTGTTGTAGTAACGCAGCCGCAGGGAGGTATATCGTTCTCTGGCGATGTCAGTACGGTGTGGGGTTAGAAAGGGAAGAGGTGTCGGAATGCGAGAAGCCGGTATTCAGCAGGTCAACGCAGGTGGTTTATCTAGAAAGAAATGTTGCCGATTGCTACCACGGTTGTGTGTAAGAGTGAAATGCTGGAAGAGAACTGTGTAACCCTCCCACTCCGAGTCTGAGACCTGGTATTGGCTTTCTGAACACTTCTGCAACCTGAACCAAAAAACTGCTGTGGGAATGTAGACTTACCACATAGCTGTGGAAGAGGACTTCAGTCGTGTCGCTTCTCTCGGTTTTCAGAGCAGTCAACATGATTTTGATGTAGGTTTTAGATGATGTATATATAAATCTGATTGAAGTACCAACAGCAAACCATAAATAAAATGTGGACTTAACTTGAAGAATGGGCTAGTGGAGGACTCTTGTGTTGAATTTATTAAAATACAATATAACAAAGTTGTTGATGGAAGAGACTTACTGTGGTGAAGACAGGGAAATAAAGCTGGGGTGTCCTCAACTCGGGACAGTAGCCAGGTTCGCTGTTGCCTTTGAATATATTATGAGCACATAAGGACCGACTTGACTGCGCCGTAGTCGCTGGAGAAGAGTTGGCTGCATGGGAATGTTCCTGGGGGTCGCTCCACCTTTCTTCCTGCTCAGGGCCCAAAGGCTTCTGTAAATCACACTGGCCTCTCCTCCCTACCGAGTAGTTGTTCCAGGGACAAGTGTCCTTTCACATTCCTGGCTGTTAGGAGCTGCTGGAGGCTGCTGGGTAGCTGCTCCTACCCCTGCGCTCCCCTCACTGCCAGAGTGTAACAGAGGGGTAATGGAAATCTCTTGTTTACTGTGTTTGCTCTTGGCACTGGTTTTGAAGACATGTAAATGAAAATACAAAGCAATGGCAATTTACTGGGAATTTGTAGTGCTAACATTAAATAAGTAAAATAAACCCACAATATAGACAAGACATCCATGGAAGCAGGTAACACCCGAGTTTATCATAGCTCTGTTCAGTTGATGTGACTCACCTGAGTGCACATGTGGTGTGAATTCTCTGGACATGGTCATGCTAGCAAAAATAAGAATTCAAGATAAATTTTGGATGTATCCCAATAGTTCATTGCCAGCTGGGGGCTTGTTATAAACAGGGAGAAGAAAGTTTTTGGTGAAGACAGCAAAACAGTAAAGCGACTCCCACAAAATGTGTTCTGTTCTCACGTGTGTCTCTGAGAATTCATTAATGCCACAGGACAAAACCAGAAAATTTTTAATTTAACTTCTACAGAGACTGTGAGATATGTAATGATTTATCGATCACCCGGCTCCCTGAAACCTTTTGGAATTTGGGCTACTGTGGTTTTTACAATTAGCTGAAAATACAGCCCAAGGCATTTCTCCTGGTTTTGATACTCACTTACCTGGTAACTTCGACATAATGAAATCAGCATTATAATGTTGACTTCTCTTCTTTCTGCAAAACCTCTCTGGATGGATTTACTCTGACCTCCTTCTGCCTTACACAGCGTCCTTGCATCTCCCATTCTATTTCCCCCTTCCCTGCACTGGTCATGGCTTCTCCGGAAATGTGGGCAGGGAGTGGGTTTGCGGGCGTCCCGGTGGGACTGGGAGATGGTGGTGTGGAAAGCCCTGGAGAGGTGAGCCTTGCTCATCCCTGGATGAAGTCTTGCTTCTGTCATGTGGGTCTCAGGGCCCCCAAGCTTGAATTGGGTGCTGTCCCTGCAACAGCCATCAGGCTGCTGAGGTGCCAGGTGGAGCAGTAGATCGGAAAAGGACAATGATGTTAATGAGGGTGTTAGATTATGATGAAACAATTTGTGATGCTTAGGTAGGACTTGGTGTTTCACAATTCACCCTTAAGAAGAAGTATGAAGAAAACGCTCTTTGGTCTTTCAGTAGGTGGAAATTTGAAGCCCTTCTAAAGGAAGACTTAAGTGCTTCACTGTTACATATTTATCTTTTTTTTTTTTTTTTCTTTTAGCAAGCAAAGCCTTATACTGGAAATAACCACTGAAATTCTTGCCTGAACAATTAACGTTTTTCTTTAAAACAGAGTTTGCTTCACTTCAAGATTTCTGATGTCCTTGTAGGCATGTTAATCTTTACAGGAGATGATGATTGTTGTTATTTGTTAGCATGGCTTTAGTTTTTGAAGTCTGACTATATGTATAGTAGCTCATGTCCTCTCTGCAGCATTAGGGCTGGGAATCGAGACCCTCGTCCATGAAGTAAGTATCCTGGATATGAACTATATAAGCAAATCAACTGTGTAGCCTGTCACGCTGGTAAGAACAGCTGGTTTGAGCAAGATGTTACTGAATGTGATACACGTTTTAAATAGTTATTAGGAGTGAATATAAAAGCCTGTGATGATTTATGGGGGTAGCAGAAGCGTAAGACCATGCAAGGATGCCATGTGTTTTGTATCGAACACATAGTTTGCATTTATTTTGCTAACTTTCATTCAAAAGTGTGTTTGTATTAAAGCTTCTTCAGTAAAGCTGGGAGCTCAGAAGTCCGTCTGCTTCACCACCAGGTTAACGGTTCTCTTCCCTGCTGTCCGTGTCCAGCAGCTTCTCAACAGAAAGGGGGGTGTAGAGCCAGGCTAGAGGGACCACCCTGCTGGCGGGGAACCGGTGCCTCGTGCAGACGCAGGGGAAAGGGGCAGAAGGGGGACGCTTGAGCTTTAATTTCTTCTGTTGGCACTTTATGGCTCCAGCGGTGCCCGAGCTGTGTAACACCAGCATGCAGCAGACATCCACGTGCTGCGTGATGGAGGCGATTCCAACCAAGGTGGGAAACAAGGGGGGCTATTTCCAATCGGTTTACTTTGCTGTATGGTAAATCTCTCACCGTTCAATCTCAGGACTGGCCTGTCCTGGTTTGAGCAACACAGGATTAATTTCTTTTCTAATGCTTGGGAAAACTGTAGTTTTAGAAGATTCCAGTGTCTGAATTTGTGGAAATACTTACTTTATAGCCAGTTACGGTGTGTGGGTTTCAAGGTCTCAGTGTTTTCGAGCTCATCACCAGGTGCAGGGATGAGGAGGAACGAGACTCAGGCACTTGACCCAAGCTGGCCAACAGGATTATTTCATACCACGAGCATCACATTCCATATAAATTAGAAAGTTTGCTGCGAAGCACTCTCTCCCATGATGGTGGCGATCCAAAGGGTTTCTTGCCCCAGTGCCAGATCCCTGAGGCCTTCCCTTCCTTCTGAAGCTGTAGCGCTTGCAGTGTCCCACATTTTCTGTCCACTGCTGGGAGTGCATAGCTTCCTACTGATACAGTTGGCTGAGTATAATCTTTGTGTAGTGTATATATGGATATTGGGATCAATATGGGTTCTTTAGTGTTAGTACTATTAATTATCTAGTCTTATCCTGTTAAACCTGTTTATCTTTCAGCCTCAGGGTTTCCTTGTTTTCTTCCCGATTCCCCTTCCTGGGTGGGGAAGGGGTCATTGGATAGGAGAATAATTGTCTAAATGACAACAAATTGTTGTGGGTTTCTCAAACCATAACACGTCCATAGATCGTAGTTAAATACATTGCTCTTGATACAGCTATTGTTGGAATACTGTCCCACTTGATACTGCCCTCTTTGCACGGCATTTTTGTTCGAAAGTAGTAAGCCTATAGCAAGGATCTTGCCAGCCAAGGTGGTAAAGGAAGGTGCCCTGTTTCTTTGCAGAGTCTCTGTCTTGTTTAACTTCCGATTTCTACCACAAAAATTCGGGAGGAGCCGCTACCCTGCCCAGCTGTAACTCCATTCAGCCCATGCAGAGGCCAGTGACTGATGTTCAGTCCCATTTTCTTTTCCATTCAGTGCTTTCACAGGTCCTCCCAGGCTGAAGGAAGCTTGTTAGTAACTCAACAGTATATTTTTATGGGTATTTTTTTCTTATTCTTTCCTTGTCACGTTATTAGTTCTCTTAATATGCCCTATTGTGTAATCTCCTGGAGTTCACCCACTGTTCTACAGCTTAAGTCAGACCTTCGGTTTGGAAAACGTATTTTCAGTTTATTGAAATCTTTCAATTCAATTTTAGGTTGGTTTTTTTAAAGCCTCTGATTTTTAAGTCATTCACTTTATTGAATTCCCTCTTCCCTCCCATTTCTTTTCATAAACTTTTAGCACCTGCAGTACTCGTGCTGGGGGCAACATTTTGCCCCTGGAGAAGGTTACTCTTGTGCTATGGTTGCTTGGTGATGTCACTGTGGCTTTTTTAAGTGAAGTTACATGTTACTGGACTTTAAAAGTCTCTGGAGCAATTCCCCCTCTGAAAGAATTAATTTCTGATATTGCTCCTCCTACATTTTGTCCTGTCGGACCGTTTGGCAGCCCGGCTGTATGTCCCCACTCTGTCACCATGAAGCTGCTCCTTTCGCACCTCTCCATCGTGCGCCACGGGGCTCGGCTCAGCGCCATCGGGGCTGAGGGCTCCCCTGGGTCTCGGTGGCCTGTGTGACACCTTCAAGCCTCCTGGTGGTGCGGTTCCACGGGGGAGGGGCGTTCCTACAGCCTGATTCTTGCAATCATAAATTCTGCTCTGTGTGTACACACACACACACACACGTGTGCGCACGTGCACGTGGGCTCCCCACCATTTTTTTTCAAGCACTGTCTTGTGTAAGATTCCGCCTCTGGCTTCATCAGCTCCTCTGGTCCAGCCTGTCCCGGTGGTCCCTGTCCCACTGCTCTGAAATGGGCGTTGCCCAGGGACCACTTCATCACCCATCCACGTGCTTAAAGCTTCCACGTGTGAACAAACGGACTTATCTAATTCTTCCTTGGTCAAAGCAATTGTCCCTCAGTTTGGAGAACGGACTCAAACCTTGGAAATTCCCATGCTACTGTACGAAATTTGAAGTGACATTTAGCATTGCATCCTGCCTATTTACATTAAACGTGTTTGTAGCTACCTTCAGCAATATGGTACTTAGGTATTTGTGCGATTATTCCAGACCTGTGGATTCAGCACGCTGATATTGCAGCTGTGGACACCTGGCAGTCTGTGAGCCACCTGCCAGATCCTGGGATCAGCAACGACGGCGGCAAGCGGCATCACTAAGAATCTCCCCCTTCCCTGGAAGTTACACGGAGTCAACAGATCCAGCGCCGGTGGCTGGAAACCATGGTTTCTGCGAGTCCTTCTGCTGCATTTAATACAAATTGTTCTGGAAGCTTTTGTACCAACAGCCTGACAGTACAGCTGTCATGTGAGGAAACTTCTACTGCATCTGATGTATTGTGAAATCTTTCTGAACATGATCTTGTCAAGGGAGTCATTTGAACATTACTCTCACGATTCTTCCAAGAGTGGTTGGGAGGAGTGTTAAATTTAGATCCACGTCCAAGAGAATATGGTCACATAAGCAAGAGCTTCTGACCTCATAGCAAAAACATGAGACACAAACTTTGATGGTATTGGGGGTATATAAACAGAAACTAAACTTGTCGTTGCTTGTCAAGATTTTTCCCAAATGTGATCTGGTGCCTTTCTTCAAGGTGTGTGGTTGATGAGAGACATTGAGGTGCTGGAGCGTGTCCAGAGAAGGACAACAAAGCTGGTGAGGGGTCTGGAGCACAAGTCTTCTGAGGAGCAGCTGAGGGAACTGGGATTGTTTAGCCTGGAGAAGAGAAGGCTGAGGGGAGACCTTATCACTCTCTACAGCTACCTGACAGGAAGCTTTAGAGAGGTGGGGGTCAGTCTCTTCTCCCAAGTAACAAGTGACAGGACAAGAGGAAATAGCCTCAAGTTGTGCCATGGGAGGTTTAGGTTGGATATTAGGAAAAACTTCTTTACCGAAAGGGTTATCAGGCATTGGAACAGGCTGCCCAGGGAGGTAGTGGAATCACCATCCCTGGAGGTATTTAAAGGACGGGTGGACGTGGTGCTGAGGGACATGGTTCAGGGGTGGTTTTGGCAGTGTAGGTTTATGGTTGGACTGGATGATCTTGAAGGTCTCTTCCAACCCAAGTGATTCTGTATGATTCTATGATTTTTATCACCTTTTCCTCTCTAGACACACATGGTCAGCTACAGTATTATTTTTGTGAGTGGCTACAGAAAACTTTCCTTCTTGCTTTGCATTCCACTGGAATCCTAGCAAGAGGAGGTTGTACTCGTCTGCGCAGGTCTGGTGTGGGCATTTCAGGCTCAGCAGCATTACTTTGATTGCAGCATGTGAACTACCCTGTACCTTAAGGGAAAGAATTTTTTTGCTCTGAAGAGCAAATATGCTTTTGTATTCCACGTATGTTCTCACATCTTCCAAAGGATCTTTGCTGTACTACGTTTGGGAATGTAGTAAAGGAATCCATCTATTCTGGTAGCGCTTCCAGCTACACAGGAGTTAATCACAACAGACTGGATATGACTAAAGGAGGTCTACGAGAGCAGTCAGTGTTGAGAACCTGGATCTCACCCCTTCCTTCTGCTGCAGCAGTGGTGGCTGAAGCCAAGAACAGTGGGGTAGGAGGGTGAGCTGTAACCCCGGGCACACACCCGGGCTTCAGTGCCCATCTCCAGCAGAGCTGGAGGTGCTGCAGCACGTGAACACATTCCGGAGCGCTCAGACAGTACTGTGAGCTTCAGCTGCTTTGATAAGAGTTTTACTCCCCCCTCCCCTACAAAGGGCCAGCTGAGGAAAGCTGTGAATTAAGCTGTGTTGCAATAAACCCCACAACTTTTATCTTGCTCCTCACCCCTCCAAAAAGTTGTCTTTTCACAGGACAGCTGTTCTTACAAGAATACAGCTTCCTCATGTGAAGCATTAGTGCCATTACGTGTGTTATTACAGGACCTAGGACTATCCCGTTGTGAAAAGCTGGACCCCGATCTGCTGAAGGGCCTGCAAAGGAGAGAACTTTGAAGCCTTTCCCAACCCTGATGCAAAGAGGTGGCAGCTTGTGTGAGCACAAACTACCTTTGATTTGGTTGAACTTGACAGTTCAAAAGGAGCCCCGAATTTGACACTAAGGGTAGCTGCAACGCTTCCTCCGCAAATCCTACTACTCACAAGCTTTTCCTCCACAGGAACAGAGCAGATAATGGTTTTTACATTTTTGTGCTAGAGTCTGTGAACCCTTTAACCATTTCAGCTGGATTCGCAGCTTAAATCAGGCAACCAAGGGCTGGTCTGTAATACTTTGTCAGGCCTAAGCAACCACGTCATTAGGCGTTATAAGCACCTACAGCAAGTGTTGCTCCAGCCTGCAGGACCAGCTTACAGACGGCAAGCGCTAGCTGAAGGAATTCCAGCTCCTAAAGGTGGAGAGGGAAAAACCTTACCTCCGCTCACAATGTCCTCTGCTGAAGCTGAACGTTATCCTGACTTTAACCACCCTTTAGGAACAGATAACTCTGCTTCACACAAGCTGTGTTTTAAAAATTTATTCTGTAAACTCCATGCTGGGTCTTTAGTTCTCCTTTTCCTGCACAGTCTTTGTTCCACGCAGTCTACCTGTACGACGGGCAGCGATGAGACCAACTTTGCGCCCAGCAGGAGCGTCTCTCCTGATGGTGGAGGGCTTGCCAATGTGCTGATGGTTACCACCACCAAAGGGATGTTCTACAGGCTGTGGAAAAGGAAAGCAAGTCATCAGTGTAATGTAACAAATGGGAAATGAGGACTTATGTTTAACACCAACAAATTGATTTAAGGGAACAGAAAATTTAACGGCTTCATTTTTCATACAGTGCAGTAACTATAAGGCACTGCTAACTACTCTAATTAAATGTGCAATTACAGGGCAGTCTGTGAAGCTTTCTTCCCAGATACATGCCAGACTCCTCCCCATATCAAACAAATCCTTTCTAAATCATAAAAAAAAAAAGGAAAGTGAAAAGTCTTCATTGAAAGCAGACTCACATTCATGGCCACACCACGGACACGTGGCCAGCAGTTTCTCTTTGCCTTGTATTTGTGATAGGCGCGGCCAGCCTTCAGGATGGGCTTGTCAATACGACCTCCACCAGCGACAATTCCTGAAAAAAATTGCAGGAATGGTAATAAGCAACTGTAACAGACAAGAGTGCAAAATAAAGCCTGAAGAAGACCAATTCCTAGTAACATATTCTAAGAATAAGCCTCTAAAGACCAATCTCAAACAATCCCAACTATGTATTCAAATTAGTATTTTCCAGCCACCAGCGAGGGCAGACTCAAGCTACTAGCCACGCATTAAGTGGTCTGCAAGGGGGCACGTATACTCTAATTACCATTTTGCAATCCATACGTATGGGATTGATCTTAACACTTTCTGAAGCATCACCAGTTTTATTGCTAAAATTTCTTAGCTAACATTAACAATAGTTTTTCAACTAAAGAAAGCGTGAATGGAAAGAGCTCAGGGGACTTTGAAGTCCTTTGAGGTTTAATGCCTAGTTGTTTCATGATTTATTTAGTTCATTTTACTGGAATAAGAGACCCCAGATTACTCACTTTGGCATATTCTATGCATAGGAGGGCAAGTGTCACTTTCTGACCGAGTACGGCAGCCATCTCAGCTGCCAGTCAAGTGTATAACAAACTTGGTAAAACCTCTGCTTCTTGAGAACGACACTTTCATTCCCTGTCAGACCTCCCAGAATACTTCACCCAACTGGGGACACCTACAGCAGCAAAGCACCTCCAGTGCTACCCCTATAGGCTCAGTTGCTGTATCAAATGCAGGAAACCATTAACACCATTTTCTGCAGAAGTTTTTCGCCAAGGATTACAGGTTTTACAGGCTGAATGATTCCATTATAGCTTGAGAGCAATCAGCATCTACTTTTCTGTCCTCCCACTAGGTCAAACTATCTCCCAGTTTAAGTTCCCGTTACCAAAAGCGATGCAGATACAAGTCAGGCACAGACTGTACCTGTGCATAATCCTGGGTCCAGCCTGTAAATTACACCATCTTCTAGACAATATTGGGAACTGAGGCCCTGTTTGAAAGCTTGCTAGCCATATACAAACTCAGTGACAAGTTCATAGTTGTCACTCCTTACCAACAACAGCTCTGTTTGCAGAAGAAATCACTTTCTTGGAGCCAGAAGGCAGCTTCACTCTGGTTTTCTTTGTTTCAGGGTTATGAGAGATAACGGTGGCGTAGTTTCCAGAAGCACGGGCCAGCTTTCCACGGTCACCAGGTTTCTCCTCGAGGCAGCACACGATGGTGCCTTCCGGCATGGTGCCAACAGGTAGAACATTGCCAATGTTCAGCTGAGCTGCAAAGAGCAATCCCAGCATTAACGGCTTCACTCACTGTAACACTTCACTCCTGTACCTGAACTACAGTTCTATCAAACATGGGACATTGTGCATAGAAGGGCACTGCATAAACACTTGCAGCAACAGGCAGGGGCATTTTTTTATTGTTTGATGTGAAACACAAGCTTCATGTCCAGCGTAACAGAAAGGCAGGCAAAAAGGGACTCTAGCTAGAACAATCAGCACACTAGACAAGAACTGCCGTTAGGCTTGTTAATCAGAACAGGCTGCATGACGAGACCATCGTCTCCAAGAAGGAAATCTACAGATGTCTGAAGACAGTGGCAGCTACTGCTTCGTGACGGCTCACAACTGCGCTTTAACATCTCAAACTTTACATATGCAGATGACATCAGCTTCAGCATTCTGAAACCACCCAGGCAACACACTTTCCATCTTAACTCACCTTTCTTGCCGCAGTAAACAAACTGACCGGTATGAATACCCTCAGCAGCAATGAACAGCTCGGTTCTTTTCTTAAACCTGTATGGGTCACGGAAGGCAATCTTAGCAAGGGGAGCGCCTCGGCCAGGATCATGGATGATGTCCTGTTGGAATACACACATGCTTTAGAACACGTTACAGCATTTGCCACGGGTTCCACAGAAGGCAATGAACTAGAAAAACTGGAGAAGATTACTATTGAGATAATTATCCCTGGGGTTCCGCTTTCTCAGAGGGATTTGATTTCTCCTGACATGATTAAGTTTAAAATTCACCTTTGTAAGAATACAACCTCATGCACCTGTATCTCAAAATGCTGAGTCTGGTTAAGTGTGTTGCTTGAAACTAATGGTGTCTGAACTGGTTTATTCCTGACATTCTCCAGGTATCAGATCTCTCTGTACTAAGGCTTTCACTAGTTGCCCCGTCCAACCTGACCTGGAATGTTTCCAGGGACAGGGCGTCTACCACACCTCAGAGCAACCTGTCCCAGTGTTTCACCACCTTCATTGTAAACAATTTCTTTCTTGTATCTAGTCTAAATCTACCCTCTTTCAGTTTAAAGCACTACCCCTTGTCCTATCGCAACAGTCCCTGCTGAAGAATTTGTCCCTGTCTTTCCTGTGGGTCCCCTTTAGGTACTGGAAGGCTGCTATAAGGTCTTCCTGGAGCCTTCTCTTCTCCAGGCTGAACCACACCAACTCTTTCAGGCTGGAACACACCTTTTTTAAGGAACATGACTTATTTAACAAACACAAAAAGCCTGAACCAGGAACAGCCAAATGGCTAGGAGCGCAGCTGACAGAACCCCAGACCCCTTACACAAGCGGTGTGTGGAGAGACACGTGCCTCAAGGCCCTCAGCACCCCAGGACAAAGCCACCGAGGGCCCTTCCCGCCGCGGAGCACCCCCGCAGCCCCGACGCGCGGGGCCCGCTCCCACCTTGACGATGCCCTTGATGTAGCCGTGCCTCTCGGCGAAGTCGACGGCGCGGAGCTTGGCCGGGCCCTTCCTGTGCTTCACGTGGGCGCGGAAGACGGAACCGGCGCCCTTCCTCTGGCCTCGGATCACGCGACCCATGGCGCCCTGCGGGCAGAGCCCCGACACCCGCCGTTAGCGCCGCCGCCAGCCACGGTCCCCCTCCCCCTCAGCCCCCGCAGCCGTTAACGCCAGGCCCAGCCACACCAGGCCCAGGCCCAGGCCCAGGCCCAGGCCCAGGCCCGGCAGCACCAGGCCGCAGGCCGCGGCCCCCCCGCGCAGGGCAGAGCCAAGGCAGACGACGGCAGCGGCCGCGCGGCGGGCGAGGGGCGGATGGCGGCGGATGGGGGACGCGGCAGCGGCTCTACTCCTACCTCCGCTGCCGCCTCGCTGGGAAAGAAGGAAGCGCCGACGTCACCGCCGCGCCAAGACCCTTCCGGCGCGGGGAGGGCAGACGGCCGTCGCGCCGCCGTGACGTTGCGCCGCGCCGTTGCCAGGCAACCGAGGCTGTGACGTCAAGGCGGGGCAGCTGACGGAAGCGGGGGAGGCACCGCGCTGGCTCCCGGGCCCCGCCGGAGGGAGGCGGGCGGCGCGGCCGGGCCCGGCAGGCGCGGTTTAAAGGCCGTGAGGGCTGACGGGCCTCGCGTCAACAACCGAGTTCCCCCAGCCCAGCCCAGCGCCGTTCCTGAAGCCCAGGCGCCCTGCCAGAACTTTTCCTAATTAGCCGGGTCAAAGACGCTGTTTGCAGGAAGGAGCTCCCTGGTTGATGATTTTTTATTATTTTTTTATCCCCCTGAGATTTCTGTACCGCGCGGTTCAACGGCTGCAGGTTTCAGGCCTGGAAGTGACTGAGGGTAAAAACCCTGCAGCTGCTTTAAGCTGCCTTTGCCAGGTTTTTATCAATATTAATTAGGGCATAATGGAGAGAGAATGCCAGGCAGAGGTAATCATCTTAGTGTTCCTAATTAACTTGTGCTACACTCTGGAAGGGGAAATGAAAAATGCCTTAACTTCCTTAACAGCCCACTAGGTTTTCAGCATCAGAGGCCCTTCTTCCCAAGGAGGTCCCTGCTGATGGCCTAACTCGCTCGAGATGGACTATTTGACTTTACGTCAGCTCACTGGAAATTAGGGAAAACTCATCAGCGTAGGCCCATATGTGCAATTGTTCTCCCTGCCTTGAACTGAGGAGAACCTAAGCATCCACTGTTGACAGATAAGCTTTCCCACATCAGCCCTCCCAGGACAAATGGAAGTCACGTCCCTCATTACAGGCAAAAAATCCTAATTCTAAGGGCTCCGAGTCATGGTCCTTGTCAGATTCAGCCACCACAGGTAAAGAGATCAGCACAGCAGGTCGTCCGCTCTGCTACCAGCTTACTGTCCCTCCAACAAACACCCAGCGTGTCAGCTTCTCAGCCTGAGCCCCGTGTGACATACTACCGCTCAACGTGTTACAACAAACTGCCATTTCCTTTGGTTTCCATGGATACCCTGCGTGTGAATATCTACAGACTTTGATTTATGGTTCCTCTTGGCTTCAGTGGCGGGGTCAGGAGTGTTGTTAGTTTTTGCTACTAAATCTGATACAAATCAGAGCCTTAGGGAACTATCTGAATTTCCAAATAATGCCCATATAACCAGCAAATCACATTGGTCAGTCCTCTTTTCATGAAAGCTTCCCAAGTTTTCTAGCCTTGACTGAGTCTGGGAATCAGACAAGACATGCAAGTAGATGACAGAACTGGATCAATGATGCTGTAACTTTATAATTGATTTCTCCTGCTATAAGAGGCAACATTAGCTAATCTCTTGCATCATTAAGGAGTAACAGCAGTGTATTACCTGACCTGGACAAGCACAGACTGAACTCCCAATAAGGTTAAATATTTTGCTTAACTAAGCTTTCTCATGGATCCAAAGAAATGTAAGTAGGTTACACCCGAATGCAATCAAAAATACTGTCCAGGGTTTGTTAGAACAGTGTCACTATCTGTGATACCATTCGAATCTTGGTACTTAAGAAATACAGGTGCTGAGCACTACCAACGAGTGCTCTTCTGTTAAACTTTTAGGAGGCAGAAGTGGTATCATGGTTCGAAACTAGTCTGTGTCCCTCCTCACTAAGCTCCTGTTCCCTGATGTTGTCCACGGGGATTTCACTACGTGAGGAGGAGGTGGCAGAGGTACAGCAGGACAAGCCCATGCTGGATGACACCGTGTGGGACATGGGGCTACTGATAGCAGGACAAAAGCATCACCCCCAGTACGACAAAAGCCTGCCAACATAGGTACCGCCTGGCACTGCCTACCAACAGCACTGGTGCAGCTTCGAGTCCTGAGATTTTGGCCTTCAGGACATCAACTGTGGTGCTGCAGCTGCTTTGGTTTAAGATGTTACTCTCTTTACCAGCCACCCTGTCTTTCTGCCAGCAGTTACAGCCGTGTGGACGGAGGGCCAGCACACTGGATTTCCCTGGCTAAGGCTTCTTTTCCCACCAGAACTCAGGCTCTGCTGGAGCTGGGGGAACTGGCTCATCTGCCTGAGGGTTCTCCGAGGCCTGTCAGCAAGCACAGGGATCTCCAGATAACCCAGGCACGTCCTGCACATCTGCACAGATCAACTCTGCTGCACAAGGGCCAGAGGTCTAAGGGTTTCGGGAATCCTTATGCCTCCTAGACATGTGCACAGAAATCTGGATGGAAGTCCGACAGTGCTAGGCAAAATAAGGCACGTTTCCGAAGCACAGCTGCAAGACATCACAGCCTGATATTTTGGCAGTGACTTCCTCCTTTGGCTGCTTAAACTACAACACTCAAGGGAGGTGGCTGAGGCATGGCTCCACATCTTTGCTACTGGGGCAGTAACATTCGGCAGCGGGGAAGCACCCACACTGCTGGGGAAGGCCACATCTTCTATCACTGTAACTACTTCCAGGGGACTGCGTCTCTTGGAGCCCTTCCTCACACATCTCCCCGCAGCTGGCAAATTTGCTGGGGTAATACAGAAAGGAAAAGAACTACCTCCCGAGTCTGGAAGGGTTTTTGCAGAGTTGTGGGTATGCTACTCGCACGGTGTGAACAAGTTAAGGGTGTGTTGCCTTAATTAATCCTTTCATGACAGTCACAGGCTATTTCTCTAAAGGTTAATTGCACTGTAAATAGCAAAAGGGGTGGTGTTCTGTTTGTGACAGATGGCAGCCACTGAGAAATTCTGAAGTGATTGCTGTTTGGAGAGGGGGAAGAAACAGCAAGGTTTCTCTAGGACCCCACCTTGATAAGGGAACTGAGGAGAAGGGAAGCCCCTAACTCTTATCTGTGCATCTTTTGAAAGGGAAGAAAATAAAGGATGGCCATAGGATTCACATGAGCATTTCCTCTCTGGGAGCGGTATGCTACAAGGAAAATAATCCTGACCTCCTTCAGGTGGACACATGCCTCTGTGGTCTTGCTGACCTCTCTGGGGCTTTGCATGGGATTAGGAACTGACACTCAGACTCCAGCCAGGCTGCAGTGTCACAGTTCCAGTCTGCAAAAATAACATACCTGCTAATCCCCAGCAAACACACTCGGGGAGATCCTATTACCTTGGGCTGCTTCTCCCAGATCAGGGCACAAGGGGTGCAAGTCACCTGCTGCCACCGAGGCAAAGGACAGGCCATGGAAAGGAGCTACCACACAGACTGTTGAAGCGGCAAAGCCTCACCTCCTGCTGCGCATCCAGAAAAACTCCCTGGACGCCAAGGAAACATCCTGGGCCTGCAGTACCCTGAATCTAAAAGTAAAGGAACACTTTGTGAGAATCCCCTCACAGCAGCCCCCCCATACCACCGTCAGCCTCCTCATGAGGCACAGGCCGCTCGTCTGTATTCAACTCTTCTGGCTTTTCAGAGGAGACAAAAACCCCTTTGCTGAGACACTACAGGCCTCCGTTCCAGTGACTGCTCCCAAAATAAATACCTTTGCTCTCTTCAGAGGAATTTCTCCTGAAGAGACCAGCTTCTGTTTGCTGTCTTGAAATAAATATTCTCCCTCAACTGTACTCGGCTCCGTTCTCCACAGCCTGAGTCATTCCTAAACCCTGGAGGGAGCTCCAGGAAAATTACTTGAGCTTTCCCTTCTGCTCTTGCATGAAGCAGATGAAGTCTTTGGCCGCATGACAACCACTTAATAATAATTAAATTGTAGGTTTTCTCTAAACCTTCCCTGTAGATATAGCACTGGATGACCCGAAAGGAAACCTTACTCTTTACAGGGTTTCCTGTGTTTGCAGATCGTAATTTGCGAGGCAAAAATGTACATAGAGAAATCCTTGCTGATTACCTAATCCGCACAGTCCACTTGTGCTCCCTTTTGCGTTATTGTTTTCATGCCTCAGCACAAAAGAAAGAACTGGCAGCCCTCTCGCTTTGGTAATACTCAGGGCATTCACTGGGCTTACAAAGGTGTGGCACAGACATCGCCCATGGGGCACAAGAGACTCCAGCTGTGCCAAGGCAGGTTTTATCACAGAAGCACGCGGGTAAGATTGGAACTGTGCACAGAGGAAAAGATGCCAATCGGGTAACTCTGCTTTCTTACCTAAAAGGGAGTTGACTTCTGCACGGCCAAGCCTCTCCAGGAGGATATGGGTTTGCAAGCGTTCTCTGTTACTCACCATCTAGGGACGGTCTGGATTCCTTGCGAGAGGGGAAACCCAGAGGTGGAAAATCCCCATCAAAACAAAGCAATTTACACTTCACAGATGGGTTTAGCAAGGCCTTATTAATTAGGTTCTGGTGACCTCTAGAGGCCTTTACCCCAAAGCACCTGATTTCTGAGGATCTTTCCTGTTCTGGAACAGCAGGGCACAATGAGTTCTCCTTTATCTTAGTTTCAAACTAACATTAATTTTAGTCTTAATAGGGAAGGTATTGAGGAATAATAATTGATGATTATTCTTTTCCTCCCACCAAACATGGTAATAAAAATTCCCAATGTACAGCATTCCCTGTGTCTGCACGATAATTGTTGTTGGTGTTCTGGAGATGCCCATTCTGCAAGACATTTGCTTTGTGCATTGTCCATTAAGAGAGGAGCTACTTCTCTTCCTTCATTATCTCTAATAGTCAAGTAATATCCTGGAAAAACTGCCCACCTACCTGGTGAGGCAATCTGGTTGCTTACATGCACTTCAGTGATGTGTGCTTAAGATAGGGGCATTACACATACAGTAAGATACATGTCTTTGCAGGACACAGCCTCTATGGACTAGTCCTTGCAAGGGAGTGCTCAAATACCGTGCTAGTCCTCTCAGTTTGGAGTATGACTAGGTGTTCTAGAAAAAATTGTTTTCAGCTGGCAACAGCGAAAAATTGACAACCCACCAGATTCAAGGCCAAGCAACACTGCATGTGGGAAAATTACTTTCTACCTGTATTGTAAAACAACAATAAAATTACCTGCAGAGAAGAGTGATGCAAGAAAATGAGGCAAAAATGTGTTGTTTTAGTTATACGTCTGGATAAGCTTTTTTTCTTAATGAGATAAACAATAGGGTCAGCTGATAGAGAAGGAGAGAAATCCACTGAGCTAATTTTCTCTCCTCTTGAGCAGCTGAGATACAGGATTGAAACCATACCGAGGAATTAAGGGAACTGGAAGAGGAGACGGAAGAACAGTGGGGCACTGCCCAGAGAGATGTTGGGGAGTTAACTGAGAGAGGCTTACAGCCACAGAGAAGCTTAGCTAGAAAAGGATAGCAAAACTGGAGGAGGTGAAGCGTATCTGCAGCAATGCACAGTTCAAAACACTCGTCAGCAAACCTGTAATCCTACAGTGATGTGTGGGAGACCTCCTAAAGATTTCTAATTTAAGAGCACCCAGCTGTACTTCCAGATTTAGTTCTTAGTTGCCTTTCCTACCCAACCCCCCAATAAATTGTTTTTCTCCTTGCATTTCCTAATGGACCTCCTACCAACACTTTAATGGCAGCATTTGTTTGGTGACAACATCCCTGGAGGCTACAGCCAGGGTAGTTTGTGCATCCAGCTGAGAAACCAAATACAATAGCACAGGATTTTCTCTTGCTTGATAGATGTGACCCATAGGACAGGAAAAAAGTGTAGTTTTGGTATTTTTTGTTTTCTTATAGCAAAATGATGGATGAGCTTTTTTAAAAAAAGAAAATGTCATTATCTTCTTGGTTGGTTTTTTTTCACCATCTCTTGCTTTGTTCTTGCTCTTTTTGCCATGTAGGAAATAGAGCTGAAGGGATTTCATGCCTCAAAACAGAAAGAAATCCTGAGCTACTAAGAGGAATTAAAAATGGAGTAAAGGGGAAAGATTTAAAAAAGGATCTTAAAAGAATTTTTATTCGGACTGTGTAAAAGCTCTTCTGAGACTGCCTGAATCAAAACTCATGAGAAACACATGGGAGTAAAGCTCAATTTCTTAAAGATCTGCATTCTCCTGTATCTTCCAAGTGCAACCTACACAACTAATTTGATTTCCTTGGTCTGCCAAGAAGTCCTCTAGCAAAAGAAGGCTGGGGGTGGGGGGGAACCTCTCTTTTTTGATATTTGTGAGATAAAAAGAAAACCAAGCTGTAAGGCCACTTGCATGAGCTTTGTAAAGCACTATGAAGTTAAAAAAAAAAAAAAAAAGGGCATTTCTTTTGTAGTTACCAAGAAATGCTGGCTCCCTATAGTGCACAAGCATTTTTAATTTACACGGGTTTGTGGGCTGGATGCTTTTGATCAATAGTGCAACAGTGCTAATCAGAAAATGACAGGTATTTTTCATGGGGACTTTTCCTGGTTAAAACCTTTTGAACTTTCCTAATTTCTTAACCAAAAATGGGGAAAAATACCATTCCTGTTTTTTCTCCAGATACTGTTTTCCCTTCCTTTTTTCAGAGACAAAATAGGAGAAAGAGTGAAAGGAAAGATAGGAGAAAGAAAACAACCATAAAATGGGAAAATAGAGAAGTGAAACTCCTCCTCCCTGCAAGTAACTGTTGGGGTTTTTTTCATTAAATATGCATTTAAGATTTCCATTTCCAAATGGAAAAATGTGACCAGCTCCAAATATAAGAACAATGCTTGAGGGCAGGCCTAAAGAGAGCAATAAATCAGAGCAGAAAATATTTTGCTTGGGGAACACATCATGATTAGAACATAAATAATCCTCTTTTCTTCTATATGCAACACAAAATAAACACAGCTGTGTGCACAGGCGCACACACATACACATGCTCGTACACACACACACACGTCTCGGGCCCCATTTCCCCTGGGCAGTTCTCTGACAGCATGAGAGGTGAAGGGTTATGACAGAGGGGTTGGTGACACGACGTCTGCTGAAAATCTCAGTAAAATAGAGTGGCGGAGCCAAGCTCGCTTGCAGGGAGCGCTCAGAGATGTTACCAGGAGGAAGCAACCCCTTGGCTGCTGGCCAACAGGAAACTCTGTGTACCAGTCCCCACAATAAAATACTGCTTATCTCTTAGTGATCGTGACAGTCCCAAAATATTTGTTTCTCTGTGGCAGGATCACACAATGGAGGGTGGCCTTAAACTGGGGCTGTGCTGAGAGAGAGGCTTGCCAGGGTACGTGTCTACTCCGAGCTTTGCTCCAGAGCTCAGGACCACTGCACAAATCATGCACAGGTCGCCTGTGTAGGTTTAGACGCTCACATGGGGCTGATTTAAAGCACAGTATCCGGCTCTTCAGAGCCTTCCGCCTGACCTGGGTTCTAAGGAGCACATTGCTAGCGCACAGCAGGTTTGAGGGTCGCTGCTGAACCTGGCCTTGCTGCAGGGGCTACGGACAGACCCATTGCGTAGCCCATGGGACAGAGGTTGCTCTCTGGCTTGGGCAAATCCAAAGCACTGTGGGTGCTGCAGATGTGCTTGTGTGCACCCGCGGCACCCTGTGCCCTCCCAATTCTCAGCTCAGTCTCAAGCACGAGATTTGTTTTCTCCATTTTGGGCCCTCTTGGTGGCCTTCCAGAGTTTGCCGTCCCAACAAACATGGTACTATTCTTCCTTGTCCACTAAACAGCTCCTTACTCATTTTTAGCACCAGAAATTAATAGAGAGGTTTTTCCATTAAAGACCCCTGAGGAAAGGCAGCTTACTCCAGTGTCTTCAGGGACACTCCCAAAATCCAGCACACGTAAACCTGGAGCGGGCCACACAAATGGGAATGGTGCTGGGGCAACTGCTTTCCATACCAGCCCTAAGGAACTTCCAAGATGAAAACAATTCAATTCAAAGTGAGTCTGAGGCATCTAGAGGGATCTGGGGTAGGCCAAAGCTCTTTTGCAGGGAGAAAATCAAATTCACGTACCTTCCAGCAGAACTTGCTGGGATCTGTGTGGCAATTTCTTCCCTCTTAGATCTTCCAGTGAATTTTTCCATGACAGGGGTAATCCAGCCTAATCACTTCCATTTGACCCAGTTTAATCACCACCTTCCTGAAATGGAGTTAATAGGCACTTAATGCTAAACAGCAAAGCGAGGAGGATAGTTCATAAAAGATCTTCTAAAATCACTTTACAGTTTCTAATGCTCTCAGTTTTTTCTTTTCAATCACTAACCAGAGTTGGTAACTTCTGAGGCCTAAACCACAATACATCTTGAGCACACTGAGCTAAAAATACTGACTTGCTAATGACAGAATACTAATGAATCCTCTACAGGAAAACTAATGTCATTTCCCTCCCCACAGGAACACACACAAGTGTTTAAGTATCTAAAGATTTTGTACAGCCTCTCTGCCCGTAACATTGTATGCTGAGATCTTGATTCAGGTACTGTCGGCATGTATTTTCCTTCTTTCAAGATTTGGTTTTGGCTTATTATTCCACATCTGTCATCCTGCAATAGCACTAATTTTAATTTGGCTTTGCAAGCATGACAGCATTCATAAATAGAGCCTATGCTTTTTAGATGGTTTTGGTTTTACTCTTCGATGTATGTTAGGGAGCAGCGGGAGAGGGGCTGCTCCATGCGTCGGGATGAGCCGGGAGCCCCGGGTAGCGCTGGGGCAGGCAGTGCCCTCACCACCACGGTGCAGACCCAGGCATGGTGCTCTGGGTTGGGGTCCCAGGTCAGGCTCCTCGGGGTGACTCAGGGCTACTAGTGCACTCATGGCCTCAGTGATCCCACAGCGGGACTGCAGTAGTGTCCCAGTGAAAGCTAAGACTGCTTCTTGGTTTAGACTGTTCTACGCTCTCTAAAATTCACATCTGTCATGTTGTCTTGAAATCTCCTGGAAGCGAGGGAGTAGAGCAATGTTGCTACATCATTTGAGATGGGGTTGTCAAGTTGCAGCCACCTCCTCCTCCCCTCCTGCCTTTTTCCTCCAAAAAGGTGATTTTATGCATATTTCGTTGTTCTCCGTGGAGTGACAGCATTTGTAACCATTGCACTGTGGTGACATGTGCGCTCTGGGTGTGTGAGCATGGCTACCTGTACGTATATGGTATGCCACACTTGGTGCCCAGAGCATGAGGGGGAACGCGCAGAGTTCATTGCAGTCCACCTCCACTCCTTCTTGACTTCAGATGGGAGCGTCCTGCTGTAGCAAAACCACTGCTTCTTAGCAACTTTATGCACTTGTCACCTAATTAGACCAAAAGTTGGTTTTCTCTCTTCCCTGCTACCCCTTTTTTGGCTTGTGGATTTTCTGTTCCATTTCATTACTGCTTTTCTTTTTATTTAATTGGGTTTTGTTTGTTTGTTTGTTTAGGCATTAAACATGGATCTTTGAAATAGCAAAGACTTCAACTGTAAATGCCTTCAACTGTCTGGAAAAATCTCACATCCCAGCACTGGGGCCCTAGTGGACTTACACCGCAACACTCTCAATTGCATGTTGTTTTCTGATCTCTCACTGATGATATCATCACCCTCTCTGCCTTCAACACCAAATTTGACTGCTATTCTACTGAGAAAAGGAGCTTGGCATCATCTGTGGATAAAGTGCATTGGCTTTGTTCAACCTCCTCACCAGGATAAGGGGTGAGTGGGACTCACACAAATATACCAGGGGGACTTTGCTCATGCCCCCGTCAGAAGCGAGTATCACAGAAGAGCGGATAGTCTTCCTATCAAGTACAGTTCCTGGCCCCTTAGCCATTCATGGCAAGGTGGTAGTTTAAGGCAGAAGCTCAAATAGCAGATGCTTATCTTACCACCCTAAGACCCCTTGTGTAATACTTCTGTGTTCCCCAAAACCAGTGAGACTGAAGCAGAGGAAGGATTTGGGGCACCTCAAGGACTTGTGCCGGCTGTGCATTCTCACCAAGAGGACGGTTGCCAAGGAATGGGAGGCAGTGGAGGTGCATGGCTGGGCTCAGATAGATGTCAGTCCTGAAAAATATCTATTTAATTAATAAACAAACAAGGCATTATATCCCCACAAGCACTGTTAGCAGAGAAGCGGGTTGTTTGCGAAGCCTCACTGCCATCTAGCATGTGAAGATGGTCTATATTTAATCCTTTGAAACTTCCCAAATAAGCATTCTTTTAATATGAACTGAAACCTCTGACCACCACAAAATACACAGTAAGCTTACATGTCCCCGCTTCCTCCCTGTTGCCGCAATACAGCCTTCATACTCCTATGTTTGAATCATCAGGTTTCCAATGCTAACACCCAGTCTCCAGCAGCGTTACTACACAGTAGGGAAACAGAACACGTGTCGGACAAAACCTGACAAAGCAACACTTGGATTTAGGTCAGGCACAGCAAACAGGAGTTACTGGTACGCTATACCTGGCTCCCATTCAAACACGGAGCCTGATGAATTCACGCTAGCCCAGACATGCAGAACAGTATCTCCCTTTTTCCTTTCCACAGAGATTTCTTTTCAGACAGTACCTTCAGCTCCTCATTTCTGCGTCCCCACAGCTACAGTTCACCTAGACTGCCTGACTGCTGCCCACCCCCTTGGCAAGCAGATAGGCTCATGTTGCTCTTACTATTAACACAAACTGCAGAATTCACTGCTGACACGGGGCACGTTTGAACCATCAAGATACACGTGCACCTCTCTTCTTACTGCAACCACAGCGCTGCCAGCGTGCTGCTACTCACTCACCCGTCACTATTCAATACTGCTGCAGCTACTGTCAAGCAGGCAGCAGACAGGGCTGAAACTCCAACTGCACATCCTAAACCATCCAGATTGTCTGGCTTGGCCTCCTGCATAACTCTGACCAAGAAATCCTCTGCTGGAGCTAATACCTTCTGATGGACTATAAAGACTTAGAGCAGGGCATGCAGCCTTCATTTGGTGACAACTAAGATGTCAAATTCACCTTTCATCCTGATGGTCTTCTAGCTTTTGTCTCTCACGCCACCGTTTCCGATCCCTTCCCATTTTCCCCTGGCTCTGTCACTTCCTGGTGGTGGAAGCAGACTTTAGCTTCTCTTCCGGAATTGGCAGAGGTTTTTAACCCCGTGTTTTAATCTGGTTTTGCAGAGGCTTCAGTTTGTAATACCTTAACTCCTCATTCACTGGTTATTGGAGATGACTTTTGTCCTTTCCTGTCTTCCGGATCAGCTCAAGGCTCCTTAGTGCAGCTCACTCTGCAGTAGTGAAGTTATGGACAGTGTTAGAAATCTTTCAAATAATATAAGTATTATTATTCCACAATAAATGTGTGATGAGTTTACACATTTATATGGATTATCTTTAGTCATGTTTTATGTTCACAATAGAAAAGTTCAAATATCACAAACATAAAATATGCTGAATTTAGCCATAAAGTATTTCTCAACTTTGCCAGTTCCTGATGGAAAAGAGATTAAATCAGGCTGGGAATGTAGTAACCTCACCCACAAATTTACGACTGACTTGGTGGTAGGAGACCACGTAGATACTGGTGGTTTTTATGGGATCACTTGAGCTTAGGTGGCAACTTCAGTGTTTTGTCAGGTTGTACAAAACCCCAATTTAGCATGGCTCTATTTGTTCTTCACTTTATACTCGAAGTTTAACATGTACACGCCTCAACCTTGAAAGGACTTTCAGTGTTTCTATTGAAAACATATGTGAGCTAGGCACAGTCAACCATGGTATGGTTTCTCTGAGATGTATCTTAAGCGCTGGGATTCCTGAATAGCTTTCAGGCTGTCCTGAAGGGAAACACACAGCTCCTGTCTAAGGCATGTCACCTCTGGCTTCTGCACCCGTGTGTGGGTCTAGAAGGCCAAATTCATAGAATGCAGTAACTCTTGCCCTCCCAAATTCTCTTTGCTCAGCGCTTTAGAACGGTTAACTAGCATGGGGTTTCGTCACATCTGTCATTCTGTGTTGGCTCTCATATGCTCAGGCGCCCCCTCCGTAGCAGCCAGAGTAATCTCCCAATCCTGGTATTTTCAGTGCCCATCTAGCAGTCTGGAATGGAGCAGTGAATTTGAACCCTAATGGTTCCTGCACGCTTTAACTGTTGATTTGGACGTATTTGCTTCTTTCCTTTTCTACCTTAAATGTGTATTTATATAAAAATTAAGAATCCTGGCAGATCCTTTTAGCACAGGTTCCAGGGAATTCATTTTTTTCTTAAGGGTTTAGATGGGGGACCCCAAGTTCTTTGTCAGTCAGTGCGTTGTCTGTACTGGTGCCATACGTTAAAGGAGTTGGAATAAAATTGGCACAATATCCAGTTTCACCCAAATGAGGTTGTTGAGCATGATCCAGAAGATCTGTATCCACAGAGGGCAAACACAGTATTTAAACAGAAACAAAGCCTGTGATTTATTTCATTATTTACTAAGTGCTGTCATGGTGCTCAGTACTATATAAACATTCTCTGCCTGGGGTTATTAATACTACCAGGCACAAGCAGGTTCAAGACTCAAACACCTTACATGAAATACTCCCTGAACAAAAGAACACAAACTTTAAGGACAAGTTAAAAGGACAAGTTATTCGTAGAGGAATCATGTTAACGAAACTTCAGACTTCAAAAATAGCTATGTATTCCAATAAGAAAAAAATTGCATTTAAGGAGCTAACTCTCTACCTATCCCTGTATAACCACGCCTTACTATTGCTATAACACATTGTCTGCCCTATTGGGTGTATGAGTGATGCCAGAATGGTCTTTTTGTTGCATGATAAGGAACGCCTCCAACAAATATGGAGAAGTAGTAGATCAGATTTTAGGGGTTACACTACATAATGATCCCATATTTAAGAAGAACAAGAATGTTTTGGTCTTCAGTCTGCTCAGCTCTGGGAGTGCTGGGGAGTTACTGCAGGATCCCCAGCCTGTGTCATGAGTGGGTGACAGTAAAATGGAAAATGTGCTGGAGGAAAGACAGTATGAAAGGACTCTTAAAGGGCATGTCTTTACCTCTTATAGAAGTACTACAAGAGACAAGCTATTTGAAGGCATACTGGCAGAAGAAAAAGGAGTGTTTTACTTAAAGATAACTTAAACACATTATAAAATCTTGAGGAAGGCTGGGAAAATTGTAATTTTGCCCAAATATATCAGGTTGAAATAACCCCAGAGGTATACGATTCCTTGATGAAAACATCAGCGAGTACAAAAAAATGTGCCTGCCTGCATGCTTAGGTCAGTGAAGATTGTATCTTATGCAAGGCCACTTAAAAGACAGAGCTCTCACAAGAATTACAAATTATTCTGGGCCCATGAAAGTCATCCTGGTTTTAATTACTACATTAAAGACAAACCCACAAAGTTTTAAGTTCTGCTGACATGGCAAGCAATCATTATAAATCTGGACAAGGGATCACACAGAAATTGTAAATAATGATGACTGTGAGAGATTTCAGTACTAGCTATTTTTGTCTTTAGAAATGTTTTTCATTTCAAAAAAGTCATTAGCACTTGTGCTCAGCCAAAACTTGCTCATAAGACTAACCAGGATTTCTTAACATAAACTGTTCTTTAAAAGGATATTGTCAACTCCCAACTAGTCAGTTTTTCAGAAGAATTTTAAAGATGTTTCGGTACATGAATCCCTGTGGCGATGACTGTCCTTTTGTCACAGTACTTTATGGGTTTTTTTCAGTGCTTTACCTTGCCCTGTTGCAGCATCAAAGGCTCCACACAAGCTCAGGGAACAAAAAAATAGGGAGGAAGCAGTGAAACAGAGGCTGAAAAGCACTATCAAAGCTGAAAATAAGCCAGGGGAGCTAAACAAAGAACCAAAAAGTTATATCTTCTTGTGCTAATTTTCAGTTCCAGGAATTGTTTGGAGAAGAGAGAAAAATGTCAGGGTAACGATGTCTCTAATTTAATGCTTAATCACAGCAAATACTTCAATCAAAAGAGGAAAGACAGAATACGAATTTTCTTCTGCTATTAAGGTGCCTTTTAAAAAAGAAGAATATTTTTAAAAAGACAAAAATTCAACCAAAGCAAGAGTGTAGCATGTTGTAGAACAATCGTATAACACAGTTCCTCTGTCTTGGCACTTTAAAACAAAAGTTGGTTACAAATATCATGATCCAATGCCAGGATGAGTTGCTGGAGATAGTTACACTGACTTCAGTGGGTACTGCAGGCCAAGCTGGGAGAGGAGTCCCTCAGATGACCAGACAAGAGTTGTACAAGCCTGTAATGCATTTTATTACATTACATTTGTTTGAGCAGCTCTACCCTGCCAGTGGGATTTGTGTAGCAGGGACCCTAAATTAGAGCAACAAAAATCTTGCCATAAGGATGACGCTACGAGGTTATGGCCTGAGATGGCGGAACAAGGTAGCAGTTGAATAAGATGGAAAGTCCTCTAAAGCTAAAACTGCTAGAGTTTAAACTCCACTGCTTCTACCAGGTTTATCTCAGTACCAGTCATATAATTAGTACCACATCAGAAAAAATCCTCTGAGTTCCTGGTTGAAGCTGTATTATCATTTTGCCTGGAGCGTGACAAGGATAACTGCATGTTTATCCAACTTTTGCTGATGACTTCTTGGAAAGTTATTTGCGAAGATGGAAAAACCCTAACTCTTCCTGTTTATTGGAACAGAATCTAGATGCCTGGAAATCTATGACTGACTAGACAGAAACTTGTACAGCTAGACTTGTGAAAATAAGGAGCACTAACTACTACCATGTCCTGATTTCTGAGAATTCACACCATTAATATACTACCCAAGAATCAGTTCCTATGGGAGTGGAAGGCAGAGGTGGGTGAAGGGGTAGAACTGCTGACAGATTACATCTGCTGTGTAATCCTTTCCCTTCTCCCAGCCCCTTTTAAGCAACTTCTTGCCATAATTCAAACACTGCTGCCCCACTTCTGGTGCTAGATTTGCATGAACATGAATCCTGCTGGGACCTTTGTTTGGCCTGTTCTCACCTTCTGCATTGAAGGGCTTGAGTAGGGCTGCAAGGAGAGCCCTAGAAAACAGCCACTGCAAGCCCCTGCCCAGTCCAACACCAGCTTTACTCCAGATGAAGAGGTTTGAGTCTGGTAACCCACATCACTCATGCAAGATGAATTTTGTGCATAAATGAGCATGCATATGAGCCTATCATTATAGACTCATACCACCTAACTTTAGTAGTCCAACATTAGATGGTAAGTAGGCAGAAGCACCCTTTGGAGGTGTTTGTGTCTCCTGCTGACTCAGCAGGATTACTAACCTCTCCACTGGTGCCTATGGACAGGCTGGGTGTGTTCCCCCTCCCACTGTGCCAGACCCTCACTAGGCAGTTTTCCATAAACAGCAGGCAATTCGTGCTACACATACATAACTCCTGGTGCCTGCTGATATCTTAAGATGCAATTATAAAATAGTTATTTGGAAATGGCAGAGTTTCTTAAAGAGACAGCCTAAGTTAAAGCTTGAGATACAACTCTTCTCCTCAGCTTTCTTCTTTCCATTTGTCTTTCCAGCTGTTCTCATTATTGTCTACCATTTGGCACTGCTATAAAAGTTGTTCTGTCAGAGTGTTTCAAAATACAAGATAACATTTTGCTGTATTTTATACTGGGTCCATTCATGATGTCCAAAACCTTCTATCCTGCAATGGCAAAGAGTTAGTATCACCGAGATATTCTACTATTCTACAGCTGTAAAAAATGACGCCAAATCTAACCTAAAAGAATTTAGTATGGAAAACATATTCCAGCTTTAATGACACACTAGGATTTTGTTTAGGTTTCTCTGTTACGATGAGTCATAGTATGTAAACTTTGCATGCAGTTACTGAAGTCACATGTCTGCCTTATTTTAGCTTTGGGAACCGCAGCAATGCCAACATCCTTTGCTGCCTTTGAGGAAGGACTTGAGAAGTCCTGAAAGACAACAATGTTATGGTACCCTAATATGCAATGTGTTGCTTTTTCACCCTTTGGCTAGAAAATAAAGGGGTAGATTCCCTAGACGAGCCCTCTCCATATGAAGTCTTCCTATAAACACCTTGGCATTGCTAATGCTGGCTCAACTTCACTCCCACTTGGGATGGTCTGACAAAAGGATGTCTCATTCTGTATCCGTCTGGCCTGCCTTAAACACCAGTGCGCCATACACAGGTAAAAATCAGCAGAGCTTTGCTAGCGCTGGTAGTTCCACTTCTACTTTTATCACTGGAGGTGTATCGATGCGAAATCCCTTCAGAAGGGTGCATGGAGTCCAAAAACCAGCTCCCCACCCCAATCCTTACCTCTCAGCTAGGCCCTACAGAGGACTGAAACCGAGCAGAGAGATTTCCACCGTTCTCATTCATCAGGTGAGTTTCCTGCAGTGCACCTCTGCAGTCCTCCACGTCGACTCACAGAGAGGCGTGGAAAGGGAGACAGAAGACTCCCCTGGGTCAGTAAGTGCAATGCCCATTCTTGCAGGTATAAAAGGGCAACGTGCAGGCATCTATATAAAGAATGTTCTTCAGATGGGTTATGTATAACTCCCCGATGGCAAGGGTATCAAATGAAGGTCGAACATCAGAGACCTTTAGGCTATTACGAAATATGACTCATGGATTAGTTAACTGCCTGTCAGATTTTCCATTATGAAACGTTAACCACAGCCCATATCTGGACAGCACCAACACCTGTAGAAGTACAAACAAACAAGTGGTTATGTATGCATTTACACTGAAGTGGGTCAGGAGATGTGCTATGGTATCAAAAGAACCTTTTTCCTTAACTAGAAATTGTTAACTAATATTAACTAAGGTATAAAAATGGGGGGTGGGGAGGAAGATGGTAGTAAAAAAGATTGTTTCGAAAACACATTTTCCAAAGATTCTGAAAGATAAATCTTTAGAGTTCAACTGTATCAAATGAATCCAACTTAAAAATCCCTCTCTGCAGAAGAACGTTATTTTAGACATGATGGACATCAGTGCTTCCTAATCCAAGCATTTGCTTTTCCAACTCCGTGTGCTGGCATGAGCAGAAGTGAAAAAGCAACTATTCCTGTTTGAAAAAATGATTATTTAAATACTAAATTAAAAAAGAACAAATTATTTTTTTAATTTTGAAAATCAGTAAGAAGATTCAGCCATTTGGTGGAAGACCAATATGTCTCTCAGCAGCCTTTGCATCTGGCTGTTCTGAGGTGGCTGTAAATTCAAAAAGGCCAAAGGTGCGCTCTGAAAATTCACCACAGGAAGTGGGGCTTTTGACCTGCGTGTCACCAGTTTAATGAACTCCACAGGTGAGATGCAGCTCACCCTCATTTTAGATATCTACACCGTCTGAGCCTGTTGCCCCATAGGCACTTTAAAGGTATGTCTTATCTGATCTGTTTTAAATATCTACCTTAGGATGAGATGATTCATGACCTCAGAGTGTCTTTTTCTCCACTGCAGCTGTAATAGGGGCCTGAAGTGACGCTTGGCTGGAAAGCCTTCCATGTAGCCATCTATAGCGGATTAGATGAACCCCACCTGCATGCTCTGCCTCCACAAGGCTGGTAATTTATGTGAAATGAGTTGGTTAATACTGTTCATCGCTATTGCAGTGTTTTGTCTGTATCACAAAAACACTACCACATCTGGCACAAATGAATCCTAGCAGGCTTAAACAGCCTAGAGGCTATTGATTAAAGAGGAAATCCGAACCACTTAGATAAATTTCATCACTACATTATCTTTTTGCCCCTAGAGATGTTCCAGATCACAAGTAAGGTATGGAGTTCTCACTACACCTACCACTGTGGTATCTAATCTGTGAAGACAGAAATGTCCATTTCCATGCCTGTTAGTCCAGCTCATTTCATAAACACTGTATTAATTTAAATGTTAAACTCCTGCTGTACTGGAAGTTCAGAAGATATGAACTGTAAGGCACAATGAAAAACAATTTAGTCTCAAGAAGCAAAGTCTGAGGAGAAGCAAAATAGCAGTACACAAATACATAAAAAGTAACTGCAAAGGGGAAGGAAATAAATTACTCTTTCTGTTTACTATGAATAGGCTAAAAAGTGATGAGCTCGTAGCACAAGGAGACTTAAGTTACTCCAAAGTGAGGTGGCCTGCAACAACAAGCTGTGCAGCCGCTTTTTGGACCTGCACAGCAGCACCGTGCCATCTTTTAGACAAGCGGGAAGTCAACAGGAGCTACTGTCTCAGAGAGGCAACAGCAGCTCCAGCTTCCCTGCAGGCACCGAGCTGGCTGTCTCTGAAAGGGGTGGGAGGGTTACAGCTCCACCACGCAGTGGGCGTCTGAAAAGAGCTGGGAGCCCTTGGCTCACTAAGCAGCTTTTCAGTCTCAGCATGAAGCAAACATTCCTGGCTCACAGCTGAGGAGTGGCGGCGTGATGGCATCCTGGTACCCTGCCTCTTAGGAGAGGCCAGTTGCTGCCAGGGTTGGTAGCCCTCCCCCAGTTTGGGGATGCAGCTGGTGTTCTGGAGATCCAGTCTGGTGAGCATTCGTCCAGAGTGGATGGATATGTTTAGTCTTAAGGCAGCGTCATGGACTCGATGTCTCAAAACCCCTTTACCTTATATGACTTGTTAAGTGGAAAGGTTGCAATGTGCAAACTGAACCCTGAGCTAACCCTCTTACCATGGCAGGGATCAGAGCTCCAGCTGTGTGAGCTGCACTGCTGACCTAAGCCAGCAAAAGGGACAGGGTGCTCTTTGAAGAACCCTGAAGAACTAGAAAAAAAAGACTCTTTTCTCCTGACATAATTTTTTAATGGTTCTTTCTTCCCATCACAAGAGAGATGACTGAAAGATTATGCAGCTGGGTGCTCCTATTTACTACTCCTTTTTCCTCTGTAGGAAATACTATTGCGACACTGTATCAACAATGTAGAAAACATCTGGGGGAGATGGACCTTAAGGAGGAGAAAGTGACTTTATTTAAATTAAAAACTGAAACAAAACAGGTTTCACTCAGCCACATTAACAGCCTCACACTGGCAAGTGCAACTGCCAGGCAGCACGTCAGCACGTTCAAGCCACCCATCCAAAATCCACGCATCATGAAGGTTCTGCCCAGGTAATAGGTCCAGGATCTGATGTGATGCCACAGAGAACAAGGGATGTCAGCTATCAAGTCATCCTTATGTCTCCTGGGTTACTCTTGGGTTGGCAACCATGCACAGGATTTGGCTATCTTTGTGTATCTTTTTGGAACTGGCACCATCTCCATCCTGTCCCGCCTCTGGCAGTCATCAGGACTAACCACTTTGACTTCAGATCTGAGTCTCTTGTGAAACAGCAGGTAGATGCCCTTCGGTCTTGATGACCTGCTAATCTGGATGTCATTAACGCAGGCCATTCAGAGAGCCCTTCCCTTGCGGAGTGCTCCTGCTGGTGCCTCCACACTCAGGTCTTCCCACTCCTTCGTTCACACCAATATGAACCTTTGTATTACAAGTCTTCACAGCACTTCCATTCCCTTGCAGTTGCTGGAGAGCCTTCCTGGCCAAGAGACAGACCTAATCAATACCCAACAGCAACGGTAAGGGAACTAGGAAGGTGGGCCTTCTTCACCCTTTCTCCTGAAGGCCAGTATTGAGTTTGGTTCAGTTGTCCCTCAAGCTTCGTGATTCAGGTCTCTTAGTTCTTGGCAAGGGTAGCAGCTCCCTTGGGGCCAGGTGCTGGGACTGCGAGGGCTCCCCAGGACATCCCAGCAGGGCCTCACAGCCCAGGGCCCGTCCCACTCCCCAGCCAGGAGCAGCCGGGGGTACCAGGGCAGCTCCAGCCCCGGCCACATCCCCAGCTTGGAGACAGCCAAGGCTGGGCCAGGTCATGGGCCCGTGGGAGGACCTGGCTAGGATGGGCCCATGGCCGGGCAGGGCAGGGCTGCAGGGAGCTGGAGACTGTCCCTCTTGCAGTGTTGTAAGAAAATTGATATTAACTAGGAAAATGAAATATAGAGTGTAATTGAAGCAACTAAGGAAACCTGCTGCTGCTGGGGTTCTCAATAAAACCCCAATCCTATTTAATTATTTAGCTAATCTTAAAATAGAGAAATAGTAACTGGACGTGATTTATCTGCGATTCAATTAAGGAATGAACCACTAGACAATGTAGCTTTGTTGATAAGTAGGATATTCCTGTGAAGAGAGTGATGAACTGTAGGCCTGGTCGGCAAACCAAGAAAACCTCCTGGAACCGCCAAGATTAGGGGAGAAGTAGGTAAAAGGTAATTTCGGCAGGGGGAGATTGTGACCACTGATTCATTGACCACCTATCCAAATGATACCACCCCCACAAAAGGGAACAATGGAAAAAGAAGACAGAGTCTGTGCACTAATTTACATAGGAAGAGAAGAAATCTTGACCAATCATTAAAGAGAATAACAATGAATATGTATTAATTGTTTGAATATGTAATAACCAATGTATAAAAGTGGAGATTTTTGAAACTGAGGTGTGCTCACATATTGGGACGATCACCCCATTTCTGCACATTAATGGAATAAACTTGGAAATGCCTCTATTCTTTGTGTTACTGGCTTGCCCGCTAAAGAACCCAGATTTGGGACAACAGCAGCATCACTGGGGCAGGGGCTGTTGGCCCCAGGGCGGCTGACGTGGGGTCCTGGGCCGTGGGCAGGTGAGGGGAGCCCTGAGGGCTGACATGGGGCAGTCAGGGCTGGTGGTGCCCTCAGGGCCCTGACAATCCCATAGGCATTTCTGAGCTGTCATCACTCTAGTATTATATGGTGACTGACCCTCTAGAGGTTTTTCAAAGACGACTCTAATATGACATAAAAGTTACATTTGGTATTTAGAAATGGTAATTGGAAGAGATAAGGTTTACAGAAACCAAAGTGAGAAGCATTAGTGCCTTCTTCAAAGTATAATACTAATGCTGCTTAATATAAGAGCCATCTTGACTAGGTGCCTATTTGGATTTAGGCAATTACCAGCTTACCAGTTCAAACCAGTTTGCAATGAGAATGCACAGCATCCAAGATTTACTGACGTGTCTGCTTAATTTCTTTTTACTGCTCTGAGTCCCTCTTCTTTTGTTTTCACCCTCTGCTACTTTGAGCTTGCCTACAAGAGAAAGGCACACTCGTAAAATTGCAATCTTCTTGTAAACTAATACAGTTAACTCCAGGCATACATGCCGTGTTCAAAGAAGGGCAGCAGATGGATATGCACGACTTTTTGCTATTGAGCAAGACCATACTTGAACTTTTTTTTGGCAAGGGACTACATTTTTAATACCTGTAGGAATGCAGTGGACGCCAATACATTGCACAGAGGTTACACAGAATCCCTGCTCCTGCTGTATGTGTGCTGTGGACCAGGCTGCCTTGGGTAGGAAAAAGGCAGTTGCTGCAGCATGAAACAGCCTGCTTCACAGCACGTGCCAAAACTTAACAGCAGCAGAGGCTGCTGCTTTGGTGGGACTCGCTGACTGGTGGTATGTTAGCTGTGTCCAGCAGATCGTGGCTCCTGCTGAGGCCAAGGCCATGCCCCCAACCTTTCTTCCCATTTGGAGCACAGAATCTGCAGAAGCTGCTGGACTCTCTCTGTTCTGGTGTAGGAAATTTTATTGCTTTGCAAGTTCTTCCTGTTCCTAATTGACCTGATCTAACCTGAAATAAGCCATTTGTATTCCTGCAAAGGAATACCAGGGTACCCACATGGCCTTTTGCCCAGGCTTAACATAATTTCTTTAAAGCAAACTGCAAATTAATAGTAGTGCAACTTTCCTGTGCAGGCAAGCCCTTAATCTAATTGGAACATGGAAAACAGCATTTGGGAAGACAAAGTCGTGCGTAAACCTGGGGAGTGAGAGAGGGAGGCAATGTAATTTGGAGTCCAGTGGGTATGATGGATAGATCTGAATGCAGAGAGATAAAAGTGATTAAGGTTTTTAAAATCCAAGCTAGCAGGGAATCTAGGGATACTAAAAATAGAGCCCGACTCAGAACTTTTCAATGTTCATAGAACTGCCCTCTTCTTTCCATTCATTCTTCCACTCGGGACAACAACCCTTGCCATTTTAGTCAAAAAACACTCTCCCTTCCATTCCCTACAACTCCGAGCCACAGAAGAAGCCCAACATGGTTCTAACAATGCACATGCTGCAGCATTCAATTACTGCTGCCTCTCAGTAACAGTATTTAATACTTCAAAATCTCTCTCACTTAATGTGAAGTACTAGCAACTAACTTGGGGCAGCACTCAGGTCACTGGCTCCTGGGCCCTGACCCCAGCACAAGAATTATCTCCTTTTGGCCTAAGCTGCAAGGAGCTCTTCTCAGAGCAACGCCCTGGGGAAGAGTTCAACATGGTGACAGAGAAAAAAGCTGTGTGAAATTCATGGGCTCATTCTTTCCATGTCTGATCCTAGTGTAACGGAAGAAATAAGGACAAAACTATGCTTGTACTTCCTCAGTTCCCACAAAAGCCTGCATCTACTTGATCTTGTCACTATTACAGAAAAGAAAAAGAGCCTTGAGTGCTGCTTCAGATAAGGACTAGCATGTGTTTGAAATAGCCAAATCCTCTCTGTGTATCCCTGTTCTAGAGTCATAGCTTGTAAAACTTTTCTGATTCTGTCTCTCCTTTCTGTAAAGTCTCTGTTTTCTGTAAACAGTCTTTTGTGGCTTTTCAGAGCAAGATGCGAATGTCTTTGAAGTTTCCAAACACACTCCAGGCATCTTTTCAAAGAGTCATCATGAAACTGCTCTTCATCAAGGCCTCCCCAATCAATTATGTACGTTCTATCAGCCTCTACCAGTCTGGTAACATGGGGAGACATGGGAAGGGGAGCCAGTACATTAGCCAAAGAACAGAGGAGCTCTTAATCAGATTAACTTTCAATTCTTCATTTAAGTTAAAGGCTTAATGTCCTGTGTGAGACTTAGGGTAGAGGTGTACTCAGCACAGGCAATGACAGAACAAATCACTGCAGCATAGCGAAAAACTTTGTAAATATTCTGTCAAATCCAGTCCAGGCACAGTTTAATAATCATATTTTAATAATTAGCAACTTCCTTTATTCTTTAGAGTAAGATTTTGTATGAAAACAGAGACAAAAGGACCCAAACCAGAAAACTGTATACATTTTGGCTAAAATAGCCAGTGTAATTCTACAGACAACAGGAAACTGCCCAGATTTTCCTGAGATTCCCCACTGACAACCATGGTCTCCCCTCTGAGTCCCACGGCTTGTGTAATAAGCACCCTAGTGCATCCCTTCTGTGAGAAAATGCGGGTGCGCATCCTGTGCTCTCCTGTTCTGCCCCTGCCTACCTGGGGAAGGAGGCTGCGGCTCCGCACAGGCTTCTCCAGCAGCAGCACTGGCTGCAGCAGCTCTGAGCCCTCATCTTCCCTGCCTGGGGCTTGTTACCATTCCTCTTGTTGAACCGGCCACAGGTGTTTGTGCAGCCACCCCAACCAGACTGAAGGACTGGTCCAGGTGAAAAACAACACCCTCTCCCCACTGGTTTATTTGAGAGGCTGAAATGAGGCAGGGGTGCAGAGCAAGATAGGAACTGTGTAAGCTGGCAATGCCAATGAAAGAAATGCTTGGATTAAGTGTGCCGGCTTTGCCCTGCACACTGAGTTATGGCACGTATGGCTGGAAATACTCACTAAATTGAAGAAACTAATTGATTACAAAACAATATCCCACAGACATTTCTCTGGGCAGAGAGCTGACTTAGGCAGGGTTGGTTTTTTTTTTCCTACCCCTATAAGCAGACAGAGTTATTTTAAACTCAGATCAGCTCCTTCATTCACTGCACAGACTGGCATCACTAACTGCTATACTGGGACAGCCGAGGGGACACCTTGAGGACAGGAACAAATGGCAAGTACTGGGAACTGCCGACACCAGTACGGCTGCTGAGAGAAATGTCTGAAGAACAACAGCCTCCCAAACATGAGGAACCTGGGAAGGCCGTCCAATGCAACAGGCCTGGGTTTTGTTTTGAAATTAGAGTGAGGGTGCCAGCTTTAAAAATGCTTTTCCACTTTATTCTGACACATAAACTGCTTTTACATACATTATTTTAAAACGTATCCTTTGGTCCAAAAAGTTCTGTAGCCAGTGATGTAGGGAAATGCAGAGTTTGTAGTGAAGGCTTCACTAGCAGTCTGTCAATTGGTTGCGCATGGTTCTTCTTTTTACGTTATTCCTCCAAGTCAGTAAGACACTGCCTTTTGATGCCTAAAAATGTCCCCAGAAATCTGGGAACTGATCAGATGCAGCATTTAAAAATTACATTGTTAAAGGCAGATCTATGATATTACTGAGATATACACTGTTGACTAAAGACTGTTTCTCAGTCCCTTTGCTAATTTGTGGCTGGACAACATTGACTTTATATTTTTTATTGCCCTGCCAGCTTGCAACATGAAACTCAGAAAAATATGGTATGTGGTCCTAGTCTCATAGTCTCTGTCAAAGAATAAACAAGTTTTCAGTACTGCAACCTGAGAATTATATCCATGGTAGGACTGACTTTTTATCACACTCTGGACTTCAGAGCCTAAGTCTGAGCTGCCTTACCGTCAATAAAACACCTCCCTCCTTCCCTTAGAAAGGCAGACCACAGTTCTGTAAGATGGGAAATCAGCTTGTTACGATGTCTAGTACCATATGACCTGTTGGTAGTCTCAAAACAAATAAGGAAACTCATGTATGCAAGACCAACATCTATCAGCTTTGGGTAAAAATATTCTAAAAGGCAGCTACAACTTCATAAATATTATTGACTTTACAACCCATGCTGCTTGGTAGCAATTGGGAATACTGCTTTCCTAATGTGCACAACAATCTCCTCAAGACTCAGAAAGCTGTATCTCTAGCTATTTTGAGGCTAACAGTGTAGCCTTTTGGAACACCTACCAGATGAGGCTCTGTAGGTGAGGGAACAGCAAATTCGGAAACCTTGCTAGGATTTAAGAACTGAGTGTCCAAGCACCCAGCAAAGTCAGGTTTTAAGCAGCTTTGTTTGAGTCCATCAGCAAAAACTTACTGAGTTTAACAGAGAGTGAGCATGATCTGTGAGGACTCTAGCATTTGCTTAATGCCTGACTCAAGTACTCATTAACTGCTGAAGTTCCTCCAGCAAATTGTCTCTGAGTCAGCTGCAGGAGAATAAAAAGTGAAACTGAGAGTACATAGTCCTACCTAATGCAGATGTTAACTTAATAACAAAGGGAAAACTGACTTCCCTAAGCAATGGGAGCACTTGCGTGCCTGTAGCAGAACACTCCAACCTTCTAATTCGCTCTGCCTTGGGTGGACTGTGTGGAGGCACACCGCAAGTGTGACACAGTATGACACACGCAGGCCCCTCTACTAACCTGTCACAGAGGCAAGCGGGCCCACCTGCTTTCCTGACTGCAGGACCAGGAATTAAATTACTGTGATACTTCTAAAACCTGTGCAGTGAAGAAGGACTAATTAATGTCATTTTCTAGGGCGTATGAATTATATCAAACAATGCTCTTGTTTACAAAAGCACTGCAGACATTGTAGGGATGTAAACATTGCAGAATTGTTTAAAATTTAGAATTGTCTGCAAAGTTGTAAGAAGAAAAGGAATGAGAAGATTGATTTGAAAATTGCTTTCAGAAAAACAAAATTTGGGCCCAGGGCCACTAACAGCTTTTTAAAAAATATAGAATCTTTTTTTTTTAACTGTCAGGCAGCCTTGGTGAACACACCTGCAAGCATTTAAATGCTATAAATAGGTGCACCTGGGTAAGAAATATAAGTATAAACCTTTAACTCTGGCGTAGTAGCTGGCTGAAGAAGCATTATGGAAGACCAAAGCAGAAGAATGGTAAATGTTTTGCTTAAGGACAGGCCCTGTTCTGTACAGAACTGGCTCATTTGTCTGTGAGAAGGAGCATGGGTTGCTCACTTAAGGATTTGTTCATAGGTGTTTAAATCTTGTAGGGCTTGATTTCTGGAATGGAAGGACTTTGTCTCTAGAGCTCCAACTTTAAGGGCAGCTATGTGAAAGAACTGCGTGTTCAGGAAAAAACTAGGTAAAGATAGGTATTTTTATGTGTAAGTACTGTGGAAAAGTTTTCTCTTGCTTTTAAATCCCACAGTGAATCTAGCAATCCTTCTAGAGTATGGCTCTTCCTTATACTTTCTTGTTGGAAGAGGTAGGAGCTCAAGGAGGAAGGAAATGGAGGAGTAATTGCTATGTGTGGATTGAGTACAATGAAACCCTGTGTCCTTTTCCTTGTGACTTAGTAGCCTCAGAGGTATCCTGTAAGCATGTTTGTCAGTACTTTTACTGACCCAAATTCAAGGGAATGGCTCTAGTATTTTCTGTGTCAGCAGGATGTGATGTGATGGAAGGGTATGGGGTTGTTCCTCTATTTTGAAAAGCGGTGTGCTTGTTTGAGGGGCATTTTACAGGCTAGCAGTAAACATGAGTCCTAATGAGCCCAAGGTGGGGCTTTTTGTGGCTATAATGGGATAGCTTGTTAGAACTGTCACTACAAGGAAAATGGGTGACCTTTGGCATCTCAATAGATTTGATGGCTAAAGGTGGTTTTGGGGAAAAAGATGCACGTCTGTGGTAACTAGTGTTGACCACCAACACCGATGCATTGGGGTGCCTGGCTCACAGTGATGTGCTGATCCACTGGATGGCAGGCACAGCCAGAGCGTTTTGTAGCCCTGTTGGCACAGCCAACAGAGCCACAAGCTAACCTGCCTAAATCTGTGTAGGGTGAGAGGGGCTGCTTGGAACAGGGCGAGCCGGCAGAACCTCTCAGAAGTGTGCAGAAACTACTGCCAGGATGCATAGCGCGGCCTGTAAATGGAAGGAGCCCGCGTTCTTTCGCTGCAAGAGCACCATGGGGCGAAGCAGGAGGCCGCAGCATTTGTGAGTGAGGCAGCCCCTGCCCCCAGCCCCTTCCCGGCTGACCATACTCCCAGCTTCCGCTCTGGGTGACACTGGAGCCGGACGGGCGCCACTAGCGCCCTCCTGCTTCCCTCGCCGGGCCCGGGCCCCTCGCCGCGCCTCCATTACGACCTACGCCACTGCGCCGGGGCAAGCGCACAAAATGGCGGCGAGCGCCGGCCGGGCCGCCCCACGTGACCTCGAATCCGACTCCTTCTAGAGACATCTCAGCCCCGCGCGCGCGCGCCGGGGCGCTCTCGCGAGCACGCCGAACAAAAGGCGAGGGCGGCCCGCGGGGAGAATCGTGATCTCGCGAGACTGCGTGGCCGCTCTATGCTCCCTCCCTTCCCCCCTCCCCCCCGCCCGTGGGGAGCGGGCCTCCGGGGGGCAAAACCTCGCGGTACCTCCCGGGAGACCCAGCGGGTGCCGCGCGGGTCCGGCACCCCAAAGTCTCGCGACACCTCCTCCTACTTCACCGGAGCGCCCTTCAGCGAGGGCTGAGCTGCGGAGGCCGGCGCAGGTCTCGCGAGAATTCCCCCCCCCCGCTGCCGGCGCAGCGCCGCCGGTTTCTCTCGCGATAGCGCCGGGCAGGAGGAGGGGGGAAGGGCGCGCGCGGGCAGGGGCGGTAGCGTGCGCGCTGAAGTCAGCGCGCGCCGCCGGGCAGGCGGGCGGGGACTATATAAAGGCCGGGGCCGAGGCGGGGGGGGCTCAGTCAGGAAAGCGATTCGTGGTGGACGAGCGGCAGCAGCGGCGAGGCCCCAGCCCAGCGAATCTGAATTTCTCGAGGCGGAGCGGGACACCCCGAGACGATCTCTCGTTATGAGTCATGTGGCGGTGGAAAATGCCCTCAG
>VZSF01001549.1:0-36189 GCA_013398295.1 Chionis minor | reverse complement strand
TTTTTAATTCCCCCCCTTTCCTCCCCGCCCCCCCCCGCTGGGCGGAGCCAGGCGCAGGCCCAACGTGGAGGGGATGGATAGATGGTTATCTAATCCCGGGGTGGGGGGAAAGGAAGAGGTCCTTGCGTTGTAGCGAGGCCCAGGGCGGGCAGCCGGCGCGGCGGGGCAGCGCTGCTCCTCGGCGGCTCCTGAGCTTCGGGCGGCCGCTGCTCTGGAGTCTCTGGCGAAGTAGGTCAGGGAGCCGGTCCTCCCCCTCCCTCTTCCCCCCCCGCCCCCCCGAGGTAGCACGTGACGGGTGCCGGCTGCCGGATTAGCCGGGCGGCTGCGGCTGCTCCCTGCTGCGCCGAAAATCCCAACCCGCAGTGCCGGCTGCACCGCCGCACTGAGATGGCGGCCGCATCGGCCTCTGCCGCTGCGCCATCTCCCGAGATCGGATGTTGGCAAGTGTTGCCCCCCTCCCCCCCCGCCTCGTGGTGGAGGCAGTGAGGGTCCGGTGCGAGAAGAGTTATGCATCGCTTCTGTTGATCCTTCCTGGAGAAGGCTGCTTCTACTTAGTAGATAGTCTTTGTTTTTGTTTACTCTTCAAGTAAGAATCATTCTTTAGGCTCTTGTGGATGCTTGCATCAACTAAAGAGATAAGCTTTTAAGTAGTAGCTTTAAAGGATGATACGTGGCCTGGCGTGGGAGGATTTTTCAAGGATCTGACTACCCTAAATGGTAGCATACACAACTGACCGTCTGGAGGGACAGTGCATTGGGATCTTTGCTTTGCATTGATCCAAGATATATTGGAAAACACTCGTGCAATTGGTCTTGCATAAAATTTAATTGTATTCAAACATGTTTTGTTACTCTCAAATTTCTAATCTTTCCGTGCAAACAAATGACTGTAAAAAGCTCATGCTTAGGCTTTGTGAGTTGCCCACTGCTCTCTGCTGAAATGAGTCCAGAGTGTGTTTGACCTAAAACATTTGGGTTATGTGCTGGTAGTACCTGAACTGAAATACCTCTTGGTGGACTTTGTATGGGCAGAGTGGAGGCTGTAAATAAAGTTTCAGAAAAGCAAACCAAAACCAGTATTTGCCAAAGTAATTGTAGGAAGAAGTCACCTGATGTTTTATGAACAGTAGCTGCCTCAAGCATGAAGACTGTCTCAGTAGTGTTAATGCAGCATAAAGAAATAACCCGAGTCTCTGTAAATAAGTGCCCAACTGTGAATTGGTATTATTTGGGCTGTAGTCTCTGTAGGTATAAAAAAATTTTAAAAAAGCTAATGATCTCAGTCTGAATGCATTTGAGTAGACCAAAAGACTGTTTTAAATGGCTGTTTAGCTGGCATATAGTGCGTGAAGCAGTCAGTGGTATTTAAATCCCTTGGTGTAAGATTCTTCTGGCCTTGCTGTCTGTGTGGAGTGTGTGTATTGGTGGGTATGAAAACATTTGAGGGTGGTATAGGTTTGAGTGCTAACTATGGTTTTGATGGTTCGGCTTCACAGGAGATGTAACTCCCGTGATAAACAAATTTCTCTGCAGTATTAACTTACTGGAACATAGCTTGCTCTTGATAAGCAAAAGGGTTTTTGTACTTGGCATAAATTCATGATGTAACATGTTGATACTTGTTTTATTTCTTCTAGTTTTCTGGTCTAGACTTGAATTCCTCAGACTCTCAGAGTGAAGGAAGCTCTTCAAGCAGTAAGTATATGCAAGTTCTGAAGCTTACAGATGCAGTTTCAGATGTAACGGTTTAGTAGCTGTGGAAAACAGTTTCTGAAGCAAAGATTCAAAGAGGCTGACAGGAAATTGAAGAGGTTGCTAGTTACGGCTGCTTTGAAAATGCTGTATACTTTAGGTAGAAGCACTTAATTTAGCAGTGATGTGGTATGTGTAAATTTTTTAACTATGTAACGAATGTGAAGCAACTTAGTGTTCCAATTGTGTTCCAGATTTTCTTCTGTTGCCTCTAGTCAAACAGCTGAGGCCACTGACTGTAGTAGTATGTCTTCTCAAAACAGTGTTTAAAGGTCAAAGTTTAGTAGTTAACTGCACTAATCCTGATTCATTGAGTAGAAACTGCATTCTCTGACGTGCAAGGCTTATGTAAGTTAAGGGAGGGGAATCTTCCAGGAATTCATTCAGCTTTGTGCCTGGTACATTCTGATGTTGCTTAGCGGACAGATGCTTCTGGATTGTAAATGAAGAATGCTATTCAGAGGCAATTATGTGTAGCTTCTGGTTTGATCTAAGCTGAACTGATAGGGATGGTTGAATATAAGGGGAAGGAAAAATACTGGTAGTAATAGTACTGTGAGTGCCAGTGCTTGAATGGCACAGTGAAAATCTTAAGCAGTTCAAATGTCTGGCACAGAGTTAAGCTTTAATGAGTTCTAGGAAGGCAGGATTTCATCACAGACGCTGTAACATACGTAAGGGGCATGTATGATTTGGTCAATAAAATAGGATGACAATCTGTGCATTTAAAAAAAAAGGCAGCTACCTCAATGAGTGTGCAAAAACTTATCCTTCTCTTGGAGGACCAACACAGTGAAGATTATCAAGTGCTGTATTAAAGGACTGTTGTTTAAAAATGTTGTAAGAAGCCTTAAAGCTTGTGAGGCAGATGGCTCTTTTCTAACCAAACGCTGTTGTTGGAAAGGCTAGTATCTCAACAAGTGCTAATGCTGCAAGCTTGTAATACCACTTTTCTTTTGTCCTTTAGAAGGCCGATACATTCCTCCTCACTTGCGGAACAGGGAAGCTTCAAAACAGGGTATGTATCAGAAATACAGTGGCAACACTTGTACCTGGTTCTTGGCCTACTTCTGAATCTCTAGGAACAGACTGTTAAAGGCTTTGACAGTGCTGTTAAAGGGGATTATGCAGACTGCTTGACTGTTCTGTGCGAAGCACTGCAGCTTAATCTGCTTTTAGTGTGCTATTCTTGGTTCCTTTACCAGGTTATATTCTAAGCTCAAATTTGGTATATTACTGGCAAAAATACCTTCAATATCTCATTAAGCAATTAATTGTGACTGAAGCAAGATGGAGTCTCCCATCTTAACTTGATGAGTGCTGTAATCCTGCTATCAATTTTAATGGATTTTGGGAGCGCCGTTTTCTCTGCTAGTGACTGTGACGTGGAACTTGTAGTAACCACTTGTTCAATATGAACAAATAGCACAGTTTAACTTTGTAAATGGATGTTCTGCACAACTTGACTAGGGAGCATGAGAAACAAAACAGTTAAGAGATGTCCTTGTGTAGCTTCCTGTAGTTTTTATGGAGCTCACAAGAGTACTTGCAGAAGGAAATACAGGATGCTGGTGTGTAAAATGTGAAATACGTGACCAGTGTTGACTGTATGTTTACACGGGGGGAGGGGGTGTCATTCTAAGAAATGGCCTTTATATCTTGCACTTGACTTTGTACACAAAACATGATAAAGAAGAAAAATTGTGTGGAGTTCTTCAGTGAAGTAAATCAAGACCTTTATTTGTAAGATGCAAAGATGGCAGATACTGCAGCATACATGATCATTATGGCTAATGACCTGTGTAGATAGAGGAAATGTTTCTCTTCTAACACCTATGGGAATGGAGGAACTAAAACGCTCCACTTATGCTTTGTGTTGCGCTACAACTTACAGCTTTCATCTCATCTGTTTCTAAAGCAGTGGACCGTCACAGATTCTTTTCAATACTGCAAGAGGACTTGTTCCATTAGGAGTGGGTGGGAGGGAGGCGAATGTTGGAAGTATATGCTGATACATTTCATAGTACTTCTGGAGCTGTGTAACTTCAAATTTGATTGGATGAAAAATTCTTGATTCCAGTTTTGTGCCATTTGAAGAAAAAGATGTATCTGTTCTTTGTCTTGGCTTTGCACGTGTCCAAGCTAACGTGTTTTTCTTTTACCTAAGAGAAGCATGGGCTAAAGCACCACATGATGAACAGCCTGTTACAAGAGCTGAGTGTTTTGGGGAAAGTAGAGCGACTGGTTGGCAGCTTGATGCTCTTGAAGTTCCTGATCACATTAACCTCATATGTGCGCAGTCTTCAAGAAATTGATCTGCTAACCCTGAGAGGAATATACAGGTTTCTCAAAAACAGGAAATAACTTAAAGTTGGCTTGTGGACATGTGGTGTTTATAGACTTCATTTCCCTATATGGCAATTTGTACCATACTCCAGTTTAGTCTTTGGGGGATATTGGATGTGGAGGAATACTTCAGTCTTAACCTTGAGTTCATATTGTGACCTGTTACGTATAGGACTGTCACTGTCATCTTTTCTGTGCAAGACTAGAATTCAAACATTGCAATGTACGTGTTCATGTGTGGCTTTTCTAGGGGCTTCAGGCTTCACCTTGCAAAAGATAACCCATGAAATTTATATTTGACACATGACTTGCTCAATTAATAGAATGTAGGCTGCTGACTTCATTGAGAAATGTAATATCCACAATTCCCTTTAAAGGTGTTTTGAGTACTGTATCGCTAGACTTCTCATGGTGCCCGGTGCCAAGGTCCATGATGGCTAAATGGAAAAGCTTCAGTTCCAGTTCAGGCTTGCTGCTGAGAAGCAAAGTGGCTATCATCAGTACAGTGATGCAAAGCTGAGCAATTTTATAGGATGATTTGAAGACTGTTACACAGTTGTACTTTCATAAAAGTCATGTTTACTGCTGTTGTTTACGGCTAAGTTAACGATTGCTTCTTTGGCTGTCTTGAAGCAGTTCTGTATATTGGCTGCTCCTTGGAATCTTTAGCAACAGACTTTTCAGGGTGTAGACAACAAGCGGCAGGCAAAAGATATGTTGGATAGTAGTGGTATTTGATCATGTAGCAAAACTGTTGGTGCAGCCTTACAAGTGTAGCAACCTGATAAAATTTTTATTGATGTAAAAATGAGTTGAACTGCTTGGTAGAACTATATTTCAGTTAATAGAACTGTATTTCAGTAGTCCAGTAGAATTGTTATGCTCACGTACTGTTACCTTGTGGACTTCTGTGGAAGTGTGAATAACTCTCACTACATTAAAAAAAAAAACTTGGAAAACAACCCCAAACAAGCTTACTTGTTTCTCCTGTTCAGTGTTCCCTTAGATAAGCTCTAGAAACAAACGGTGTACGGTTTCTAGCTTGGGGTTCTCATTTTCCTCTGTAGCTGGTGACAATATAGTATAATTCATAGATGCTATTAAAGTTGCACCATGGGCTTGCAGCTAAGTAAGAAATAGCTTAAGGCAGTGAACTTAATACTTCAAAAATGGCTCTTTATGAAGAGCTGAGCACCTTCATGATTTCAGGAGATACTGACAGGGGAAGCATGCTAAATGATGTAGAGTATTTATGTTTAAAACTCCTATAGGGCTTTCTTCAGGTTACTCTTAACATACACCTGCAGATCTGTCCTTGTTACAGTACTAATCTGTTAGCTTTGTACATGGGAGCAAGGCAGAACAGAAGTGCAGGAAATAAGAGCAGGTGTAAAAATAAGTCCTCAGTGTACTTAATGGCAGTTCTGTTCTTCAGTTGTTAAACATGAGCTCAGTATGCAGGGCTGGCTGGTCTGAAGTGTCTTGCTTCCATGAGCTTGACTTGGTAACACTAAAGCTTGTTGCCATGTCATTTCCTTGTTCAACAGCTGGAAGCTGCTCTTGGGTATTTACAGTCTAATCTGTTCTATACTAGAACTTATTTTAAGGGCCTTCCCCAACCTAAAGGATTCCATGATTATAACTTTTTTCCCCATCTTGAAAAAAGCTGATGATTGCTGTTTCATGTGGCAGCTTTTCAAGTAAACTGACACTGATTTGTGATAGAGTATTATAAAATGCTAATTGAGAAGTATTTACAATTCTGCTGCTCTTCATAGGCCCAAGAACTACAAAATAGTTCTGGAAGCTAATTAACTTGGTGAACTCCAGACTTAGCCCTTTGGCAAGAAGTATGTGCTGGATTGAATCTATTTAAAAAAAAAAAAGCTTGCCATGTGCTGTTCTAAATCATGTGTCTTCTGCTAGCTGGTTGCTTAGAATTGACTTGTATGGGCTGGACCTCTGTTGTTCTATGCTGATCCACAAGTAAAATCCAACTAAGAATACCAAGCTGAAAGTGGAGTCAACAGTGCTAACTGTCAAGCAGGGTGAATATATGTATTTGTTAAAGACTTGGTCTAGAAATTGCTGCAGTACCTCAAAGAAAAATACAGCAAGATACCAGCTGCAGAAACTAGTGTAGTAACAAGCTAGATGAATAAGCTTACTCTGTATGCTATTTGGAGTATAAAATTTTGACTCATTTTTAGAGCTTTTCAGACTTGGTAGAAGATACTCATGTTGTATAGTCAGACCAATTTTTTTATTAATGAGAAACTACATCTGTATCTTCCTGAAGATTGTTCTGTCAGTACCATGGCTGTTAGGTCTCTTGGCAGGGTGACATACCTCAATATTTTTAGTGTGGTTTGAAAGTTACTCATGAAAATCTGGATTTAGATGTGTTCTGAACAAGCTAGATCATTCTAAACAATCACTTCATTAACATGTTTTGTCAGCAGCCTGTGAGTGAAGTTCACTTATCCTTAATGTCTAAAGTTACTTTTTTAAAGGACTAGGGAGGTCTTAAAACATTCTATAGTCTTGTGTGCTAATAAAATTCATGCAGGGATTACTTTTGCTGTCTGGTTCAGTTAGCCAGGCCAAATGAGTTACGGTTATCACACTAGTTTTTAAAGTTCCCTTGTAGCTAGCGCTTAGTGTCTGGATTCCATGGAGTAGAATTTCTTAGACAGGGCCTAGAACAACCCCTTTCTTCAGAGTAATACTGTTCTGTGGCTGCTTTGTCTGCTGCGTAGGTCTTGACCAGTTTTTGCGCTGTAGAGCTGGCAAAAGCATACTTGCTAATAGTACTGACACTATCTGTTGAATTATTTCACTTACTCTCTGACAGGGTCCCATAGCTGAGATGCTAGTAGGGTCATGTTTTCAACTTTGTGAAGGTTGGATCTCTGTTTCTACATGTTGCTGCTAATTTGTTGTAGGTTAGCTTGCTCTGCGTACTTACAGTATGACAAAACATTCTGACTTCCATATGGAGTTCTAATGCAAGGGCTAATACTGTTTATTGATCTCTACCAGAGGCCTTGTTAACCTCACAAAAATTAAATGCATTGTTGAGGATTTGTCTTGAAGTTGGAGAGAACATAAGCTTGGCAAGATTTAGTGTCTCAATATTGCTTCTGATAATTGTCTGTGCAGAGTAGGCAACTTAGATGTTATTGCTAATGCAAGTGCAGTGTCTTACAAAATGATGTGTTTGTACATGAGTGGAGGGGGTTCAGCAAGTTCTGATGGACAATGAGAGATGCTTAGTCCCTCTTCAAGTAAGTCTTAACGTATGTACTTCCATTCTTGAGGGACTGGCTGCCTTTCAATCTTGTAGACAACAATCTTGTGGACCTTCCAGACAAGACTTATTAGACAGAACTCTTTTTTTCTTGTAAAAGCCTACATCATGTAACATATGGCTAAAACACCCTTCTTTACTAGGTTACGATAGTGGTGGCTGGAGTTCTAGCAGAGACAAGGATGCATACAGCAGCTTTGGCGCCCGGTCTGACCGTGGAGCAAAATCGAGCTTCTTTGACCGTGGAAATGGATCAAGAGGAGGAAGGCAAGTACTTATTTGTCTGTGTGGTGCCTACAAAGTCTGTTTCAGTTTAGTAGTGCACCTGTAATCTTGATGTTAAAATTAAGGCTTTAGGTGTGAACAACAGGATAAAGTAGGAGCAACCTGGGAGGGAAGGAGAGAGAGTGCTTTACTTTTAGAGCTACATGAGTTCAAGGATGGGAAATTTGCATGTGTTGAAAAAATATGTCCATTACCAGACACTCACTGCGGCTATAATTGCCTTTTGACCTGGCCATTTTACCAAAAAAGTGCTAGGTGGGTGGCTACTTCCAGAAAAACCATAAAGAGCTGTTGGGAGCATAAATCAAAATGGATTTTTTTTTAATTTCAGTATTTTTTTCCTTGTTTAAAAAGTGTAGTTAATAAAACTGGGTGAGACTCTTGCAGGTTCTCTACCTTACTTGATCAGTCTTACACACATCATGCGTTGTATGCACAAGTGTGGTGAGAGTGACCTTTATCGACTAGTAAAGCTGACGCTAGTCCTGTATCCAGACTTTTCTCAAACATGATTTACCAGACCAAAAACTAAACAGTTGAGGTAAGGACTTTTTCCACCTTCTTTCCAAGTCAGTAATACAGGTGAGCTCCCTCTTCATAAAATAATAATAATGTGACATGTAATTGAGGTATTTAGTTCGGTCACATGTGGTGGGGGAATAAAGGAACAAATTACAGCCCTTGAGGGTTTTGACTGGATGTGGGAGACCTATGTAAAATGAGGCACAGAGAAAGTGGGGGGGGGAGTCCCAAGCAATGTCTCCTAAGAGTTTTAAGCAGAGCTCCCTACAAAAAATGGCGAAGACTGAGCAACTTGAATTGCAGCTGTATTGGCAGATGACTGCTTCTTTGCATTTGTTACACTTAACCAACCAGAAATTTTGATACAAGGTTGGTTGTGTTAAGCTAAACTGAGCTGTGAAATCATGACGAAGTCTTCTGTCTGAGACAAAATACCATTGACCTGGTCTGACGGTTGGGACTAAACTCTTCAGTTGGTACGTCAAGAAGCAAGTACAGATAATCTGGTGACTCTGAATTGTTTGAGAGTTGTATATGTAATACACAGCATATGCTACTAGATTATTATAGCTTTAATTTTGCATGTCAAAAAATCCTATAGCCCAGGAATGGTGGCCTGATATTCTTGCTGTATTTAGGTATGAAGAGCGTGGAAGAGGTGGTGACTATGATAGAGGCGGCTTTGGTAGATTTGACCGTGGTGGGAATAGCCGCTGGTGTGACAAATCAGATGAAGATGACTGGTCAAAGCCTCTTCCCCCCAGTGAACGCCTGGAACAGTAAGTAATGGAAAAATCTAAATTTAACATGATGGGGTCAGTTGATATGTCTAGCAAGTAAAATACTTTTATCTTCTGTTTTTAGAGAGCTCTTTTCAGGAAGCAATACTGGCATTAACTTTGAGAAATATGATGACATTCCTGTTGAAGCAACAGGCAGCAACTGTCCTCCACATATTGAAAGTGTAAGTTGTTTGGTTGTTTGCTGATTTATCTAATAGTGACTATTTTGCATGTGAAACGATGTCCAGCTGTCTTAAGTTTAGGGAGGAAAAACACTGTCTTACTTTCCCATAGTTTAGCTGTTTTGCAGAGCATGTTGAATATGTTGAAGTAAGACATGGGGGAAGTTCTGCAAGCTTGTTTGGTTCACACTTCACTGTGTGCTTTAAACATGTAAAGAAGTAGAAATACGTGGTCGTGCTGGTTCGGAGAAACTGCTTAAGCATAAGCATTCTGCTAAACATAGTATATGAGTGTAGTCTGCACTTCAGGCTTGGCTGGCTTTTTGAGACTGTACTCACACGACTGGACTAGGTAGATCCCAGACTCTGGGCAGCTAGCTCCTGAGCATGTCTAAACTCAACAGGGAACCTTTATAGGAAGAGGTAAAACAAAAGCTGCTTTACAAATGACTGCTTAGACTGAATGATGTGTTCTGTGGTGGCTGAAGGGAAGCATCCCCATTTTACTTGTTTTAAATACCTTGCAGTTCAGCGATGTTGACATGGGAGAAATTATTATGGGAAACATTGAGCTCACACGCTACACCCGTCCTACTCCAGTCCAAAAACATGCAATACCTATTATTAAAGAAAAGAGAGACTTGATGGCCTGTGCTCAGACAGGTAAGTTAGTAACTCTTCACTGATTAGTTTCAGTATGAGTAGGGTCTTGTATTTCTCAGGCTGCAAGTAAGAGGTCAGTAAGGTAGTGCAACTTCAGAGTATACTGAAATACCTCTGGGCTTGGAAATTCATAAGCTTTAGAGTCTTGCAGCTGCTTTAAATGTCACTGACTGGATTTTTACTGTGTTTGTCTGGAGAGAAATGTTCATGGCTTACTTTAATGATACTCACTTCAGGGTTTTGTGGTGCTGAGTGGCAAGTCTTTTTCAGAGAACATCCACTGCCTAAAGGAGTGCTCTCCCATGGCATAGGTAGTAGCCATATGCTAGTGCAAATGTTACTGAGGAATATGCTAGTGATACAGGATTAGTGCTATAACTGACAGTACAGTGACCTTGAAAATAAACACTGCTAATACTGAATTGTGTCCTACTAGGGTCTGGGAAAACAGCTGCATTTCTTCTACCAATATTGAGCCAGATCTATGCAGATGGCCCTGGTGATGCCTTGAGAGCTATGAAGGCAAGTATTTAAATAGCCAGTCCTGGAAAAGTGACGTGACAAATGTGTATTTTTGCCCCATGTGCTGATGTCTGCTACTCAACACTATAGCTGAGCTTAAAGCCATTATTTTGGGTATGGTAGGCAACTTCTCAACTTCTAGAAGACTTCAGCGAGATTTCCTGTGAAAGATAAAAGCTGTGGATCTTTTTTCCTACCTAAAGAGTTGATATGTTTCACTGGCTAGAGAAAAGATTGTTTATGCGTGTTTTTGTTGTTGCATAAGCCTTAAAGATGCTTTCCTTGCTACAAAAAAGCTGCTTAGTCACACATGTCTATGTTGTAGTGACTTTAGGATAGGAAGTAACAGGTTCTATGCCTTTCTCTGCTGCTTAATTTATGGATAACAATGCAGGTCATAGAGACCAAGCTTGTGCAGCTGTGTTGCTGTTAACTATTAACCAACAGCTGAACCTTGGGTACTGTAGTAGGGCAGAGTCCTCAGATGCAGTGCTTAAAACAAGTTGGCTTTAAGCCATGCTGTTTCTTTCTTAAGACAAACTCTGTGTCTTCAATATTGCCTTATAGTAGCTGTTATAATTCCCCTTGTATCTGGGGTACTCATTCCAAGTTTTGGTTTTTTTCTTCAGGAGAATGGAAGGTATGGGCGCCGTAAGCAATATCCAATCTCACTGGTCTTGGCTCCCACTAGAGAACTGGCTGTGCAGATCTATGAGGAAGCCAGAAAGGTATATCTAGGAGTTCGTCATTATAAAATAGCTTTGGTATAGTTTTTCTCAGAGCTAATTTACTTTGTTTTATAGTTTGCATACCGTTCCAGAGTTCGTCCCTGTGTTGTATACGGTGGTGCAGACATTGGTCAGCAGATACGTGACTTAGAACGTGGATGTCACTTGCTTGTAGCAACTCCAGGACGACTGGTTGATATGATGGAGAGGGGAAAGATTGGACTGGATTTCTGCAAGTGAGTAAAATGTTCTTGTCCATATGCTAATGATGTGGCAGCTAGAAACTGTACCTTTTAAAGTGAGATCTAGCATTAATGATGCCTAAGTTCTAGCTTTCAAACTGTGTAAATATCTAGTGAGAACTTGTAGGCCAGTGTCTGTGCTGGGGGGTAAAAAACTCTGAAGAATAACCTTACTTATTACTACTTAGGTACCTGGTGCTTGATGAAGCTGACAGAATGCTTGATATGGGATTTGAACCTCAAATTCGTCGAATTGTTGAACAAGATACTATGCCACCAAAGGGGGTTCGTCATACCATGATGTTCAGTGCTACTTTCCCCAAGGAAATCCAGGTACTTCACAAAAGTTCAAGTATTTTTAACAGTTCATAGGCCCAAATTCCCCTTGCACAAATGCGGGGGCGAACCCAACAACTCCCAACACTGTTTTGATTTTTTTTATTTCCCCCCCCTTTTCCTTTTTTAGATGCTTGCTCGTGACTTCCTTGATGAGTATATCTTTCTGGCTGTTGGCAGAGTAGGTTCTACATCTGAGAATATCACACAGAAAGTAGTATGGGTGGAAGAGTCAGACAAACGATCGTTTCTGCTTGACCTGCTAAATGCCACAGGTAAAGACCAGTTTCAGATAAGCAAATAAGACAAAATTTAGATGGGGCAAACCTAGTAACTCAAGTAATAAGAACTTCTGTTGAGTAGGTGAATGAACATTTCCTTAACAAGCAATGAATTCCACTGACTAAATGTCAGTTTTAAGTTGATGTAAGCTCTTCTTGTAATAAAAAATGGGGAGGGAGGTCTTCAGTGGCTTCAGTTTAGAATCAAGAGCAGAGAACTGAAACTGCTTTTTTACCAGGTGGTGGAGCCAAGTATTGGTCTGTGCAGTTTTTCTTCTGCTAACCTGTGCTTCAATTATTGTTAGGCAAGGATTCCTTGACTCTGGTGTTCGTGGAAACTAAAAAGGGTGCAGATGCTCTTGAGGACTTCCTGTACCATGAAGGATACGCCTGTACAAGTATACATGGAGATCGCTCTCAAAGAGACAGAGAGGAAGCACTGCACCAGTTCCGTTCGGGCAAGAGCCCAATTCTTGTTGCCACAGCTGTAAGTGAAATCTATGAAGTTTAAGCCAGTAAGCATATATTACTTGACCTGTAGAATTCTACTAAGATTTGATTTAATCCTTTAACCACTAGGTAGCAGCAAGAGGGCTGGATATCTCGAATGTAAAGCATGTCATAAACTTTGACTTGCCAAGTGACATTGAAGAGTATGTACACCGTATCGGTCGTACAGGCCGTGTAGGAAACCTTGGTAAGTATGATTTGAAACTTTCATAGGCAGCGCTTCATACCTGAGTTGATAGGCGTAGTAGTATTGTCTAAAGAGCACATTGCAACTGAGTACTTGACAGAAGCCTATGTGGTGCCTTCTGGGACCAGAAGCTGGTCTAGCCAGTGTGGGAGGTAACTAGTTAGTTTAGCTAGTGTTTTTTGTTGCTGTTAAAGCTCTGATACCACATATAAGCTTGATATCTTCTGTATCTGTAAATAAACAGCCGGGGGTTTTGTGACTAGCTGTGGTGGAATAATGGTCTCAAATGGTTTTCTCATCAGGTAATTCTAGTGTTCTACAGCTTGGCTGTAAGGATCTGATCTTGTTACGGTTGCAGGTGGAGTGTGGAATGGGTTTAAAGTGCTGTAGTATATTTGCTTTGTGTGAGGCTAAAACTGAATGTTTACTTTAGGTCTTGCCACATCATTCTTCAATGAGAGGAACATCAACATCACCAAGGACTTGCTTGATCTTCTTGTTGAGGCTAAGCAAGAAGTACCATCTTGGCTGGAAAACATGGCTTATGAACAGCATCACAAAGGAGGTGGCAGCCGTGGGCGATCTAAGAGGTAATGGTCACAGCTTTGGCTAAAGGTATACTTAATCCATTGTGGGAAGCAGTTCTGTGACTTAGTTTCAGTCTAAAAATACGGTTAGAGGAAGACAGTGCAATATAAACTGTGAGTTAGGGGCATCAGAAGGTGACAGCTTAATATCTGATTTTGTTGTGTCTTACCATAAGGCACTTAACCTGTAAGGCTTTTCTTCACCTGAGCAGACAACTAGATACGGCTGAGGTAGAATGACATCTAGCAAAAATAGCTTTAAAATCTGAAAGCACTTGGAGATCACTTATTAGAAATGCATACCTGTGTGTGCCAGAGGTGCACTTTAAGCAGCTATTGATGTTTAAGAGAAGGTAATGCATACCTTCTGACATAAACCAGCAAAGGTAGGAGACTTGGACTGCAGGTGCAAGGCTGTTTGTAAAATATAGTTTTGCTATGGAAACCTAAAGTGCTTTATAAGCTGGTAATACAAAGCTATGTTTCATGGCTCAAGGGGCAGAGGAGAAACAACCAACCCTTCCTCTTGGTGTAGTTAACATGATGATGTAGGACCACACAAATGATAGTTGTTTGGCTCTTTCTTCAGAAGTACTCTTGTAGAATGGCTGTCCTTTTCCCCAATATGAAAAGTGGTCATAAATGCATTGCTTGAACACTAAGATAGGTTTGGAAATTCTGTGGAGCAGAGGTTGCATTCAACCAAATCTTACCAGGACCTGAGAAAGTAATTCTTAGCGTAGCACACCAAGTTCAACATGACCCCACTTGAAGAATAGTAAATTATTCCTTTGCTATCTCGAATACCCCTTTCAGTGAGCACTGGGATGATTATAAGGTGTGCTGAACTTGACACTCTTGCTGGTTGTTGGCTGGCTGTAGTTGGTAACCAGGGGTGAAGAAGTTTAGTTTCTGTTTGCAGAAGTTAGAATCTGTTTGCAGTGCTTAAAGTACCACTGACTTTACTCAAGTGTTTGTTTTCTTCCTTTATACAGCAGTAGATTCAGTGGTGGATTTGGTGCCAGAGACTATCGAACAAGTAGTGGTTCTGGCAGCAGTAGCTTCAGTAGCAGTCGATCAACCAGCAGCCGCAGTGGAGGGAGTGGCAGCAGAGGATTCGGAGGTAAGAAAAACTGGGCAGGCAGTGCTGGCAAATACAAAGCCAGATCTAAAATGCTTGCTATAGTAAGATTTCTGGATGTAATGAGCTCAGCTGGTGCTTGTTACACAAAGTCTCAGCATCCTTCTTGGATCTAGGCTAGTACAGGTTACCCCTCCTGTGATGAGTTTGATGTTGTCTATCTTTTTACAACAGTTTAGTTTAATGTGTGCATTTGACAGTACTTGAGGGTGGGTTTCCTTTAATAGAAAATAGTCATCTTGTCTGTGCCCTGGGCTATCTTCTTGTTGTGAAGGCTCAATCAAGTCTTCAGTGGGTTAATTAAGCATCGCTTTCTCTTGCCTTTTGTAGGTGGTGGTTATGGAGGCTTCTACAACAGTGATGGATATGGAGGAAACTATAACTCCCAGGGGGTTGACTGGTGGGGCAACTGAATCTGCTTGCAGCAGATATCCTACCAAACAAGCTAATATGGAAACCACATGTAACTTAGCCAGACTATACCTTGTGTAGCTTCAAGAACTCGCAGTACATTACCAGCTGTGATTCTCCACTGAAATTTTTTTTAAGGGAGCTCAAGGTCACAAGATGGAAATAAAGGAACAAGTAGCCCTATCTTGAAGGTGGTTTTGAAGACTCTATTGCTGTAGTCAGGATTAACTCCCCTCCCACCCATCCCCACCCAGGAACTGCATTTATGATTTTGTGACTGAGGATCATTTGTTTGTTAATGTACTGTGCCTTTAACTTTAGACAACTTTTATTTTGATGTCCTGTTGGCTCAGTAATGCTCAAGATATCAATTGTTTTGACAAAATAAAAATTACTGAACTTGGGCTAAAATCAAACCTTGGCACACAGGTGTGATACAACTTAAACAGGAATCACTGATTCATCCATAATATTACAAAGAAAAACTTATGCGGTAGCCTGCATTAGGGCTTTGGTATTTGCAGATTTGAAAAATAAAACATCTTGAAGCATATCAATGCAATTAGTTTCTAATGTGGCAAAACTGTACTAAGTTAAAGTTCTGATTTGCTCACTCTATCCTGGATAGGTACTTAGAACCTGATAGCCTTTAATAAGCCATTCCAGTCATGATGAGATGATGTATGGATACATGCATACATTAAAAGCACTGTTTTTGAAGTTAATGCAAGTAAATACAGCAATTCCTTTTTCAATATTTAGGCAGATCATTAATGTGAGCTAGCCAAATGTGGGCAGAACATTACAGGGAATGTTTAAAGGTCTGATAACTTGAAATAGTTTTTAGGAGAATTCATCTATTTAGACTTTTTAAAAATGCCTGCCATATGAAATTGAAATGGTAGAATGGCTGACCATGGCAGTGATTGGTCCTCCTTAAGGGCCTGACTGAATTTTTGGTCTAATAACGCATGCTAGTGTTGATGTTTTTTGGTCAAGAGGGTATGAACAGGAAGAATTATGCAGCAGGCTTTATTTTAATGCAGATTCACATTACTCTGTTCAAGCTGCGTGGAGATGTTGAACTGGCTTACTGTAGACTTTGTAAAATGGCTCCAGAAGAGTAACAAACAAACCTGAGATCACAGAGGTTGGAAATGTACATAAACTGCACAAGGTTTCAATTCTGCTATTAAAGTGCAGTTTTAGTCAGTTTTAGTTGCATAGGTTTCCATTGTATTTATAGTCTGTTTATGCTAAATCTGGCCAAAGATAAGTATTGTCCACCAGAAAAATGCCTCTGCCACTTGGAATTTCTGTGCTAATTTTGTGGCCAGAGCAGTTAACAACTAATCTACAGTGGCATAGGAAAATGGCAAAAATCTCCTAAAGTGCAATAGATTTTTTCAAGTGTATTGTGCCTTGTTCTAAAACTTTTATTAAGTAGGTGCACTTGACAGTATTGAGGTCATTTGTTATGGTGCTATTTTGAGTCTAGGTTTAGGCCCTTGTACATTTTGCCCATAACTTTTTACAAAATACTTCTTTTATTGCACATTCAGAGAATTTTATATATGTCTTGTGTGCGTGTCCTTAACTTCCAATCTTATTTTGTCTCTTGGAGATTGAACGCAGCTTGTTTAAGGAGAAGGAAATAGATTCTAAAACTTATTTGGGACCACGGGAATGATAGCTGGGAAGAAAACTATTTGCACACGACAGATTTCTAGATACTTTTTGCTGCTAGTTTTGTGTAATATTTATTGAACATTTTTGACAAATATTTATTTTTGTAAGCCTAAAAGTGATTCTTTGAAAGTTTAAAGAAACTTGACCAAAAGACAGTACAAAAACACTGGCACTTGAATGTTGAATGTCACCGTATGCGTGAAATTATATATTTCGGGGTAGTGTGAGCTTTTAATGTTTAAGTCATATTAAACTCTTAAGTCAAATTAAGCAGACCCGGCATTGGCAGTGTAGCCATAACTTTCTGATAGTAAAACAAAAATTGGCAACTTAAAATTAAACATGCCAAGGTTTTGATACACTTGTCTTAAGATATTAATGAAACACTTCTAAACACTGATGTGAAGTGTCCAGATTCTCAGATGTTTGTTGCGTGAGTTTTGTTTAGTTGTGTGGTTTTTTTTTTTCAGTGAATGTCTGGCACATTGCAATCCTCAAACATGTGGTTATCTTTGTTGTATTGGCATAATCAGTGACTTGTGCATTTTAGCAAGTTTTATCAGCCAGCAATATTTTTTCAGTTCAGATACAAGGATTCAAAACAATATGCAAGAATGGATTTAAACTTGCTGAATGTGAAAATTGAACTTCAAGTCACTGTAGGTTTAGAATTGCTTATTGTATTAGTTTAGATGCTAGCACTGCATGTGCTGTGCATATTCTTGATTTTATTAAAATAAAAAAGTTGAACTGCACAGTCTATTCATTTGTGAAGCGTCACTCTTCTGGTTTACAAGATTGTAGCTCAAGTAGTCTCATTTGTGTGCTACTCTGGAAGCAGGTGAATCTAGTGTGGTATACATCAGTGTGCTTATGAACGGCAGCGAGGGTTAGGACTAAAGCTGTAGCAACCTTGAAATAGCCTGTGTCCCATGGCCATGGAACTTGCACTTGGACTTGATTCCTCAGCTATTTAATGTTAAGGACCTCATCTCACAGTTACGTCTCTGAACTTGGCAAAGGTGCTGTGTAGTAGACAGCTTTAATTTTGATATCTTGCCTGTTGACTGTTGCTAGGCAGCCTCATTGAAAACAAGCAAGTGCAGTTCTGTGTGGAAAGTTGCGGTGTGTATCCTTTTCCCCCGAAAAGCGTACTCCCTCTTTCCCCCAGTTAGCAAATATATGTATAGTTTTGAATGAGTTTTCTAAAACTAAGCTATGGGATTGAGATGTGATTAGGCTGGAATGAGGTTAAGTACTGGGAGACAGTGGAAGGAAATAGGTCCAGATGTTTCCAGTCTATCTTTGATGCTAGACAAAAGTCTTGCTTCATTTAGAAGGACATGATTTAGAAAGAACCTAGGCTTAAATAAGTTCAGGGCTCAAATGACACTAGGAACTGCTGAATTCCCTGGGAGAAAGTAATGCCTGGGAACTCTGATCCACGAAAGGGTGCTGCAGGTGCAAGGTATGGGTTGAGGACCAGTAAAGGTGTGATGTAGACCTGCAGTCCTGGATCTCTGTACTGCATGTCTGTAAAAAGGACCTTCTCTACTTGGTATGCTGCTAATCAGTAATGCGTGTGGGCTTTGGAAAACCATGGGAAGGAGGAAATTGGCATGCCTTCCAGGATAGCTTGCTGGAGGAACTGCTTTGAGCACACTTGAGTGTGGACCACACTAAATTTACCTGCTTTAGACTTGTACTGGTTATCAACCTCATCATGCAGGGCTTTGTCTTGTCATGCCGTGTCCCTGGATGTGCAACATGCACTTAACTTTATCTTCCAAAAGCTCTAACCTGGCAGTTTCCCTCCCCCTGCGTACTGCCTTAGTGAAAAGTTGTAGAAATGCAGAACCATGGTTAAGAGAGCAAAGTGGTGTGGAGCTGGGATGTGGGAGCCAAGCCGTGAGCATAACAGCTCATGTTCCACACTGGAGCGTGAGGTTTGTTCTGGTGAGGGCTGTGTCAGAAAGTGCAGGTGCGGCAGAAGTTGTGAGGCAGCAGAAGCCACGGGAGCACAGTGAAGGGAGCGGGCCTGTGGGCAGTACTGTCTGCACCAGCTGTGCTAAAGGTGGCCCAGGGGTTAGCGTAAAGCCAGGGGGGCTCCGAGTGCAAACCGAAGGAGGAAGGCTGGTGCATGCGTGGCAGAAATGCTTCGGGAGATTCTCTCTCTTTGAGGCTGGAGGAAGCAATTCAGTGCCATGAGGTTGAAACTAGGCTACTGGGGAAATTGCAGGCCTGAGGAGTCTTGGGATGCTTAAAGTACTGTGGTAAGAGAAGCATAGCAACACCTCCTGCTTCCCATGGAGGTGGGAGTTTGTCCATTAATAGTTCTTGGCATACTGGGAAGTGTAATTTTTGCTGTGATAGATAAGTGGGGAAAGAGACTTGGGAATGGGTGGAGAAAGCTAATCCTAAATTGTAAGGGAAAGGGGCTGTGAAATTAAATGATGAAAATGATTACTGATTTGCCTTCTGCATTGTATCAGGCCTTTCAAGATGAGTGGTGGAGTCAGCCTTTACACAGTAAGTGGCTGCATATCCCAACAGTAGTGGAGGTTGGAGCGAAAAGGCCGTAGGAAAACCTACTCTTGTTTCTGCCAGTGCGATTACCGTGACCTGTGCAGATCAGCAGTAGTCTTGAAACAACCACCAGTTGACTGGTGCTGAGGGGTGGGTGGGATTTAGATTAATGTCCTATCCTGGATTCTCATAAAGGTTGAGAGAACAGTGAGGTCATTAGAGGGGTTTGGTTACTGTTTTGTTAGGTGCAAGCGTGAAATCCAGGCAGTGACAGTACAGGAAAGATGACTTGATGCAAGCAGGATACTGCTGAGGCTTTCACCGTGGCAGTCAAACAGAAGTTGCGCTGTATACCTCATTAAAACTGTCTGTCTGTAGCCGCCTGAGTTTGTGAATCCTCATCAAGTGCAGTGTTCGCTGTTGCTCATATTGATCAATGTGTTCCTGAAAATAACCTGCAGTTAGTTACTACTGTCTACGTTGAATTAACAGATCTTCAGCGCTTGTGCTTTGGAGGAGGGGAGTAAAGGAGAACTCTGTAGTTCCGCTACAGCTCTGTGCTGAGCTCTCCCACTGCAGTGAGCGTGGCTAGATCTGTTGTGCTGGCACACAATTGGACGGCACAGGACAGTCACAACTGGATTCTTTTTGAGGGGAAGAAGATTGCCGAGGCTATAGAGATGACAAAATATCGCATGAAACTGTCACGGTTACCACTTTGTGTCAGAAAACATAGCTGTACGGATTCTATCTGTGGTTCTGCCAGCCTCCTAAGTTTGTTGGTTGCTTGCTTGCTTCACAAGGCACTACACTTGCCTTGTACGTAGTATTGCTCCTATGTAGCACTCGCATAAGTAGTTCCCGGAAAGTGATCTGTATAATTATCCCCCATTTGCAGAAATATTAGCAAGCTGAAACAGCTTGCTTGTGTTGAACAGAGCAGGCCTGAACCAGGGCCAAGACCAGGAAAAGCATCAGTGGTGCTGGGGCCAGTGGCCACTCACTGACCTACCATAATGTGGTCCTCTACTACTACCCTTCGTTCTTTCTTGGCGTTATTTAGGGAAGGTCCGGCAAGGCTGTCAGTGCTACAGATCTCTTAAGTCTTGGCTGTCCATTTAGGGTGAGGGTGGAAGAAAATTCTGTTGTGTGTTTAGTCATTAGGGGCACTGCATCTCTGCAGAGAGTTTTTAGAAGCGATCGAAATCCTGCTCTAAACTGTGTTTTACGAAGAACAGGTTCACTCTTAGTCCTGCCGCTTTAGGGGAGAATTACTGTGCATATCATCTGATTTGTTAGCAAAAAATATTGCTGCTAAAGGAATTGCATTGTTCAAACAGATGTTCAGTATGTTCAGAGCACAGATCACACAATGCTGAATGCGATCAATGATCTGTACAGGTTTCAGTACAGCTGACTGTCAAATTACATATTTGGTGTGATGAAAACTTTGTTCCCACTGGTATTTTATACGAAGTAGATCTCTCAGGTGCAGTGTTTGTCATCAAGGGGCGTACTCCGCCAGGCTAAGGCTGTAGGCTTTGCAGGGAAGGCAGAAACGTGATCTGGAGTAAATGGGTAGATCTCGGTTCCTATTATGGAGTTAGATATTCAGTGCAGGAAACGCAACAGTGTTGCTTCAAGGAGGGACTTGAGTACCAGAGGGGTTTTTTCAGTGGTTAAGGAGTTTATCTAATCTTCAGTTGATGACTCAGTGGGAAAGAAGTAGTAGTGATAAATTTGAGGAAGAAACAGAATAAAGGGTCAGGCAAAGATACAAGGCATCTGTTCCTAGCTGTGCTGTTGCTCCAGGTTAGCTGGGGCAGTCACATCGTCATGCTGCAACTGTTCTCCTTGTCTCTTGTTCATCCTGTCAGTGTTAAGACGTAAACTTTTTCAAGCAAGGACTGCAGTCCCCTATCCTATCCTATCCTACCCTATCCATCTCATCTGTCATCTCACCTAGGACTTACAGTTTCTACTTAAAAACAATAATTTGCCTGTAGATTCAACTTAAACAAATAAATCACTGCCCAATAAAAGCATGGGATGCCTTAGCAAATTCCTTGATTATTCTACTGTAACAAGACAGGTAAATGAGATTTCTTACAGCATTTCTCAAATAATTACTTTTGTGGGTCTTTCTAATCCAGCTTCCATTGTTTACTTTGTTTTCTATCTTTTTTGGTAAACACTTGTTTCTTCTTGCAGTCTGAACAAACACTGCTTCTGGTGGTGCTTGAGGTCTCAGAGGCTCATGTGGTTGAAAACATTTCTTGTGATGCAAGGGAAACAGACACTTGGTGCTATTTACAAAGAAGGAATGGCCAGAAATTAAGTGGATGAGGAGTCGTAATTGAAGCTGTTTGTTAAATACCACTTGTGTGCTGAGCTTAGTCAGAGATTAGATTCAGGTTATGGGAAGTGTTCTCTGAAGAAATGTAAAAACACTTGAAAGCTGAAGACTGGCTTATGGAAACAGAGGACCTCATTGTTGATCTTTTCCAGCTCTCCCCTCTTCATCTGTGTAAGGAGAAGATACGTTAGGGACTCTCCGGGTAAAAAGACTTTATATGTACTTAATTATGTTATTTAAGTTGTATGGATCTAAGAATGTAATGGGATCATGTACTTGAAAGCTTTCCTGAGTTTTCCAACTATATCAGCTGGTCCAAAGAAGCATACATCCTCTACTCACTCCTTAAACATCTGAGGAATCTGATAATTAGACCACTGTTGAATCGCAACGTACTTTATCAACAAAATGGATTAATTCCCACAGGTACCCAAGTACTTGCCTGTTTTATGTGGATAAATGATAGGCCCACTGCAACCCCTGGTGCTTTTGTAGTACATCTTACGAGTAAGTCTCAGCATGTTTTAAGAAGGATGTCAGCCTTGCCAGGAAACAGAGACACAAAGCAGTCAAGAAGTCAGTGGCCAAGTTAGAATCCAGAAGCCCAGCTCTCCCCTAACAGAGTTGACCCCGTGTTGCTCTTGCCGTGCAAACATCAGCTTCCTTTCATGATAACCTGGTGAGCTGGGAGCAGCGCGAGGCCCTCTGTCTTAGCATGGGAACTAACGCTTGGACTGCAGCCATTGCGCTTACCTTGGAAGTCATTACTCTTGTAGTAATAGCTCCTTGGGAACCAAAGCTCCCCATGCGAGATAAGTCAGGTGGTCATCAGGGTTTTAAGAGGTGTTTTCTCCTACTGCTGGTCTGGTCTTCAGTTTAGCACCAGAGGTGATGTACCCTTGCTTCCCTCCCTCTGAGGTATTCTTGGAGGAGTTAATCATGACTTTGAAATACGCTTGACAGGAACGACTCATGAAATGGAGGTTTCAGCGTATACTGCAGAACAAGACAGCATTCCCACAACTAGTAGCAAATAAAGAGTCGAGCCCTGCAGCGCACTGCTGAATTTTCTGGCATGCGCTATGCCATAGGATTGTGAATGCCTTAACAAGGCAGAAGGATCAGGACACCTCTGGGTCCTTGTTGATGTCTGCTTCAGCAAGGGTGCCTAAAGAATGTCTACCAGATAACCACACTACCACTTTTCTGGGGCTTTTGCTACGTGGAGGCTCTCCCTAGGATGCACTAGTGATCAAATTACTTCACGCTTTTCAGTTGCAATACATGAATCTCACTCCCATGTAAGGAAAGGATCATCCTGCTTTGACCAGTTCTTCTGATACTAAGGGTACAACTTTGGTTTAGAAATCTGATCACCTTTCGCAATTCAAGCTCACGTGGATAGGCTGTAGGAACCATATACAGGTTCACCCCTACCTCAGGTTCAGTTCTTCAGCTGAAGGCAATGGATCAGAAGTGGAACTTGCAGCAAGGGAAACCACCTAAGAGCAGGTTAGATGAAGACTTGTCAAGAATTACATGAATATCCTAGATCACGCTTAGGGACAAGGAATGAGTTTCTGCATGGATGGTTCAATTGGAAATCCAAATTTTTTTTGGTGGTGTATAGTTTCCTAGTTACTTTGGCTGTTAAGTCGCTTTCCTTCTGCAATCATCAGATACTCTGTGATGAGGGATTACTTCTCTGCTAGGTTTTGTCTCCATCTGTGTTTAGATGGGGTGTTAAATTGCTAGCCATGAAGTCAGGGACCAGCAGCCATTTATTGCCACATGTTTGTGGCATTTTTCCCACTGGCTTAAGACTGTTTTGTTTTCCTTCCGTATTCCCTGACTCTTTCTTCTAATCCCAGAAACCTAGACCTTCCTCTGAGTCCCAAATATCTGCCCTCATTCTTCTGAACCAGGCAACCCTCCCTTTTTCCCCAAGCTCTTCAGCCACCATCTGCAACCTCCAGCAATCCCAACCAAAGAAGGTTTGGGTACTTCCAGAGATCCACCTGCTTTCCCAAAATTCAGAAACCTCCTACTCTCATTTCCCTTGATGTTCCTGCTCCCAGAGGACTATTCCTATTGTACAGCATTTTGCCTCGAGTAGGCTCTTCATAGTGTGAAGGTCTCCTTTTAAGAGTAAGTGCGACTACAGCTGCAGAGCCATTCGGGGTGGCAAATCCATGCCTCCAGATGAGGAGTTTGCAGGACTGCTCAGGCAGGACCTCCTAAGTAATAGGTCGTGTCTGAGCTGCAGGAAGACGGCTGTTCAAGGTTTTTCTCAGCAGAATTACTGCTGTAGGTTATTTAAACATAGCTCCTCCAGGTCACTGAATTCTTTTAACCAAGAGCAGTAGCTGGCAGAACTGTAAATTGATATGGCTGTCAAATTTGTATGTAGTCCTCAAAAATTGCCTTATGAATTACTTGGTATCTGAATTCTCATCAGTTCAGGAGATAGAGCTCTATGTTGAGTAGGTTTTTTTAAATTATATTTTTTTCAGTAGTATAAAAATACCAGAATGCAGTGACTGAATAACCTCCAAAATGAGGAAGAATCTAGTTTATATTTGCATGCTATGTTTAATTTTGTTTATTAGAGCATGCTGTATTATTAAAAATTAGACCTGGATGGGATGATTTTTCCTTTTCCATGGAATCTTTCAACTTTGAAATTAAACTTTTTTTCCTCCCTACAAACACAGAGCATAGGATCAAAATAGCAGTGTCGTTGATGTCACATTAACTCTGGGTTATTTGATAACCTCAGGCTATTTGTTGACATTATGACAGCTCTGAACCACTTTTCACAGTGGCCCCACCTTACAAATGCTTTTTGAAGTATCAACGTTTTCTAACAGCCGCAAAACAGTTTTGTTGAAGAGTTTCTGACCGGCCCTATCATCATTTCATACCAGTGTGTGACACCATTTTCTTTGTCACAGCCTAACTCAGAATTTTACCACGTGTCACCAATTCAGCCTTTGGTGCTGTAGGCTCAGGGCTTGTGCGTGGGTGCCACCTGACAATAAAAACGTGGGGGTGAGCTGCTACACTCCGGTGAGCAGCAGGGACACCTGGGCAAAACAAGTGGTTTTGCCTTGTTCACTGTATCGTTTCGTATGTTCATTGTACAAAGTTGGCAGCAGTTTATGAAAGTACAACCTCAGCAGCCTACATGTTCAGTATCTGGGTTGTAGAGTGTATCTGATTAACAGCCCCATCCTGCTCTCAGAAATGTTGTAGAGAAAATGTCTATTGGATTTTTGAGAACAAAAGCGGACCTTTAAACTCCAGGCTAATTTGTCTCCTTTTGTGTACTATACAGGGCTGCTTCTGCTGAGGCCTACGCTAGAGTTACATCATCTCTATTAGTGCTCTTGCAAAGCACTTTTCCAAGCTCGGAGGAGACAGTCAAGGCAGTATTTCCTAAGCATCCTGGCTCTTGGCGTACCTTGACTGCTATTTTCTTGAAAGGAAAGTTTCCTGCTGATGCTAAGTGAGAAGAAAGTTAGTTCAGCAGCTCCCACCTCTTCTGATTTGGTGTTCCTGGTGGGCAGTTGAGGACAGTCTTTCCTCCGCTGCTTCATGGGGGTTCGTTGAGGGACAGGACGTTTTTAAGGCTTGAAGGCAGTGGGTGGTTAATAGAATTATTACTTGCTACTGTAAATGAGGCTTTTAGTGGTTCTGCCACCAGACAGGGGGAGCTATATTTTACTGACTGAAACCCAGGGCAACTCAGCCTTGCTGCAGTAAACTGTGGCGTAGGCTTTGCCCTCCGACGTCAACAGCGAGGTGGGAACGGGATCAAAGCTTTGGATCTTCCCGCTTTAAAGGGGTGGGAAGAGCGTAACAGATCACAGCCTGCATCCGGATCTGCGAGGTTGTGTGCTGTGGGGGGCCAGGCTGGGAACGGTGGAGACGCTGGCTTGTGGGGGAGCTAGGAGAGATGGCAGCTGTGTGTGTTGGCGCTGGTGCAAGCTGGCTGCTGACGCGCGCAGGCTGGCAGAAGGATATGCTTGATCAGCTTTGTGGGTAGAGAAAATGTCCTGGATTAGTTCGTGCTGGCAAGAGCCAAAGTGAGAAAAACACTGTGAGACTGAAGCGGTGGATGCAAGTCTTTCCTGGGCTTTCCATGCAGAGTTTCCAGAGTCCCCCCTGCTCATAAGCTACATACCACATTTTTCCTTTGAAAGTCTTTATTTGTCACTGAATTGATCTTCTCTCGCCACAGAAATGTCTCAGTGTCCTTCCCAATAGGGGCATTATTTAGCCGTTTAACTTGTGGATGGCTGGTGTTACCCTTCATTCCTGTTGTCCCTCTTGAATGTCAGGTCTGTGTTCCCAGGCATTAGGAGGCGAGGGAAGGCTTGTGGCTGTGAGATGACACCTCCCGCCCATCTTGATTTAACCTGTAGCACTGCCCTCAGAAATAGGTCTGGAGCAGGTTGTGCTTTTCCCTTTTTTCCGGTGGAAAGTCCCCACCATGTCACTGTTCCACTGGGATCATTGAGAGGTCCTTGGAGTGCTGGGCTGGAATAGTGCTGGGCACGGGAGAGCAAACAAAGCAACAGCTAAAATTAAGGTACTGATGGTTTTGATTTCTGTTCTTCTTGTATGTTGAATTACCAGTGACTTTCAGAGCACATTTTTGAGTATGCTGGACAGCTTGCCTGAAGGATAATGTCACAGTATTAATAAAGGAGCAGGCAGGGAGGAAAAATGTCCAGGTTTTTCCAGATTAAACTGGAAAAGGAGGAGATAGGGAATAAGGAAATAGTGATTTCAGAGCAATAGAGAAGGCTCTCAGGCTTAGTGGGGTGATTGCTGGTTGGCAAGAGCCATTTAGAATGGAGTACCTTAGTGTCAGAACATTTCCATCCCATGTTGCTTCAAGTTTCCGTAGCCCATCTGGTACAGGATGCACGTTTGCATTGTACAGTGCCTGTAAACAGGCTAGAGGGGAGCTAGGTTTATCCTAGCTGACTTAAATAATGTAAAACTACTGTCCTTTAGTGGGAATCATAAAAATCCCAGAGAAAATGCTCAAGCCCCTTTCATGTGATAAGAAATTTATTCAATTTCTAACCCAGTATAGCCAATAGTGAGATTAATTTATGCTTCAAGTTCTAGCATTAATCTTTAATTTAGCTCAATGCCTCTTCGTCTAGCTGAGAGAGCTGAGTGTCTCCCGACTGTGCTGTTTTGATCAAAGATGCTGTTCCTCAAGAGCTGGAACTGCCCTGCCACACAATCCAACATAGATACAGACCTGTACTTATTTGCGCGAACAGGGAAGTAAAGATATTGCTAGTAAAGATATTTGCTGTAAGCAGCCCTTCTTCCTTTTCAAGGCAGGGCATGTGTGCGGGAGGGTTGGGAAGCATTTACCTACCCTCCCCTTCAGGCATTTGGCTCCCCCGTGCAGTCTGGTCCCTCAGGCAGCGCCGGCTGCCGGTCCCATGGAAGCTCCTCCGCAGAGCCCCCGCCGCGGCCGGGGCTGCAGACAATGCTCGGGTATTTCTGTTGAGCCCGCTGCTGGGAGAGCTGAGCCTGTGCCATCTTGACAACTGGCAGACAGGAGATTGCATGTGCTATTAGTTTTGGAACTGGGCACTTAGTGTAGGAGTCTTTCCTTTTTAACTGATGGTAATTCATTTTGCCTGAGACAGGGCTTTTGCACATTCAGATACAACCTTTTACTCTTGCGTTCCAGCGTTCATGTTTTGGTGTATAGTTGTGTGTCACGTGTGTACGGCTGCTCATGTGTTCCTGTGTATTTTGATGGACTGAAGCAAGTTCAGAGGAAATCTGAGGCCCCTGAGTGCACAGAGGTGTACGGCAAAGGGCTGCACAGGTTCCAGGCTTCAAACTTCTTCCATCTGTTTCATTACCTTGTTCCCAGGTACTTTGATTTCAACACCACAGGACTCCTGCCTAAACTCTCTCTGCACCATCTTTTTATGCCTCATCCCAAATCGGAATATGTCTCCTTTCTGTTATTTACTTCCTTTACCCAAATGGGATCATCTTTCCAGAGAGTGTCACGGTGTGGCAGTGCACATGCCAGCCACCTCTGGCAATGAACTCGTGGGATAACAGGAAACCTGTGCGGGAACACAGATCCCATCTGTCATGTCCTGTAGACTTTTGTTCCATGTTTGTATAGCATCTAGCAGAGTAGCGTCTTATCTGAATTGCTGTGCAAATACAGAGGATTACTCATGAGAGTAGGGAGGATTAAAGCCATAATTCATACAGATTGATGCTAACGAGAACTTCTCAGGGAGGACGCTTCATAGCGGTCTCTTAGGTCTGCTTTTCTTCTCATCTCCCCAGAGTATTACCTGTGGGCTTTGCGAGTGTGGTTGGCAAACTAGTCAGATGTTACAGACCTCATCTGATGAAATTCCTGTCTAGGGGGAATAAATAAGCAGTGTTGCATGTTTTGCTTTAGGAAATTCAGAGATTAGCTAAGTCTGTGTTTTAAACCTCCTCCATAAACAGACTCCAGCTGTGACATTCCTGGGATCTGTACCCTCTTTCTCCAAGCTGCAGTGCCAAAATAGAAACAGCCTTTTTCCTGGACAGGCTTTGTCCTCAGATGATCTCTCCATTTGTGAATGTGTTCTGACTTGGCAAAAAACTAGTCGTTTAAAATATTCAGCATGACAGCTGTGAAACTGCACACACCATGGTCTGGTGACTGACCAGCGGAGTAACAAGTGCCCTCTGCAGAATGACACAGTCAATGCTGGCATCAGTTCTGACAGCTCCAGCCTCGCTGGTTTGTGAACACCTTGTCTTTCATAGCTGAGAGATGGAGGTGCAGCTTTTTCCGTGAGTTACAGAAGCAGGAGATACAAGACAAAAAGAAAAGGTCATAATATCCATCGGCAGCCTGGGAATGCATTCGTGTTTGCATTGCAGCCTTCTATGTGCAAGGCTAAAATAGGATACCTCTATGTGTAGCTTTACAAGGGCAGAGTGCTCCAGTGACCTTCCTAGGCTGTAAACTTCAGATTTGATCATGGTGTCTATTTACAGGTAAAGAACCAAATATTAGGGCTGCAAAGGCGTGTTACCAATTTCCCGTGCAGGCCATTTGTATAAATCTCAATGTAAGGCATTCCTTTTGATGGAAAAGAAAGGCCAGCACTTAAACGCCCCACGACAGTGCATTTGTAACAGTACAAGTTGGACAGATGAATAATGGTATTTGGAGGAAACTTCTGTAAGGTTCTTGGTGGCTACGGTGGACAGTACTGTGCCGTAGAATTACATCCATCATTTGTCCAAGTGGAAGTCACTGCTGTGCCCCCAGTTTAAGCTCATAAACAGCACTACAGATATTGTGCCAGTACGGTTGGGTACTAACGATGGCCCTTCTCTTTTGCAGAGATGCTTACTTGCAACTTTCACTTATCCTTCCACGTGGACACGTAAGTCCCAGGAGAAAGCATTGTATTTTCCAGGCTTATCAGTGGATTATAGAGGCAAGACAGTCAAAACCCCAGTCATTTCTTTTTAGCTAGCTTATGATGTATAAAGGAGCTCTGAAGTTTTTTCTTTTTCTCCCCAAGTGAGGAATGTCAGATAGACTATTACCTGCCTTTCCTCTCTTAAGAACATGGCGTGGGAGGTACCAGAAGTATAACATTGCTTTTCCTTAATCAAAAAGACTTGGAGCTTTAATAGAGACATATTTTCTTCTCAACAGTTCTCAAACATTTGCGCTACATTGGATTCAATGACACAGGAGTTTTAAAGGGGCTGAATAAATCACTTCTTTTGCTGTTCATCAAGTGACACACTGGTGATACAGCCTCCCCTAGAGATCTGGTAGACCTTTCAGGAAAAAAACAGCATTAAACCCAGACTGAATTTACTGCGTTTAAAAAAATGGCAGTGGAAAAACATGCCTCAAATACATAAATGTTACTGTTAAACACAAAAATGTCAAATGTGCATGTGTTCTCTTCTATTCTTGGAGGCCTCGGTTATATTCAGTAAATATATTCAGTTACTAGTGGTAACTTGGATGACACTTAAGTGCGGGGAAGAGAAGGAGGGATAGCGAAACGGAAGGCTGACAAGGGGGTGCAGCTGTGCAAGCATGCGTTGGCTGGCTGAAGCTGCGGCGTAGCAGCTGAGGGATGAGTTAAAGCTCCGGTAGGTCAGAGCACAGTTTGTTCTTTCTGATTTATGAATCCCACACTCCGAGTGTGTCTTTGCAGTGTTAATGGCTTCACTACCCAGAAGTGTGTGTGTATTTTAATCGGGGACTAGAACATCATATATGTCAATCATCAGGCAGCAACAATATGCAAACACACTGATACATTCTCATCCGCTTGAAGAGGCTTTTGCTCTGCAAAATGTAAAGGCAGGAGGGGTATGTCACTGCGTCTTCCAAACTGGACTCTGAAGAGAGCTGTTGGTAACTAGTAAGGACACAAGTAGCTCTTATTTGCTTTGCAGGTAGATTAAGCTTACAGTACATTACCACGCAAACATTTCACCTGTATTTCCAGCACAGACACTCTCATGCATAGATGCTGTCAAGCCAGGGAGAAGGAAAATCAACGATCCTGAAAATAAATAAAACAATATGCTTACATGCACTGCAAATACATCACATCTTGTTTATTACGTACAACTGTTCTTCTGCAACTCCTCCCACCCTATTAAATAAAATGTCCTTAAGGTTTCAAAGTGGAGAGCTCAGCAGTTGCTGATGCAAAATGACAGCGGTAGAGTGATGATGATTTATACCACCCGCAGATCAAGTCTGAAGGCTTTATTTACATGTTTGCATAAGGCTTTGCCCAATTTGGTGCATGGGAAATCTGGCAGTGGAACACTTTAGTTGCGTTATGAAATTAAAAAGCGTTCTAAAGACTTAAGGCATTAAGTGCTCTTTGCGTGCTGCTCTATTACATTCATAAAATACCCAAGCCTGGCTCTAATGGGCTGTAAATGAACTCTTGGTGAAAAATACATCAAAATACAATTACGGACAGCCTGGGAGAATGCCTTCCAGGTTCCTTGGAAAGACTTCAGACCAATTATCAAAGCTAGTCCTAGAGAGCATGTAACAGGCTTTACGCTAGACCTTGCAGATGCTGGGACAGGCCTTTGGTATTTACACCAACTATGGGCTTGAATGATGGGAAACTGCAAGTTTTGCAGTGAGAGCAAGGCAAGTGGTATCATTTAGAAGGGAAGATAAACAAGATTGTTACTACCAAGAAATTGAGAAGTCAGAGCTGCGTGGGCTGAATTCTGTCCTTATTTGGCTTCAGGGAATTATGTGATTTTATTCTGTGACTCAAGAGTTGTTTTTACAGCATTTGCGTCACCCAGAAAAGTTGAATCTGCGTAAGACCCAGCATGTTCCAGGAGAGAATATTTTGTTCTGTAATGTGAGCTCACTAACAGAAACTGACAGCTTTCATGTTTTTCTTTTTTTCCCCATTATTGTCATTTCAGGCACAAACTGTAAAATGTGTCAGAGCTATCAGGTTGTGTTACCACAGCAAGTACATGCAGTATCAGGGAAAATCCTAATACTTGGAGAATCATTTTACAAATCCGCAACAGTAAATTTAATTTCTTGAGAGAGACATAAGCTTTTAATTTGCCTCCTTCAGCCTCTGTTCATATGTGGAGAAAACACAACCTGTGTATGAAATGCCTCACCCATTATAGTTGCCACGAATTACTCACTGCTCTGAAGTGTAAATGCTTGTGTTTTTCCATACAGGAGGGTTGTTAGAGGATTTGGCACATAATGCTGTAAGGAGACAACAGAACTGAAAGCAGGTGAGCTTGGGCATTGGTTTGAAGATGCTGTAAATCCAAGCAAATCCAAATTTAGGGCTTTGAAGGCTGGATCACAAATGCTGCAGCCCTGTGATGCAAAGTGCTGATCCAATATTGGCTCACTCTGCTTGTTCAGACGTGTTCAAGTGTTTCTGAGAAGTTATTTTTGTGCTGGCAGACTTTATGAGAGATCAGGTGGTGTCTGCCCATGCGGCTCGGCGTTTCTACAAGGCTGGGTATCATTCCTCTTCCTGCAGCTGGCACGGAGCTGGTGTAAAAGCATGATGCTGACATAAATGCCACTCTGGCTAATTAGACAGAAATGAGGTTGTGTGCCCGCACCCAGCCCGGAGCGTATCAGTGGCACCATGTGGATTGGCTTTTATTAACCGCTGTGGAACAGCCTCAACCTCCCGTCCATTGCTCAGCACCGAGTAACAGCTCGGACATAACTGAAATCCCAAGCGATACGAATTTTTTCTTGTTCCAAGTGCCTTGCACGTGTCTGAGGGAGGGACGCTCACCTTTTACCCCTGCTCTGCTGCAGAGTGCTGGCACCAGACTTTGGCTCTAGTTCATTCTGTCATTTGTTTGGCACTGAGCTCAGGCAGGAGGGTGCGTCATGACCCCACGAGCCATTTATGTAAAGAAAACTTTCTTCTCTCTCACCTGCTAATTTTTTTTTTTTTTAGCAGCTGCGTTTTGCCAGTGGTCTACTTTTGGCTTTTGCTTTTCATTTGCTCAGATTTTGCCAAGAAAAGAGGCTGAGGCTGAGTAAGCTGCAGCCATCTCAGGCTGCAGCCTGGGAGGGGGAGGCACTGCACTGATCTCCTGCTCTCTTGTCTCGCCTCTTGTGTCCAGAGGAGAAGAAAATGAAGCTGACAGGATTATCAGGTCCTGTATTACCCCATCAGAACTGGTCAGTCCACAAATTCTTGGTGATTCAATTCCCCCACTTAATTAATTCCTGCCGTAGAGATGATTAGGCTCACATTAGAGACGAATTACCTGTTAATTTTCCATTTGATAATCAGTGCTCTTCTAGGCCCTGGTTAAGCTTTCTCACCTTATGTCAGATTTGTTCAAAAGCAGACGCTTTAGTCTCTTGATTTGGGTTTCTGTTAATCTTGCTGTTTCCCATTTCATGTACGGGAAGACAGGCTGCCTCGTAGCCAAGGCAGGGGTCTGATAATGCCAAAGGGGCCTCCTGGAGAGGTGGTTCCCTCCCCATCTCTGCTGAGGCTTCCCATGTGTCTAGGAGGGATGGAAGACCAAAAAAAAAACCCCAAATTAATTACCAAAAAATATTGAACATTGACCTTTGCAGCTTCTTCTCCGCTGATGCCCAAAGTCTCTGAGCCTTGATTTTTTATCCATCTGAGTGTTTGTCAGGCATGGGGCCATGGGCACAGTGTCCTCGAGGGGGGTTGCAGCAGCAAGGGCTGGCTGCGAGGGCTTTCATAGTGGATGGGGGAATTTTCTTGGGGTCTGATCTCTGCTCCTGAGGCTGCTTCTGCGTTTTATCTACAGATAAAACATAAACATAAAATGCAGAAGCTGTGCAGGAAACGGAAGGCAACACTTCCCCCTCTGCTGCCCCCCCGGATGTGTTTGCAAATCCCAGTCTCCTCTTTCAGTATGTTCTGCAGAAGTCTGCTGCTATTATTTATTAATTTTGCTGCACAATGTCATGGTTTCAACAGGAGGGGGGGATAGTCCTCTTTTGATCCATGCTAGCCTGTCACTTCTGTTGGTAGGGCACTCCTTTAGGGGAGAGGGTGCTGTTCTCCCCTTAAGGTGCAGAGCGGAGAGCTCGGATCTGCCATTTGTCAGCCCAGCACTCAAAAACCTCCTGGTTGTGCAAACCTTGGGTGACACTGTTCATGTTAACTAGTGCCGCGCGCTGCGGAGCACAGTTTATCCCTGCGTGCTCCCAGGGGAGTGGTGGCATATGCTCTCCAGCCTCCCCCGGTCTGGAGGTCGGAGTGCTTGCCAGAGGGACTGCCCTCCTCCTGAGCGGCTGCGGGGCTGGGCTCCTGACAAGAAGTAAGGTGGAGGAGTGCAAGGTCTGTGAGCAATGCTCCTGCGACACCTGATGGGGTATATTTGGGCTGGGCTGGTTGGTCATGCACTGGCATGATGGAGGAAAGGCCCAGGTGACTTTTATGGAAAGGTAAGCATGTTCGATGCTTAAATATATATAATATTAGACGTCCCTCAGTTGCTGCCTAAACCTCAAGACTCCCAAAGCACTTCTGTTCCTAGGTGGACCAACCATTCAGGCCTGGTGCCTCAAGGGTATTTCAGCATCCGTATTGCTGACGTCCCCTGGCTGGCACCTAATCCCTTTTAGGTCTCTCGGTGTGAATGGAGCCACCCAAACACAGGTGGTACCACCCGGCATAGCCCCAAAGCTGTGGGGAAGGGCTCAGACAACGTGCGTTTAGATCTGGGTTTTGCTGGCATAAGCCAGCCTTGCTGTATCATGTTGCTGCCTGTCCTGTTCTTCTGTGGATGCTCCTGTCCCTTGAGTGGGGAAGGACCTATGTGTGTTCTTTTCCACACCCTGTGGCGAGGCCTGATGCTGTAGCCCTTCAGCTGGAGACCCTTGGGCAACACACAGCCAAACTGCAGCTCTAGTAGGGTCCCTCAGACCCGATGGGATGCTCTGTCAAAGGCACCTACCCAAAATAATGGACCTGAGGATGTCCCCACTTGGTGCTTTAATTTATCACTTCCACAGTCTGCTCTTTGGCTTGCAATTTTTAAATTGCACCGCTAAAAATCATAGCAGCAACCCCAAGCAGTGAAGTTTCCCTATCCCATTTAAGGGCAAGGCAAGCATTTCTGTTACACCAGTGACCCTGTTCTCTTGTAGGAGGGAGAGAGAGATCATAGACAGGCTGTCACCAAATGTGTCTGACCGGCTGCTGGGAACACTCACCGAGCGCCAAGGAGGGAGAGGATGTGTTTTGGATGCCCTGGAGGTGCTGCCAGGCAGGATGAAGTGAGGTGCAAGCCCTGCATGGCCAGGCATGCTGCCCTCTTCCCTGTCCCTCACCCTCACCCAGGTGAACCTGCTGTGGCAGAGGGGTTGGACTAGCTGATCTCCAGAGGTCCCTTCCAACCCCTGTGATTTTGTGATTCACGTGCCAAATATGTGACCCTAGCACAACACGGTAAGTCTCAGAGGAGAAGTGTGAAAGCTCTGCCTAAATCAAAGGCAAATAATAACCATAGTGAGAAATTCTGGGTAGAACAGCTTTTTTTGAGGGCTGCCGTCTCTTGCAGTACCCTGGTGTGATTTATTTTTAACGCTGAATGGCTAGCCCTCCTTCGCATTTCCCACAGGTCGGCTTGATCAATGCGCCTCTGCAGCACCTCCTTCCCCCTGCCTCGTACGTGTGGTGTTTACCTCATCTATTTTCTGTTTCCCACCATACTTGCAGAGCAGATGTTCCTGACTCTCTGTTATAACTCAAGTTGGGCTGGGTAGCTCAAACAACGCGTTGCAACACGCTTGTTGCTGAAGCGCAGCTGTTAGAGCACAGCTGCTCTGACAAGTGCAAAGAGGGTTCTCCCCCCCCAGCTTCTGCAGGCTCCTGCAAACCCAATGCAACCTGCATGGCACCTCTAGATGCAACCCAGAAATGGTTAAGGGATTCACTGGCTGCAGCTTTGCTGCTATTGAGCTAGCAGGAGTAGAGCTTTCCCTTCACATTGCCAGTTCCTAGGCTCAGGACTCAGTGCCGATCCTGCCCGAGAGAGCAGAATTTGCCCCGCTGCAGAGGAGCAATTTCCTCTGTCACTGTCAATTTGGTGTCTCAGAGAAAGCCGTTTTGCCCATTCTCAGATGCCGTGGTCTCCTGCAGCTGGCAGGAAACACAGCCTTTTGCATGAACAAAAGTGCCGTACTTCTGCAATCCATAAATACACCCCAGTGTGGGGGATTTGCTGTGTTTGTCTGTAACACAGCCACAGGGACTTTTTTGGTGATGCCCAGGTTGGCACCGAGGGGGTGTCAGCAGCTCATAAAATCACAGGCAGGGAATGAGTGAGAAGCAGAGTAAGCAGGTGTAAATCACAGAATCATACGGTGGTTTGGGTTGGAAGGGACCTTAAAGATCACCCACCACCTAGTTCCCACCCCCCTGCCATGAGCAGGGACACCTCCCCCTAGACCTGGTTGCTCAAAGCCTCATCCAGCCTGGCCTTGAACACTTCCAGGGATGGGGCCTCCACAACCTCTCTGGGCAACTTGTTCCAATGTCTCACCGCCCTCACCGTAAAGATTTTCTTCCCAATATCTAGTCTAAATCTAACCTCTTTCAGTATAAAACTGTTGCCCCTCGTCCTATCGCTAAAGTCCCTGATAGAGTCCTTCCCCATCTTTCCCGTAGGCCCCCTTTAGGTATTGGAAGGCCGCTCTAAGGTCTCCCCAGACCTTCTCCAGGACCTTCTCCTCTTCTCCAGGCTGAACAATCCCAACTCTCTCAGCCTGTCTTCTTATCTACTGCAGTGGCTGTTCCCCTCCCTCCCCCAAGCTCTGCTAGCTTTAGTCATCACAAAAACTCTGCATATATCAGGTGGGGATGTTTGAGTAGCTGCATTACTGTAGCTGGAGAATCTAAACCCCTTGCAGATAAACTCGGTGGAGGCTTGGAAAAAGCAGCATGGTAGATGGCTGCTGTTGGCTGTGCTGGCTGCTCCCAGAGCAGCTCCTGGCCCCAGTGACTGCTCCATCTCCCCACTAGTGTGCCCTGGAATGATGCTGGGTTTCTCACCAGAGTTTCATGCACTCCATGTTTGGGCTCCCTGAGATTCTTTGTCCTTTACCGATGAAACATCCCTTTTTAGTGGTCTGTGCTGTTCACGTGTGCTGTGCCATGTGAGGAAGCTTTTACTCACGCATCTGTAGGGAGGAGCACTGGAGACTTTCTTATGCCCCTTTCCTTTGCTAGGATGGGGCGTGGGTGAAAGATCATAGAATCATAGAA
>VZSF01001546.1:0-43505 GCA_013398295.1 Chionis minor | reverse complement strand
TGAGGCCAAACCACGACACCACTCTTCCATGTATGTCTATTCTAGGGTCACTGATAGTACGCTCAAATGTTTTTTTTAAAATGATGGCTCCATTTATGTAACTACCTAATGAAGCTGCCCAAAACCAACAGCTTAACTGGGGGTGGGTACCACTGCTTCATTCCAGTGAATCTGAATGACTGATCATTCCAGTACAGAAATGAACAAAATATCATCTTCTCATCATCAAAGGCAAATACATCTCTAATGCTTCTGTTTGGTGTAGTGTTCAGCTGAAAGCCGAGTTGTGATCCACCAACATCTTCACCAAACACAGAGAGAAAGGTTCAAATGAAAAATTAAAATACATCAGAAAGGAAGACTGGCATTAAAAAGGAATAGATAAAGTATTTTTACAGGAAGCCAGAAGATGGTTCCAGCATCTCAAGAAACAGTCACAATACCAGTGCACTGCAGAGGGAACCTTTCAGCTTGTGCAGTTTGATCCAAATAGGAATTTTCCCAGGATTTTTACGGTAATATTTATTGTAACTACTTGGAATCAACAACAAATAGGCCATCAGAGACCTGATTATTAAAAAAAAAATATAGTAATGAGACTGTATACTTTGGTTCTCATAGAACTTTGTAAAAGGAAAAAAAAAGGGAAAACAGATACAATCATTAATGTGGAGTGCTTGTATTGTACGAAGTACAGTATTTTCTTTCAATACCAATGTACACACTACCAAAAGATCAAAAATATACAGGGTGTTTTGTATGAATGTAATTTTTGGTATGAATGTAGTTTTTAACTTTGAAACGAATGTAGCATGCAGTGGACTTGATGATCCTTATGGGTCCCTTCTAACTTGGGATAGCCTATGATTCTGTGATATTTTCTCCCAAAGAAAGGGGGAAAAAAGGCTACAAAAAGAAAAGCCTTACAAACTTAACATTAGAATAAATGTTACAAATAAACTGAGGAATGGTCTTTAAATCTTTTTATGCTGCATTTGTGATTTTTTTATTTTCTGAAGAAAAACCTTCTCTGATAGTCAGTATTTATACCCTGACAGTGGTTGATTTCTGCTTGAATTGTTACAGTCATTTAATTCATGTGTTGCATTTTTCTTTGTCCTTTCATGGAACTACACTATTTGATCTGTTATCAATTTAGTTTACAAATTACAAAATGGTATTCTGAAACCACAAACATAATTTTTAAAAAGGGGAGGAGAGGGCAAGGGGATGCAATAAAGCAGTCAGCCCTTTTTTCCAAATAGTCAAGTGCCTCCTAAACAGCAAAGCAAAGAACAACATAGCATTTCAGGTTTTTAACTATGTATTTGTCTCTAAAGAATAAAACATGCATGAGTCACTGAAATCAAGCTAATCTCCTCACAGCCTCTTTCAAAGTTTCAAATTAGTGGAAGAGAGAGTGATAGCTTGAAATACAGATTTGAAAGCACAAAAGCAAAAGACCCTTTTAATCACTACTGTTATTGATTTGGGGAAGTAGAAGTTGCTAGCCCCTAACAAAACCAAAAAGACTTTTTACAGAGATATGTTAGACAAATTTGTCAGGTTTATCACACCTTAATCACTACAGCCTCATCAAAACTGGAGGATAAATCAAAATATTGTTGACAAATATATCAGAACAAGGGTGGATTTTCTCTAGAAAGAAAATGATCCATCCAAAATACAACGTTTCTAGCAGATACCTCCTCATGTAGCAATGAAATATACTAGACTTAAGGATGCAGTTCAACTGTTGCTTCCAGCCAATCAGAATGTCAGCTTGACATGCTCCTGCCCTTCATTCCTGGCTGAACTTCAGCACCTCTTCTTTCTTCTGATGATTATGCTCAGCAAAGCTTTGCCACTAGTACCGATTCAGATGAAGGACACAGTCAGGGTCAGGTTCAGGTTTCAAGTGGCTCATGCCCCTCCCTGCTCCAGCTCATCACAGGGCTGTGCAAGTCCTCCAGAAGAGAAGAGCAACCACCTTTCACTGAAAACCCCTATTTGTGTCAGCTTAGAGCAACTGTCAAATTGCAGCCCAAGGTCAGGCTTTCATCTCCTCCATTCTGCACACGTGCCCTAAACACTCTGTTATTAGACTCACTCTCTCAGCAATCTGATGACTAATTTGTTATTTAGAGTGGAAGAAATCAATCAGGAGAGACAGAGAGACTTACCACCTCAGTAGTAAGTCATTTGGTATGTGAGAGACCCAGATTTTAGCCCTGGGTTCAAATCTGGCAGAATAAAAATTAAACTCTAGAAAGCCACTCTAAGAGTGGCTCACTGCAGGCCTCTACTTTTTTCATTTGTTCTGGGGGGAAAAAAAAGCACCAAAAAAAAAGCCAAGAAACAAAAAAATCGATGTTGTAACCCTCTCCTTGCCAGCAAGCATATTACAAATATAAGCTACCACACCTTCCCAGCTAGCTCTAAACAGCAGCCAAATAAACCCTGACAGGCAGCCAGTCTTACCTACATCAGCTGAGCCAGCCAGGCAAGATCAAGTATTGCAGGTTTTTTCTTGTTCTCTTTGATTTCTTTCATCCTCACCAAAAAAAGAGACTTCCCATTCCAGTTCTTAGAAAACAAATCTAGTAAAAATGATGCAGCAGTGATTTAACTCTTCCAGAGCTTTTCTGCTTCTATGAATTTTAATTGAATTGTTTCCAGTTTATATTAGTCTTCAGCAACACATACTGAATAAATAATGCATCTTTGCAAAAGCAGTGAAGTTCATAAAAAACTTGCAGCACAACAAGACTCAGTTTAATACTTACATAAAACAAGACGACTTCGGGACAAAAGTGCAACTGGCTATGCAGAAAGTCCTGGCCCCAATCTTAGGTTTTGCACATGTGCATCTGCGGTAATAATTCCCTTTCTAGCACACAAAGAGTGTTCCTGACCTAAGGCAGGAATGAAAAAGCACAAGCAAGAGTTCCAGTGTCCTAGGAAAAAAGTCACCTTTGAAACTGCTAATTTACCAACCCACAACACACCAATCTGTTCAGGTGCTGTATCAGACTGCATGAAACAGCCAGCTACACAACACCAATTATGCCAAACCACAAATGCAACTTCTCTTTCTCTGGACACCCTGTTTTGCTCCTTCCCTTCCACAGAGATTTAATGCTGGGATGACATCCTATGCAGCTTTGCCTTAACCATGTGCATCTTCTGGAGCACCTCCTGCACTGGCCACAGAGTCAAAGATTCTCCTAACAGATGGAAATACTGGTCAGAAATGAGCAGTTGCTATCACAATGCCTAACAGATACTATTCTTTTTCCATCACTTATTATACAGACTTAGGGCCTTCAAGAGCAACTCACAGTCAAGACTGGTGTCCCTCTATTCCAGACCTCATAAAAACACACATTTTTTCCAGTAAGTTTGTTTCCAGGCTCCAATCCTACCACGAAAAGCTGAGCTTCTGTGCAGTAATTTAACTCATTTTCCAAAACTGAAGAAAATAAACGTAATTTTTTTGCTCTATCCCAGTTAGGCTCAGTGCCTAGAGACAAAATTTCCTGACATTCAACATCAAAATAAATGATAACCATAGTGATAATGTTATCTATTATCAGTTTTCTTTCCTTCCCCAAACTTCCTCCCAAGAAGATAAATGAGAAAAACAAAAACAAACCCCCTTCTAAGATATGACTGTCAAGGCAGATTCATAATTCTGCTATCTAATACAGACCAGCAGGAATCCCAGACCTGTAGGGATTTGAGAACAGCTTTGGAGAGACATAGCCCAAACACATCAGAGTGTAGGATTAAGCTGCCAACATAGCAAGCAGTTTAGAAGACTGATTAAGAACCACTAGTCCTACATCAATATCCATCTGCACAATAAATGCCTTCCCTGCTCTACCAGTGCAACGGCTGTATTATTTTACATTGGCATTTACAACATTTGTTGCAATAGTGTCTAAAAGTACCTTTCTATTGTGAAGTAAAGGATAGAACCTCTTAGGATTTCTACCTAGTTAGTATCAACTATTAAAAATTTACTTAATTCAGCTGTTTACATACACTGTAGCCTACCAAACCCATTTTTAAAATGGCCGCCTTTCCTCAGGTCATTCAAAAAACCCTGATCCACAAAATTAATTATCTTTCCTGTCTTTTTTGTCATTAATAGCACATAACCTCTTTCAGTGGTCCATTTAAATCATTTTTCCTGTTTAACAAGGGAATGCCACAAGGGCAGGGCAAGCATATATTAATATTAAAGAACCAGTCAAAATAACTAAAACTGTACTCATCATATTAGCCCTTTACGCTTTTGGGCGGTTGCACCCTTAGTCTGTTTTTATCTATAAAGATAGTCATGCCAGTAACCACAATATTTCCAGAGAAATAGGCCTGAATTTTAGTTATGGCATTGCAAACAAACTTTTTGGATACTGCAACACATCTTTATCATTTTAGAAAATGCTACTGCAGAATGAAGTAATTTGCTCCTAAAATGACTTCAGCATAGGAAGGTTTGTTTTACGCTAAGAAAAACACTGGTATAAGTGCATCACAGACAAAGGCAATGTAACAAATTTCTTTTCTGTACAAGAAAAAAAAATAAAACCCAACCTCTATTTCTGCTTTTGCCAAACCCCAACTCATATTTCTGCTTTTGCCAGTAATGAACTCCATTAAGATACATCTGAGTAATCAAGAAAACACAAGCAAATCTTCTTCAAATACAACTTATTTTAAGAACCTGCGATGCCGTACAAAGACCACATGCTTATCCAAAAACAAGTTCTTAAAAAGATCCAAGCTGAACAGCATATATCAAATACAGCATCCTATCAAGGATTATATGTAGAAACCCTGAAGGTGATGCTTTAGCAATTTACAGCATAGCAATACAACATAGCTGCAGTAACTGCCACCAATGCAAACTGAAATACACAAGTACAAATAAACATGCTTGCAGCAACATGTCAAGAATGGTTTGCTCTCTTGCTTCCTTACAGTCTGCAGTTTACATTCTGATGCAGGCATTAAAACATAAGTATGGTGCAAAGAGATTGCAGATACAGCTGCTTACTTTGCAAGATGTAAAACTCCAAATAAACAGCACATTGCAATTTACACTGGCACTTACCTCATAGGACCAAACACACTGAGTTCCTCCAAACCTTCGGACACACCTGCCCACCTCCACATCCTCGTGAGTGGTGTACATTTCTCGAAGGCATTCACCTATATGTGGCACCATTCTCCTGAGAACCTCCCGGCTGAAGATCATTCCTGGCCCTCCCATGCAGAAATTCTCTCCAGGTTCCAGCCCGAGTTTTCCCAGTTCTTCAATATTACCCAGACCAGTCTGTCCCAAATACAGAGGTTTACTGCTGTTCAATGAGCGAAGAAACTCCTCCAATTTTTCACCTTCAAAGGAGAAAGATTACTGTTATTTCTCTGCCTAGTCTGACAGCCATCTCTTTTCCTGTACCTCAAGCTTCTTTAAAAATATAACAGGCACCTGAGACTGTCACAGAAAACAGTTCCAAAGCAGTCTCCTGAAACTCCTAACTGAAAATACCCTTCGACAGGTTTATGTTTCACAGACTTTTTTTTTTTAAATTAATTAACATTACAATGACATTTTCATTGAGGCAAAAAACAGAATATGATCAAAACTTAATTTTACCAGTAAATCTTGTTCTGTTCAACCAACATGGATGGAAAGCACTCCCTTGCTAGTACAGAACTCTCTCTAAAGTAGGACAATTTGCCAATATTATTTACAGGGTGGGGAGGAAGGAGAGGAGAGGGGAAATGCCAGGTATTATTTTAAAAGGATTAATTTTTGAGAAGACAAGAGCAAACCTAAATAATTAACCATAATAATTATGCTTGATTACAGAGCAATTGTCATAACACTGTAAAATTCAGGCTCCTTCCAAAGTATTTCCAGTGCTACAATGTCTATACACTTATACCTCAAACCCCTTACCTATTTCTTTTAAGAAATTGTAATTTCATGTTTTACTTGAAATTAAAAGTTTCTGGATAGGTTTATCTCAGAATCTTGGAACCAATTAAAGAGGTTCATTACAAGTCCAAAATAAGCACAAAGAAAACAGTGACAATTTTTACATCTGCAACTGAATATTTATAGATATATACACATGTATGCGTGTGCGAGTATTTCACAGATGAATGACAGCTGACAAGCAAGTAGCCCATTAAACCACTCAAACAAAATCAAGTGACAAATAGGGAAGTATACAGTTATCTCCAGTTAACTTTCAACAGTGCTTTCAACAATGTAAGCAACCAGACTCATAACCGAGGCTTACGCTTACAACTTCAGCTTCTCTTTCTTTCCCAAAAGCAGGACACTGCACGAGTAACAGTATCGACAAGCGCAGACCAAAAGGAAGGCGGTCGCAAAACGTAATTTTCTAATGCTGCCATCAAACGAGCCCGGAATGGGGGCACTTTTCAGAGACATGTGCCGCAAAGGAGAACAGCAGCTTTACAAGTAGCCTCCAGAGGCTGCGTTTCCTTAGCCCAAGTGTCAGCGAGCCAGCGGAAAACTTTGGCTAGTACTGCAAACCTCACTGCCGAGGAGCAGCGGCTCGAAGACCCTGGGCTGAGCCGCCGCCGCGGCGGGCGGCCGCCCGGCCAGAGCAGCAGGCAGCCGGCGACTGACACCCTTGGGCTGCGCAGCCGAGGGCGCCGGGACGGTCCCGCGGCACCGACATCCCACGCCCACGCAGGAACCTCTCACCGCGCCCGCCGCGGTCCAGCCCCCCGCGTCAGCCCTCCAAGGCGCCTCGGCGCCGCCGCCTCCCCAGGGGCGGCCCGGCCCGGCCTCTCGAGGACACCTCGCGGTTCCCACAGGGACCGCAGCGCCGGGGCAGCATCCCACGCCCCACACGCGGCGGCTGGAAGCAAACGCCGCCGAGGCCGGGCCGCCGTGCCCCTTGCGCTCCTCCCCGCCCCCCAACCCCGGGCGGGAACCGACTCGCCCAGCCCCCGTGAGACTCCGTCGGGCTCCCAGGCCCCTGCTCCCGCTCCTCCCTTCCTCCCTCCTTCGGTCCCGCCGGCGGGGCGCTTCCCGGTCACCTTTAATGTAGACGTCGTCGTCCGCCCGCATGAACCACTCATACTTGTCCAGGTAATGGTCATACATGTACTTGATCATCATGAACGACTTCTTCTGCGGCGGGTAGGAGTCGTCCACGCCGGGCAGGGCGACGACGGGCAGCGGGGGCAGCCCGGGTGGCGCGGCGGAGCCCTGGCTGGAGAAGAACTCCACGCGGCCCGGCACCGAGGGCGCCCACGTCCGCTGCGCCGCCACCGCCCGGCTGCCCAGGTATTTCTGGGCCGTCATCACTCCCACGTATAGGAAGTTGCGGGGCTTGGCGCAGCCCGTGCCTCCCCCCCAGTCCCCGCTGCCGTTGTGGCTGCCGCCGGGCCGGCTGCTCCGCTTCTCGTCGCCTTCCTCCTCCTCCTCCTCTGGCTCTCCTTCACCGCCGGCGGCGAGGCTGGAGACCATGCCCTCCGCTGCCGCCGGCGGCAGCTCCCAGGGGCTGCTGCTGAAACTCGTGCCGCCCAGCACCGCCGCTGCCTCCGGCGGCGTCTGCTGCCCGACCGGCGCCGCCGCGCCCCCAGCCGCCACCGGCCCGGCCGGGCGGCCGTAGTAGGAGCAGAGGCTGGCGCCGCGCCTCTTCTCGCTCAGTTCGACCACTTTGGGGGCGATGAGCCAGGAGGCAGCGGTGAAGCCCAACACCAGCCCCAGCACTACGCTCAGCCAGGGTCTCCGCGACCGCGCTGCCATGGCGCGGGAGGGGCGACTGCCGGAGCGCCGCTGCCGCCGCCGCCCCTCCGCCGCCTCCCGCTGGAGGCGACCACCGTCCCTCCGCGGCGGCCCGGGCGGCTGCACTGCTGCCGAATCAAACTTCTCCGGGGGAGGGCGGCGGCCCCTCTGTTCCGCGGCCACCTTGTCACCGTGGCGGTTGATCCCTCCCCGCCCCTCCCACCGCTCAGCCTCCTCCACGCGGCGGCGGCGGCGGCCCACGGTCCGCGCTCGCCGCTCAGCGGGTTTCCTGCGCGGCTTCCGAGCGCCTCACCCCGGAGGGCGCCGCTGGTGCCCGAGCCGCGGCGGAGAAGCAGCGGCCGCCGCTCCGGAAGGAAACTATTTTTTTAGGTACCGCAAACGGCTTCCCCGCGCCACTCGGCCCGGCCCCGCCGCCCTCGGGTGGAGGCCGGGGCCTCATTTGCGGCCGCAGCTTCACATCGCCTGACGGCGGCCACGGCACGGCGGGTAGGACCGCCCTGCCTGGTTTCTCGTCCAAAGGGTGGTCATGGAGAGGCGGATCGGGGGTGCAGTTTCAGGAGGAGGGAAGCCGTCTCCTCTGCCCCTGCTCTACCCGCAGCTCCCCGGCCCCGAACAGTTAACTTTCCAGCCAGGAACTGTAGCCCTCCCTGACCACGTCTTTTCCTGTGGCCTGATTGCCACAGCCCGAGTATATTGTTAGTATTATCACGAGCTCAAAGATGCTGGCGCAATACCTCATCCTCCCAGCTTCAGGGCAACTTCACTGTCCACAGCCCAGGATGACTGGCAACAGGAATTAAATGACCAGGCCACTGTGCCTGTACAGACAGCTTTAATTCTGAAGTTTAAGTTTTCCCTTGTATCCCCTGTATGTATATGCTTCCCTAATTTCATTGAGCAAGATGCTTATCTCCAGTAAAAGCCATAAATTGTTCCTCACATCCATTTGTCATTTCAAATGTCATGAAATACATCCCAGTTACTGAAGATCCAGAAGCATATGTTTAATCATTTGTCAGCAAAAATACCCAATTTTGTAGCTAAGTCTATGGTATTGTCTGTCACTTCATGTGACTTTATCAATTGTCAGGCGAGGAGTATGGGAGCTGGTATTGTGTGATACTAGCGAAAGTAACGGAATAGTTGTGGGAAAAAAATTTCAAGCCTTTTTCTGAAAAGACAGAAATTGCTTCGTCCACCTCGTGAAGAAAAAAACCTACGCTGCATAGTCTTTAGCTACAAAGAGGTCACTTATTGAAGTAATTTTCAGTTTTTCCTTGTGGCTCTGCCATATGCAGTGAGCAGGTTGTGTGCTTTTTGTGTTTTTGAGATGTGCGAGCATCAAGCTTGGGAAACGTACTTTCTAGCTTCCCCAGGGCTGATCATCCTTGCCAAAGCAGCCCATCATTCATTTCCTCCCTACATGCACACAGGGTGGAGTATTTATATTGCCAAGCAGCAAGACACTAGGTAGCAGGCACAGAGGTGTATTCGCTCCACCATCACCGCTAAAAACAGCCCAAGCAATGTGTCAGGGCACATAAATACTACTCAAGATGTTCCCTGAGCAACAGGGTGGCAGATCCTGGGTCCATCTGCAGCAAGCTACTAACAGCAACAAGCTAAGGGGGAAGGCTGTCATTCAGAAAGTCCTTACCATGGCATTAGCGATTATCAGTATTATGAGTGTCTCAGATTTTCATATGAGTCTTCCACTTAAAAATACCATCTCCCACTCCATCTTTCCAGCTCCCAGCAAACAGTTGGGGGTTGCTGGATCCCAGCGAGTCATGCATAGTACGATCCCCAGTAGTAAGGGCTCCTTTACACCTACACAAGCCCATCGTCACAGCGTCCCAAATTTTCAGACCACTTACTGCTACAGGGTTGCAGGGATACAATGTACTTACATTGCTTATGCATACACTGGAATGACTCCAGTCACTGTCAGCTGGGCTGACTCTTCAGGCTGACTCTTCAGTGCTTATTTTTGTCAAAAAAAGAGCAGATGAACCTTTGAGAGGTGACCATAAAGCCTTTTACACACTTTCAAGACCAAAATGGACCTTAAGGTGTTGTGTGTTCTGGCGTGTGCATAAGCAGTTGAGTATAAGGATATTTGGAGCAGAAATATTACAAGTGTGTACCTGCATTTACATTTTTAATTCCATGCTATACCAGTATTTCCATACAGCGTGGGGATATCTACTGAAGGTTTGTGGTTTTTTATGGACAGACCAAGACACAGACTGTACTGCTTCTCTAGGAGCAATGGTGGCATGTAGTGGTTAATGATAACAGCCTTCTATCTGTGTTCGATAAAGGCGTGAAACCCAGAATGCCTTTCCATTTAAAATAAATACTTGCTATAATAACTTGTTAAGCTGGGTATTGTGAGTTCATGTCTACATGGTCTGTTACATGTTTTAATACATTTGATAATATTATGTCAATGTCACACTGAATGTGTTTGGAGGGAAAGGGAGAGGCCAGGGCAAGGCCTCAAACACTTGAAAGATAATTTTCTAACAAAAGTTGTGTTGGAAATTAGAAAAGGTGCCTTCTGTTTACTCTACCATGTGTTTCTAATTATAATCTTGGGGGAGATTCTTAACATTTTTGGGTTTTCTCTTGTAAAAAAGGTGGAAAATACAATCTCCCATTTCACCCCGATAATTTTACAGCCTCTGATCAACTTTTTATACACACGGCCTTTGACAAAGGAATGGCCTTTGGTAGGGGCGTATCCCTACCCTCAGGGATATCCATGTCCTTAGGAATACTTTAAAACTATAGCATTATTTTTTGAGGTCTAGAAGAAGTGTCCAATTCTTTTTACACAATGATCCCAGCATTCAAATGCGTAAATATCAGCTTCTCACTCTTGCTTTACTTTTTTGAAAGTCATTCTGGCCACACGGAACCCAGTCATTTTGTCTTCAACAGACACAAAGCTGTGGACTGAAGGGGTGATCAACACATCTGCAGTGTCAGAGAGAAACAGAGCTGTTTTTTCCCAAAGATTTTATCCTATGCCTTAGTTTTACACCTACTACTTTTCCTTCTCAGATGTGAGTCCAAAGCCACCAGTGCTTTGGAATTGCTAGGAATTACTGGTAGGCTTCAAATTCAACACTGAAAATAAAGGAAGATAAATCTCGTGTGCATTCTTGTATGTTTTCACTCACTGAAACAAAGCAAGTTTCACTCACTTGCTGAGATGTCTGAATATGATGGTGACACTTGAGTTGCAGTTTACAGGTTGTACCTACTCTGTAAAGGGCATCTAAAACAAAATAGCTTTTACACCATTCACGATCTCTTTGCAGCAGCTCTAAGTAAAAAGCCCTCACTAAGCTAGCTGCACTTTCAGTGAGTCTGAGGGTAAACTGTGAAACTGTGTCTTTGGGCACAGTCTTTTATCCTCCTGGTCCTGCGTCATGTGTCAGTCATCTAAAGAAATGACATTTTAATAGTATAGGTTTATCACTGAGACAGAGCAAGCCCTGGAGCAGAATAGAGCTGAACAGGGAAGAGAAAGCATCACATTTAATTCCACTGTCAGAAAGGAACCCACTGAACTGAATTCTGGTCCAGCTTTATTTCACTCAACCCCAGATATCCTACATAAACAAACAGGGTGATAGAACAGCAGGATTTTTTTTCTCCATTAGTAACCGTTTGCTAAAGCATGCAATATGCCAGCTGTGAAAGAAAAATGAAGCACAACTGGGAGAAGTTAATTGCTCCAGTTTTGTTAGAACTGTTGCTTCAGGTAGAACTGACCTTTAACTGTGCCAAATTTTGCTCTAAAGAGAGCTTTATGGAATAGCTTATATTATTAAATATAGACACAAATATAGGCACACGTATCAAAGATTGAGTAGCTGTTAGAATATTTGTTGATAACACAGCTTAGTGCCATTTCAGCTACTTGGGATTGTTAATACAAAGAGTGTCTCAGCTTTCCATATGAGTTTTGGTTTTTGTATGTGTGTTGGTATGGAAGTCATATGATGTATGGCTCTCCAAGGCAGATCAAAATCAACTTTAATGTAAAATTAGGTTCTGTGTTTAGATTTTGAGATATTAAGGACAGGTTTTCAGAATTTCAGAGATGGAAAACAATTTCAGGTATCTATTTTGTCTTCATTTTAAGAGGATCGTGGTAACATATTGTGTAAATTCAAAAAACAGCCCGAGGGATGGCTTCAATTTATGTTGTAGCAGCCAGTATCATCAACTAAAGCTCTGTTAGGAAGTTAAGAAAGAGTCATGGCGATGAATGTCATTTTCAAAACAAAACAAAAAAGACTGAAAAAAATGGTGACAAGTGGATCTGCTTGATGCCAAAAAGGAGGCACTCAAGACTGCTTGATGCGACAAAGGAGGAACTCAAGACTGATACGTTCATTATTGAAAGGACTGGAGCTATTAGTATCACCAGTCAGACAAGTCTCAAAATTTTGTGGTAAAGTCTAGGTTTTTGAAGCCAAAACAAAACTTTTTTCACTGCTTTTTCATTTTTATTCTTTAAAATGTCACCAGAAAGCACTGAATACCTCCTTTTTAGGCATATGAGGTCACAGAAAATTTACAGCATTTGGCTCTAAGTGATAGACTGTAATGTGCTTACCCCACAAAAAAGAGCTAGTACAGCCATTTGCAAAAGAAAAATTTCAATTGTCTTGTAGAGTGAACTTTGAAAACATCCAGCTTGAGATTCCCCTTGGGCATTCAGTATTACTGTGGCAGTATATACACATCACTTACAGAGCAGAAATTGCAACTGCCAACTATCCTTTAACATTTTTATAAGCATGTATTTATTCATTGATACATCTGGGTAGATGTATGTGTTAATGGTATATTAAGTAACAAATAGCTTTATTGTCTCTGTTTTTACTCTTGTGTTCTAAAACTCTGGGGTGTTTACAGTGAACTTGGTATTGTTATGTGATGCCCGCATTATTGCAACATCTGACTTACAGCTATTTGCATTTCTCCATACAGTTTGATTTTGGAAAGTAATTTGAAAAGTCCAATCTATCATCTGACTGAATTTGATTAAAACCTTTTCTGTTGATTTTACTGGGCACTGGGCCAGATAAATATTTCTTTCTTTGGAGAGAACAGCTCCTTCTGTATATTCAGCCACATAATTACTGTCTTACCACCATTTCCTTGCAGAGCAATGACAGCTACTGGAGCAGGAATTTGACTGCAATATCTTGGTCCACTACTGTTCAGGGAGCCATTTCTGGAGCTCCATGTACTCAGTCACACTCCAGACTGAAACCAGTGAAGTGCAACAGACGTTACTGAAAGCAAAACATTTGTATCTTCCAGAATTATCTGCAGTTCTGAAAATGCAGCAGTAACTTGAATTTTAGATTCAAGACAAGTTTGCAACATCAGGTATTACCAAACCCACTTGTGAAATGAATGTGCCTGATCTGCACTTTAGTGAAAGATAAACATGGAAATCTATAGTCCTGCAATTTATTTTTGGATTAAAGCCAAATTGACATAATACCCATGATAGAGCGTGTCCGGAGGAGAGCCACGAGGATGGTCCGAGGGCTGGAGCACCTCTGCTATGAGGAGAGGCTGAAAGAGTTGGGGCTGTTCAGCCTGGAGAAGAGAAGGCTCCAGGGAGATCTTATTGCGGCCTTCCGGTACCTAAAGGGGGCCTACAGGAGAGCAGGGGAAGGACTTTTTACTAGGGCAGGTAGTGATAGGACGAGGGGGAATGGCTTTAAACTGGAAGAGGGCAGGTTTAGATTAAACATTAGGAAGAAATTTTTTACTGTGAGGGTGGTGCGGCACTGGAACAGGTTTCCCAGAGAGGTTGCTGAGGCCCCATCCCTGGAGGTGTTTAAGGCCAGGCTGGATGTGGCCTTGGGCAACGTGGTCTAGTGGGAGGGGTCCCTGCCTATGGCAGGGGGGTTGGAACTCGATGATCTGCAAGGTCCCTTCCAACCTAAACCATTCTATGATTCTATGATTGATTCTATGATTCTATGATAGGCTAGGCTGTGAAATCTGTATTTATGAAAATCCTTTGAGATCTAACTTTTGCAACATTTATTTATGAAGAGTTATTATGACATTTAAGTTTACATTGGCAAATTTTATGTAAATTTTATTTAACCTGCTTTATTTTGCTTCTCTTCCAAACTGCTTATTTTTTCTATATTTTGTAGTAGTTTTCACTCTCAGCATACAAATAAATGAGACTAAATTACTCTCTCTTTTGAATAGGGGCCATCCATACACAGCTCCCACCTACATGTGGGGATACATTAAATACTTCTATTAATCTCTTGCTCCTCAGGTGCCACAATAGCTGTGGACTTGTGCGGATGGCGTAGTCCAAAGTGGTCTCACAGTGGGTTTGGGAGATTGTGTATAATTTCTCCCCACAGGGGCTGACTTCCATAGGAAATACTCAGAAAAGTTAGGAAAGTTGCGCACTCATGCCATCTAACCTGCAATGCAGGTTTGTTTTGTAACACACCACACAGGCTTTGATCCTCCAAGCAGCTCAGGCACACTGCTGGAGAGCACTGTGGTATCCTTCCAGTCCACAGGCACAGCATCTTCTCCTTTGAAGCCACAGGATGAGATGGCAAGGTGCATGGGCAACTCTTCTGCAAACAGAAGTACTACCATCTGGAAGCAGGGAAGCACTTTCTGGAGCCACAGTGTGCATGAACTAGTAAAAGCTGTAGGCAGAAAGACTTTTCAAAACCCCAGCAAAACCTGGAAGCTTCCAAATTTGGAGTATGTTCTGCAGCTCTAGAATCTAGAAAATCATAGCTTTGATTTGTATAGTATATCACTTTTCCCTTTTGATCCTGGAGGTGAATTTCCAAAGTTTGAATATAGAGAGTAGTACTGAATAGAATATGAAGAATTGCACATTAAGAGAGAAAAATATTAAGAATTCTAATGAAAAATTTCAGTAGGTAAGTGTTTTGAATTTACTTAGAAGCAGTCTCATTGAATTTGGTAGGGTTATAGATGTGTCCATTCAGCTTCTAGTTCTTGTTACTAACTGAGTTTATTAGTAATCGTGCTAAGATTTCTAAAAAGTCAGGCAAGAGCTAAGCATTATGAGCTTATTTTTCCTGAGAAATATGTTGTCTGCTGTAGCTAATCATGCATAGGATTAGAAAGCCTGGCAAGAGAGCTTTTAAGGGAGTTTGGAAAATGGAAGAACTGTAACTCTAAATTCCTCTTTCTCACCCAAAACATTTTCAATATAATATAATATAATATAATGTAATGTAATGTAATGTAATGTAATGTAATGTAATGTAATGTAATGTAATATAATATAATATAATATAATATAATATAATATAATATAATATAATATAATATAATATAATATAATATAATATAATATAATGAAGAGCATGATTTCTGCTTTTGCAAATCAGGACCTGGTGATGCTTGCTGAGAGATCACTGCATCCCTTCCAGATGCATTAATGGCATCAAAACTAATGTGACTTAATTCTGTGCCAAAGAGGGGGAGGTGAATTCCTCACGTGGAAACAAATACTAATTGGATTATTCTGGTAGGTCCCCAGTAGCTTTTTGGCTAAGATAAAGATTTCCACAGAAGTAATGAAGCCATGTTTGTGCCCAGGTGTCTGTTTCGAAGGGAATTGTTCAAAGCACCTGAATTGATCAGCTGAGGGAAATTTGCAGAACTGAAGCTAAGCGGAGTTAGGTGAGTATTTGTTCATAGTATTCCCTTACTTATCACTAAAATGACCTTTCTAGTTTACTAGGTGCAGTTACCATTTAAAACTGCAATTGCAATGCTTGATGAACAGTATACGTTTCTTTTTCAAGATCATCTTTCAGACTGATGGCCAAAATAAGAAAACTACCTAGCCTGTGTAGGCTAGACACAGCCTAGGCACAGCAGACAAGACTGCTACACAAATGAGTCGAAGTGGGTTCAGGTAGTAATGTATCACACCAGACATTGTTTCCTATCTGCTGCATAATACTATGGAAAAATTGTCAAATGCAAAACAAAGAAAGAAAGGTAGGTTAGTGCAGCCAGGATAAGCAGTCATTAAGAAAATTATCTCTGTAAAAATAATGTTGAAAGTTAAAAGCAATTATGAACATGCTGTGCATAAACTATTACATTTTACTGGAAAGCTTATTGATTTCAACAAGCCTTGGACTGCGCCTGAAGAGTATCCGCCTTGGTTATGCTTTCTGCAATTGAATACAGGTAGGCTCTTTTACAGCTACACTGGGAGGCTGATTAGATGTTAACCATTTCATTGGTGGCTAAGGAAAAATATACACACGCACTCTGAAGAGTAATTGTGCCACTGTGAAACAATACTGTGGTTGCAGGCTGATGGTTTCTGGAGGCATTTGATTATAATTCAAAACATTATGCAATATCTTCAGGACCAAGTTATTATTACACTATTTTATTTTATACTCTCTATTAGAAATTACTATGAAAGAACTTTCTGAATTATTTGCTGAAAATTCCATTACAGTTTTGAAAACATCTTTTACCTGCTGATTTCCTGCCATATGTAGCTGGAATAAGTTGTGCAAAGAGTAGATAGCTCTTGATAGCAAAAGTTTTTCCAAAAAAATTGTATTGTTGGCAAAATTGCTAACCGATTTATTTAAAGTGTCTTGTCCAGAGAATATAGAATTTTGAACAGAAAAAACAAACAAACAAACAAATGTTCTATAGGTAATTTTCTAAGGGGAAAGTTAAATTTTATGTTTTATCATTTTATAATTACACTCAAGAAAAAAATTTCAAAGCAATTTGAAAGACATTTTTCTGATTTAAAAGATATGATGTTTGTGTGAGTAAAAGTATGTGTATGAAATATCAGTCATGAAATCAGTTCAGCTAACTTCTACAAGGAAACAGTTGCTCTAGTTTAAAAATTATATATGTCATGATGTCACCATCAATGTTTACCTATAATAGGAATAGGAGATTGGATTAGTAATGTTTGCAACCTGCATTTGGCTGAAGAGAACCCAACACTTAATGAAAGAATAATTCTCTAATTTCTTTCCACCCTTTCATTTGATTAATAAGTAATTTGTGACATATTTTGGCTACTCAGTTACCCAGCACATGGTGGCCCAAATTCACCAGAATCTAGTCTTTTTTAGCATAGAAGCAATCCTAATGGAACTAGGACATTAGATTCTAGAGATTTCAAAAGAAAAATTGTAGAAGGTTCATTTTGTGCAGACTTATTCCAAGAAGAAGTCACAAAATTTTGCTTTATAAGGGTTATATTATTTGAAAATGCCAGAGGTGCTACAAAGTAAAAGTACTGGTTTACCTTTAGAAGCACCAATTCCAAATCACTAATACGGGTATTAAGATTGTTGTGATTATGAAAAGGATGTGTTTGAATTAATTTTACCTTTTTAAATAAGAAATTTCAAAATTTTCTTAAGCCCAAACACATTTAAACATAGCTCAAAATATAGTTTACCAGTTGAATGAGTCTTTACACTTAAGAGGAAGTGTCTATAGCAAGGAGAGAAATTCTGAAATTCACTCTTAGTGACTCATATGCATTAGCAACTAACATTCTCAGAGCAATGGCCTCAAGTGTGAGGTCTGGCAAATTTGCTTTGCAAAATCCTACTGCTTACATAGTAAGCTTGCTTTGTATTTTATGCAAAATTTGCGAGGAAGAAGTTTGCTTATCGGGAAACTGCCATTTACACTACTGTTAAACATCATCATGTAACCAACTTCAAAGAATATCTGGGGCTCAGAAGAGTTCATCAGTTTGGCTTGTGGCCTTGGGGTTAAAGTGCAGAAAATTTGCAGATTTACAGTTTCATGCCACAAGTTGCAAAGAGATATCTCTACACGGGCAAGCATTTAAAATTTCAGGTGATCATAAGACAAACATGAATAAATTCCTTGGATTACAAAGGCCTGTGTCTTATTTTCTTTTGGATTATCTTGACTATGGCTGTCTCCTAGAACTGTAGCTATGCAAAACTTGGATTAAAGTTAAAAGGCCTTGGATTTCAAAGGCAGTCAGTTTTCTTTATCATTGAAAGTCCCCATAAAAGTTGTCCCGCCACAAACGCCAGCAATGCTTTCAGTTCAAATACAAACACATAACATGCCGTGTACATGAAAGTGGATTGGTCACAAAAGGAAGCAAAAACATGAAAGAAAAATAAAATCTGAGATTTCAGGTGCCATCTTGTGGTCAAACTGTCGTTTTATTTCAGCGCACAGAAGGGGCTGTATGAATATCATCCTTAATACAATAACATTTATTTAGTTTTTTCTCACAGGANGCTTTCAGTTCAAATACAAACACATAACATGCCGTGTACATGAAAGTGGATTGGTCACAAAAGGAAGCAAAAACATGAAAGAAAAATAAAATCTGAGATTTCAGGTGCCATCTTGTGGTCAAACTGTCGTTTTATTTCAGCGCACAGAAGGGGCTGTATGAATATCATCCTTAATACAATAACATTTATTTAGTTTTTTCTCACAGGATGAAGTGTTAGCAAGCATGCACAAAGAGAACAGATAAAGATCTGTTCTTTGTGGGGCTGTGTGGAAAAACCCAGATCCATTCCTGTTGATCACAGCTGCTGGCCTTCACTCAGCTGTGATTGCTGTCCTGCTGGCACTTTTCCCCTCCAGCAGGATGGCTCACCCCACAGCTGTGCCACTGCTGGCTTCAGTCCTGCACAGGAACCCCTCCTTCCAGGCTGGAAGATGCAAGGTTCATGACAGTAGGCTGATCCTGATGAATTTTGATTTCATTTCTACCAAGGAAATTGGTCGTTCTCTGGGGTATCATGCCCATTAGGACACTTGGCTCTGCTTTGTCCAGCTTGCCCAGGTGACGGATCCTTCAGAAATCCAGCTAAATAGCGCTTAAGTCAATCTCTGTGCAGTTCTGACTGGGACACTAACTTGGCTTAGAGTAAACCAGTCTGTTTGAACTGCTCTGCTTTGAGGCAGAAGGTCGGGGTGTTATTTTAGGTGAAACAGACAGCATTCAGGATACACAAAGAAGGCAGTGAGCATACTTTTTGTTTTTTTCCTGTGAGCATCCTGACTTCATGTAGGCTAGAAAATTCAAATGGCTCCTTATCTTTCTGGTTTGTCCTGAGTAAAACTGTAGCATTTGGCTGTGGTGTTGAATTAATTGCTGCACTGTACCATTATTAAAAAGTCGTTTATAAGCTATGTGGTATCTTGTGCCTCTGAGCTTCTATGGCATATGTGGCAGCCATAGCAGAAGGTGGCTGTGAAGATCTGCTGAGTGCCCTGTGGAATGTTTACCTGGGCCAAGGAGGATAAATTGCAGCTTTCCCTTGATTAACACACCAATGATCTACAAATCATTCCTCAAATTATCTATCCCATCACTTCCATTATGTAGAGCTCTTTCCAGATGTCTGAGACCAGGGCACTTCAGGAGGGATATGGAGGTGCACCATCTGACCACCCAAAGGAAATAGCCATGCCAGAGTCCTGCGTGAGAGAATGTACCACTTCTCTTGGCTGTACTGTCAAGTCTGACTTCAATGGCTGTCAAAGCTTACCCTCTGTCACTTTCCTCTATCATCTTTCAACAACTGAGGAGAGGGGAGGGGAAGCCAACAAGCAATTAAACTGTGTAAGGCTGGAGATAAATCTGAAGGCATAGCTGTGCAGTACAATGGGAAAATATTTGAGGGGGGAGACAACCCTTTCCTCCCTATTCCAGGAACATGGACAGTAAACAATGCTTGATATCATTACCTTAAGATATTTTTATATGGAAGTTAGTGGTTCAAGTCTATTATTAGCTATATTTGTCTTTATTTCACCAGTAATAATATATAAGCAAGCAAGGAACCAGGATTCCCTTGCCTTTGCTTTGTCTATATCCCTAATCATTATTTCTGGCTTCTTTCATTCAGATAATCACTACTAGGAATAAGCTATAGGCCAGAGCTTATATTTGTCTGCTAACAACTTTTTTCTCTTCATATTTTAAACAGATTTCAGCTATTCAACAACTAGTGCAATATAAGACTGCATCCAATAAACCATGCCCTGTCATCTGCTGCCACAGTAAGAAAGGCGATTAACATGCTAAAACAACTGAGACTTAAATCAATAAATATAGCTCATAAGCATTTTTCCTTAGACTAATTAAGTACACATCATGATCAATGCTACTATCTTGTGAGTAGCATTCCCCAAACAACTTAAGACTGCACAGTTTATTTGCTGGAGAAGAACATTTTCTCAACATCAGCCTCCCTATTCTGATGTAAAGATACTGACTTCAACTCATCTCCTACTCCATTTTTTCCCAAAGTGTGATTTCCTGAGCAGAGGGAAGGCAGAGGATTCCTTATCTGTCCCTTGCAATGTCAGACAGGAAACTATAGATTCTATTGAAGATTTAAGATTTGCTGTTCTCTATCATTCATTTAGCTTCACTCCTGTAATCCTGCAACCGGGAGAAGAGACCCCCCTTCAATACAGTCAGTGATTCATCCCTGCTGTTTTCAGAGTTATATTTGAAATCCTGTTCACGCTAAAGAGTGCTAAGTGTGCTGCTTTCTGCCTACACACTAGCTGCATGATCCAACATAAGGAAAAGAGCTTCCTTTCCAATGAAGTTGACATTGGCAGGGGCTGGGGTGGGTGGGGAGTATTCTTATTTTTTGCACTAGAAGAGAGCCCACCACTGACACCTATTTTCAGCAGAGTGATTTTTTACAGAATTGGCAGACTTGAATAAGCTCAGAGCACTGGATGGCAAAAATCCTGGGAGGTAAAGGAAGCAAAGAAGTGGTTCCTCAAAGAAACAATGGCAGGGCTAAGAGAAAGAAATTTCCTGTTCTGTTCCACTGCACCCACTGTTATGTGCAATAACAGACCAACCAACCAATTGTGCATTCTTTATTGCCTTAAATAAAAGAAAGAAGCATGCAGAAAGTGAAAAACAAGCCAAATTATTGAAGACAATGATGAAAATGTACCCAGGAACCAAAAGGATGCAAGATAACCACAGGTATCAGAGGTAATACGAACTTATCCTTTAGGCTTATCAGAAGGTGTTTGTCAGGAAAGCAATGATGCTGATCAGGTCAGTACGCATGCATGTGAGCACTCATTATATCTGTGTGTCTCTTAAAATGCCATCATATTTACCATTTTCATTAATTTTCAATGAAAAAGCTATTTGCGATCTGGCTGATAATGTAGTATGTATCAGCACCAAACACATAAGAATTCAGTTTAGAATAGGAAAGGAAGATACTAGAGAGAACCCTTACAAAAGTTAGATGTTGCTGAGGTCATCTGAAACTGCAAAGCATCATCTTAGGATGCTCAGAGAACAGGGAAGCAGCTGTAAAGCCGTAAGTTATCTCAGAATAGCCAGTCTGGTGAGATACTAAAAGGACGGAACAGAACCACTATAACTTCAGTGCTTAAAAACTGATCAGTTTGCCTAACTGAAGCTTCTAGGGAGAACAGCCTCAAACAAAATGACCATGTGGTTTTGATGATTAAGTCACCAAGAAAGCAGAGCCCCAAATGTTCATGGTGCTGCTTTCCGTTCATTCCTGGTGATTTTATCCTCAAAAACCTCATGCGTTCTTGCCTAGGATGGAGAAAGAGAACAGCGCCCATTCACTGGTCCATCAGATATCAAGTCTTCTCTGGCAATTTAACAGTCATTTATATATTTAGCATGATTTCTATAATCTTCATTAGCATATGCAGGGATGTCAACTTTAATATGCATTTGCCAGGTAATGAGGCAGAGGCCAGTCATTAGGCATGACAGCATTTTGAAGAAACAAATGACAAATGACCATGACAGGTTTTCGATCTTGTCTCCACTGACGAAAAGCAGGGCTGTCCTGCCTACACAGCGCTTCCTCCTTCTCTGCATCCCATGCTAGCCAGAAGCCAAATCCTTTTAGTTCTGAACCTTTTTCTCTGTCAGTTGAGAATTGTCTGAAAGATTAAAACAACACATTCCTTTAAATTCTTCACACCTATGATTATGCCTTAGGAGCAAGTAATCAATAACAGCTTGATTTTCTAACATGGCTTCTTTAGCTTGTGCCACCTTCTCACTTAAGGTTGCTAGAACCTTAATGATGTATAATTTATGCTTTTCACTAATGCACATGCAATTAATTTCATTGTAAGGTAGTTCATAGATACTCCCACCCCAGGAGTTAAAAACGCAGCAGCTGCTATTTCACCTGGACTCCAGAGTTACCTGTGAATTGCAGTCTGGTGGTAGAGCCTGAATTTGTCTTCTTTGTCTTCTGCCTTCCTCTACTTGAAAATCCTTTTTATCAGGGAGTAAGGCTGTTAATCTTTCTATGGAATATGGTCGTCCAGTGATATTGGCAGTAATGTAAGAACAAGCTATTTTCCCACGAAAGAGAAACCATCCTAAGGGGAACTTAGTATGCCCCCATGCATAACTTACTGATTCTATCTTACTACACTTAAGGGGAAGTTCGAAGCAAGATGAATTTTCACATTTTGTGAGTGGGGCACAGTTGACAAATCACACATACCTTTCTGCAGGAAGCGTTCCCTTCACCTTGATTCTCTGTGTTCCTTTATCTCTTACTTTAATACTCCTTCCCCAGTTATATATTTGGCCATAATTCCTGTTAATTTTACAAGTTCTAAGAATAGTATAGCTTTTGTAAAGCTGCAAGGGAGTCAGTACTCCTGCTAGACATGAGGTGAACACTTCTTCTACAGAGATTTCCCCAGTTCAAAAGAAGGAAGTATTTACAAAGAAGTATTTACGATATTCTTAGCCAGATTTTCCCACATAGTCTCTGACTGATCTAACCCCTGAAAAAACACAGTTGACCCTACAAACTGAAGAAGAAAAAAAGGTGTGTAACCCTTCATTTTACTATACTTGTCAGTACAGCCTTTAATGGTCCTGCCAGGGTGGCTCTACACTCATCTTTGGATCCTGGTGGAGGGGCTGGTTTGATCCATGTGTAGTGGATTCAAGAGCTGATTCCTTCTACTGTCATGGCAGTATAGTTGGTCAGCAGAACGATCTAAGGTCTGCTTTTCTCTCAGTGGCTTGTCTTTCCAGGTATGAATATAAACTGAATCTCCAAGTTGAAAGCTGTGCACTGGTGAATCGAGGGGCAAAGGAGGTCAATGATTGCGATACCTGAACACGGATGATAAAATGCGTGAGAGAGACAGCAAACAATTTCTTAGCATTTTCTTTCCCTTAATATGCGTTTTGTCACTTTGGGTTTCTAGACTTGTAGCTGTACATGGTTTCCCATACAATTTTCAAAAGGACTCACTCCCTTACTTAATTTCCCACTAGACCATGGTGTCCATGGAGTATGCAAATTCCCATTAAAATTGGAGAAACTCTGACACTCCCTGGGCTACTTTTGAAAGAAAATGAGGATAAAGCTTCATGGATTCCAAACCTAGGGATTATTTCTTTCAATAAAATTTTAACAGCTTCCCTAGACACATTTGTTGTGACAAGGGAAACCTTCAGGCCACCCAGAAAAGGTATCCACCAAAACAAGTAGATACTTATATTGCCCACATTTTGGCAACTCAGAGAAATCTATTTGCCGGTATTCCCTTTGGGTTATTTCCCTTTTTACCTCACCTGCAGGTAGCTTCTTTTGGATCTTGGGGTTATTCGCACAGCAGGCCTGCACTTGATTGCATTTTTGGCCCTGTGGCACATCTCTTCATGCTGCTTATCATGGCATCGGTTCCATGTGAGTTTCTTCATGTAACTTCTTAATGAGGTCTTTCATCATTTTGTCTGCAGTGAGAACTGACTGGTTCAGAGTTATCCACCATCCTTCTGTATCCTTTGAACATGTTAGCCTCTCCACTAATTGATCCTCCGTCAGGTATTGGGGTTCTGATTACCTGTTTGTGCAGGGCAACTCTTTGCAGCCAAGTCAGCCCTTCTGTTTCCTTGAATTACTTCACCCTGCTCTTTTTGATGGGCTGTGCAATGGATTATTACTGCTTCTTTTGGCTGTGATATTGCATGAGGTGATCTTAGGATCTCTTGCCCATATTTTATACTGTTTTTCTGGCAGTTTAATAGTCCTTGTTTTTTCCAAAGGACCTCCATAATCATGTACCAAATCCAAAGGCATATTTAAAGTCGGTAGAATATTAATTCTTTGACCCTTTCCAATTTCAAGGGTTTTTGTAAGAGCCACAATGTCTGCCTTCTGTGCTGAGGTGTTTTGAAGTAGGGGCTTAGCTTCTATTTCCTCTCAGAGGGTTACCACCACATATCCTGCTTTTGTTTCCCCATTCTGAACAAAACTTATACCATCTGTATTCAGTTCCAAGTCCATGTTTTGCAACGGTTCATCCTTTAAGTCCAGTCTCCTGGCATAAACTTGCTCAATAGTAGCCAAGCAGTCATATTGTAAGGTTTCTTGTTTGGCTGTAGGCAACATGGTAGCTGGATTCAAAGTAGATAGCACACTTGAGTCATGTGCTCTTAATCTATTAAAATGGTCTGGTACTTTGACAATGGGCTTGGGGAAATCCAGTGTTTTCCCTTGTTTTTCAGAACAGCCATCACAGCATGTGGAACCAACACAATTACAGGTTGTCCCAAACTGGGCTCCTGGGCTTCCTGAATTACCAAAGTAATAGCTGCCACAGCTTGGAGACAAGCAGGCTTTGCTCACTTCATCAAGCTGGTTTGAAAAGTAGGTCATTGGTCTTTTCCAGCTTTCAAGCATTTGGGTCATTACCCCAGATGCCACATGTTGTCTCTCATGTACATACAGTTGAAAGGGTTTAGTGATACTGGGGAGGCCTAAGGCTGGGGCTTCCATTAATTTATTTTTTATTCTGTTGAAACTGCTTCAGCATTCTGGGGTCCAATCCAACAGTTCTTCTGGACTTTTGATTGCACTATACAAATGTTGGGCTATCAATCCAAAATTAAGAATCCATATACAATGAAACCCTGTCATTCCCAGGAATCTTCTTGATTGTCTTTTAGTCTTTGGCACTGCAATCCAACATATGGCCTCTTTTCTTTCTTCTCCCAGTGCTCATTGTCCCTTAGATACATTGAACCTGATATAACAAACCTCCTCCTTCGTAATCTGGGCTTTCCTTCTGGAGATTTGGTATCCTGCAAGTCCCAGAAAGTTCATCAAACTTATTGTTTCCCCCATGCAGATCTGCTCCATATCAGCTCCAATCAAAATATCATCCACATACTGTAAAAGAGTAACATCGATATTATCACTTTGCCACTGTTCTAATTCCTTAGTCGATGCGTCACCAAATAGAGTGAGGCTGTTTTTAAATCCTTGAGGAAGCACAGTCCAACATACCTGCATCTTTCTTCCTGTGGTGGGACTTTCCCATTCAAAGGCAAAAATTGTCTGCTTCTGCTCCCCCACTGGAATACAAAAGAAAGCATCTTTCAAGTGTAGCATAGTAGAGTAAGCATTTGCCTCATGTACTGAGGCCAGGAGGGTGTAAGGGTTTGGTACGGTGGGATGTTTAGCCTTAATTATTTGGTTTATTACTCTCAAATCCTGGCCTAGTCAACACTCCTGAAAACAAGGTTTCTTTACAAGCAGGTCTGGTGTACTGGCATCTGAGTGATATTCTCTAAGCAGCCCGCATTGCACAAAAGCATTTATCAGGGGCTCCAGTCCTTTGCATGCTTCCAATCTAGTAGGGTATTGATTTAACGCTTACTGGTCATACCCCTTGTTTCAGTTCTATTTTAAATGGGGTTACATTCTTTGCTTTACCTGGTTCCTTTGAAGCCCATATTACTCCATCCAGTGCTACGTCTGGGATATTATGTTCATTCTCTTCGGAACTTTTATCCATCAGTAGGCAAATTTGTGCTTTTCAGGCCATTTAAGGTGGAATGTGGAGCTGTAAAGAGTTCTTGAAAAAGGTTACTTGAGCATCTAATTTACATAACAAATCTTGTCCTAATAATGGAAGGAGGCATTCTGGCACATATAGAAACTCATGAGTCAGTTTAGTACCTCCAGTTGTACACTCCATGGGTTGTAAAAATGGCCTTAATGTTCTTTCTCCAATTGCTTCAACAATTGGCATAGTGACCTTACTCAAAGGCCCTTTACAGCTAGTCAATACTGAATGTGTGGCCCCACCATCAATTAAAAAGTCTATGATTTCATTCCCTAGTATTATTGTAACCAGGGGATCTCCTGGGGATGCTTTGATATTCTCCCCTGGTTGCTCGCTTTTTAAATCCTCTAGCATGATGAGGTCAGTGTTTCTTGTTTGATTTTGTTCCCCTTTCTTTTTCTTGTAGCAACATTCATTTTTCCAATGTCACAGAATCACAGAATGTTAAGGGTTGGAAGGGACCTCTGGAGATTATCTAGTCCAACCCCCCTGCCAGGGCAGGTCCACCTACAGGAGGTTGCACAGGGTGGCATCCAGGTGGGTTTTGAATGTCTCCAGAGTCGGAGACTCCACCACCTCTCTGGGCAGCCTGTTCCAGTGCTCTGACACCCTCAAATTAAAAAACTTCCTCCTCACATTTAAATGGAACTTCCTATACTCAGGTTTGTGCCCATTACCTCTTGTCCTATCCCTGGGCACCACTGAAAAGACTGGCCCCACCTTCCCGGCACCCTCCCTTTAAGTATTTGTAAGCATTGATGAGATCCCCCCTCAGCCTTCTCTTCTCCAGACTAAAAAGACCCAACTCCGTCAGCCTTTCCTCCTAAGAACGTTGCTCCAGCTCCCTAATTATCATCATAGCCCTTCGCTGTACCCTTTCCAGCAGTTTCCTGTCCTTCTTAAACTGGGGAGCCCAGAACTGGACACAGTACTCCAGATGTGGCCTCACCAGGGCAGAGTAAAGGGGGAGGATGACCTCCCTCCACCTGCTTGCCACACTCCTCTTGATGCACCCCAGGATGCCATTGGCCTTCTTGGCTAGAAGGGCACACTGCTGGCTCGTGGTCATCCTGTTTTCCACCAGAACTCCCAGGTCCCTCTCTGCACAGCTACTTTCCAGCAGGTCAGCCCCTAACCTGGAGTGTTGCATGGGGTTATTCCTCCACAGGAGCAGGACTCTACACTTGCCTTTGTTGAATTTCATATGGTTTCTCTCTGCCCAACTCTCCAGCCTGTCCAGGTCCCGCTGAATGGCAGCACAGCCTTCCGGTGTGTCAGCCACCCCTCCCAGTTTTGTGCCATCAGCAAACTTGCTGAGGGTACGCTCCATCCCTTCATGCAGGTCATGGATGAATACATTGAACAGGACTGGACACAATACCGACTGCTTGGGAACACTGCTAGTCACAGGCCTCCAACTAGACTCTGCCCCACTGATCACAACCCTCTGAGCTCTATATCCCTTCTGTTTGCAAACAGGGACGCTCTATGTCCCTCCTGTTTGTAAATAGCACACTGATTCAAGCCCAGAGGAAGGCCCCCTCAAGTTGGTCTTGCTTCAGGGCTTCCTCTGCCCCTTCTCCCACGACCTTTCTTCCCCAACTTCCTCATCCCACCTCATCTATCTGCAACCAGTGCAGCTAAGAGACAAGCCTACAGCTTAATTTTTTGCCATTCCTGTTGTTCCCCCTTTAATTCTCTGTTTTTGTATATCTTACAAGCAATTTCAGTCAACTGAGAAATAGACATTTTCCCTGCTCCATCTACTTGCTGGAACTTTTTTCTTACATCTTGCAATGATTGGCCCATAAACATGTTAAGCAATTTTTGATTTGCTTCCTCTTCAGGATTTAAGTCAGTCAACCTTTTGGCTACTTCACATAATCTTTCACAGAAAGCCAACGGGCTTTCCTCAGGTTCCAGTCTATCTTCATATAATTTAGACATATCTTTTTGCTTGAGGACCCTGTCCTGTATTGCATGTAATACCAGCAACTGCTGGTACTGTTTCAGTTTAGCTTTTCCTAAACTAGTATTTGGATCCCATTCTGGATTTTCCCTCAAAGGCAAATATTGTATGGGATCTTCCTGCCCATTCCTTTTTCCTCCTTCCTCTTTTGCCTTTCCTAACACCATTCTCCTTTCCTCTGCAGTATAAAGGTATTCAACAGACCCTGCATGTCCCCCCACTTAAGAGCTGTGAGTCAGCATAATAGTTTTTAAAAGCTGATACATTCCCTCAGGATTTTCTCGGTATGAACTAACAGACTGTTGCCAATTTAATAAATCTGAAGTAGTAAAAGGGACATGCACAGAGACTGGCATATTGTCCATCCCAACATCCTGTCTCAGTGGTGCCTGTATCACCAGCTGAGAATGCCCTCTAGTTCTATTTGAAATAGGGCTAAAATTCTCATTTCCCGTTTGTCGTTTTTTTTGTTCTTTTTCTGAATTAAGCAGATTTTATTCCCTTTTGGCTTTAAGATTACATGGGGGAGGGGAAGAAGGCACAAGCAACTGTACGTCCTCTGTTCACCACCCGGTCAACATACAGATATATGTTTATTTTCCTTTTTCTTATTTTCCTCAATACATGGCATTAAAATATCACCTTCTAATCCACATTTTTTCTTAGTATTAGGATCCTTATACAAAGTTGTAAAGGCATCAACATAAGGCACTTCATATCATTTTTCAAACTCGCAATGAAACATCAATTGCAATATAGCATTAAATTGTAAAGACCCATTTTCTGGCCACTGTTCACCATCATTTAGCTTGTAATTTGGCCACCATTGGTTACAATATCTTTTAATTTTCTCGCAAGTCACTGCATTTCTCCCAAACCTGTTCCAATTCTTTAAAATACACCTCAGAGGGCTACAAGGAGGAATTTTGGATTGGTTTGATCCCGTTACAACCTATACCTGGGTCTCACACCTGGCTTTGACCCCTGTCTGCAAAGATAGCTAGTCCATTACTATCGAGTATCTATGTGTAAGCTTAACCCTTGTGCGCACTTAGCTCTGACTCCCTGTCAGCAAAGATAGTCAGTCCACCACCAACTATCAAGTGTCTATGTGCAACACAATTTCCATGGAAATAATTAAATCTGATATTCACCAATCCAGGAATTGGTTTCATTTGCATCACTTGTCTTTCTTGGGTTTTAATTTTACTCTCTCACTTTGTTATTTTTTTTTCTCTTCTCCTTACAATTCTTTATTTAAAATTCTTACTAATTTTTAATTTTGAAACTGGTTTTATCTCAACACATGAGTTTCTTTCCTACTTTTACCTTTCCTATTCTCCCCCATTCTATGGGGGAGAATGAGCAAGTGGCTGTGTGGTGCTTAGCTGCTGGCTGGGGTTAAACTACAACACATAGCCACACCTGTGTGGGAACAGTGGTGGGTGTCTGTTTTGGAACTGGGCTCTGGGGGGAGGCTGAGGGGGTGGGTAGATGAGGGTCAAGTGCTAGAGCAGGCACAGAGCCATGGGGTTAGCGGCGCTATGAAGGGGCTGCCAAAGGTGGGGGCCACCAACAGCTTTCAGTCCTGGCCACTTCTGTGTGGGAGCTCTAGGTGGTGGTTGTCCATTTTGGAGCAAGGCTCTGATGAGGGTGAGGGGATAGGTGGGGATTAGGTGGTAGAGCAAGGGCAGAACTCCCCTGTTTGTGGGGCTTGTGAAGGGACTGCCAAAGTAAAGATTGCTAACACCTTTTAGTCCTGGCCACGTGTATGTGGAATCCATACCTGGTAAGCATGTGTTTGGAACCTGGGCTCCGATTGTGGGGCTTGGATGGCACTGCCAGGCGAAGGTGAGAGGTGCCAAAAGCTTTCAGTCTGGCCTTTTCTGTCTGGGAGACATCACTGGTGGCTGTCAGTTTTCCTTGGTTCTTGCTAGAGTGGGGGTGTAGGTGAGGGTAAGGTTGTAGAGCATGTTCAGAGCTGCAGCGTTTGTGGGATGCAATGAGGCTGTCACATTAAGGTGAGGGCTGCGAACAGTTTTATGTCTGGGCCACATCTATCTGGGAGACATGACTGCTGGGTGCGTGTTCAGGACCTGGTCTCAGGCTTGAGTAGAAGGTGTAGGTGAGATTCAGGTGCTAGAGCAAGAACAGAGACTGTGTTTCTGGGGCCTTGAACCAAGGGAAGGTGAGGGCTGTCAAAAGCTTTCAGTCCTGGCCACTTCTGTGTGGGAGTCATAGCTGGTGTGTGTTTTGAATTTGTCCTCTGGCTATTGTGAGAGTTCAGGTGAGGAGGTGAGCATTTGGTTGCAGAGGAAAAGACCCATTGTTCATAGGGGTGCAAAGGGGCTTCCAAGGGAAGGTGAGGGTTGACAGTTTTCCATCCTTGCCTCTTTTTGCCTGGGAGCCACTGCTAGCAAGGCTCTGTTTTGGACATGAGCATAAAGAGGGTGAGGAAAAGGGTTAGTGCTCTTTTCTTCTTTCCTAACCTTTTTCTTCTGCCAAGCGTTTGAGACATTAACTCTTTTATTCTCAGTCACTTATACCAGCTCTGAAAGCTTTGGTAGCCCCTTACCTTTCTTTGGCAGCTCCTTCACAGTCTCACAAATACCGGGACTCTGCTTGTTCTCTTGTACCTACGGTTAATTCTCACCCTTGTCCTTAATAGACCCCCAGCTCCAACAGGGATGCTGCCAGCTATGGCTCCCATGAAATAATGCCCTAGACTTGAAAGCTTCTGGCTTCCCTCATGCTCCCTTGGCTGTTCCTTCACAGACCTACAAAAACCGGGGCTCTGCTCTTTGTCCTGTACCTATAGCTAAGCTTTACCCCTGCACTAACCCTAACCAGAACCCAGGTAAAATGAGACACCCATGCTTTATGGCTCTTGGGCAAAAGCAGCCAGGACTGAAAGCTTTTGGCAGCCTTCACCTTACCTTGGTGGCTTTTTGCAGCCCCCCTCACATGGACACCTCTGCTCTTTGTCTTCTACCTATCCGTAACCCTTTTCCTGACCCTCACCCTACTCTAAGGCCACATCCAAAACTGCACCCTACAAGCAACGGCTCCCACAAAGAAATGGCCAGTCCTAAAAGCTTTGGCATCCCACCCCTTCCTTTGGCAGCCCCATAAAAAAATGGGGCTCTGCTTTTTGTCCTGCACTTATGACTAGAACTCACCCTAACCCTGGCCAGACCCAAGGTCCAACAGGGAGACTACCAGCTATGGCTCCTAAGAAGAAATGCTCAGGAGTGAAAACTTTTGGCAGCCATCGCTCCCCTGGCAGACTTCTCACAGCTCGCCTAGCACTGGGGCTATACACTTTGTCTTGCACCAAACCCTAACTCTTTTCCTGACGCTCACGCTACCCTAAGCCCATGTTCAAAACACAGCCTTGTCAGCAATGGCTGTCTGTCCTGCAGCAGGTCTTAGCCATTCCAATCTTCATCAGTTCCCAATATACTCAAAAAGGCATGAGTACATTTAAGCATTTCTCATGGCAGAAAGACTCCAGCACAATTTTTAATAGGCTTGGAGACTCCATGATAGAAAAGTAACTTTAAAACCTCTACAACCGACATACCAAAAGTATGCATATGCAACAAATAGGAAAATGAAAAAAAAAAAAAATTGCTCTACAACCTCCCCAGTTTTCCAAATTTTCTTGGTATAGTTTGCTGTCTAAGACTCAGCTCCATACTACCTTCTCATAATTGTCATTAAAGCATTTGAATAAAATAGTAAAATTTTTAAATTCCACAGCAGAAATCAGGAGGAAGATGGGATCTTCTTCCACAATTTCCATTTTAAATTTTATATGCCTCAATATTGCAGTCAGGGATGAGGTAAAACACATGTGAGGGGAAAGAAATTGATAGAAAAGTGAACATTTACTAATGACTTCTTATTTAATATGAAGAAGTGACTAGAAAGAAAAAGAGATGATATATATACACACAAATATGCATAGGTGGAACTAATATTTCTGTAGAGATTCCAAAGATTTAAAATAACAGAGGAAATGAAGCTGTAACATGTGGTTGCACAAAAAGTTCAGGAACTTACTTAATTAATACTTAATTACAATTGAATTCCATAACTTATAAGGAACTATGATTTATTTTCAATACATATACTACCAGTTCCTTCTTTGGTGCATGTAAAAATTATTCATTTCTGAGCCTTTTGGGCAAATGTGTTTGCATACTTTTAATGTCTAACATTCCTTCTGATAATTTCAAGGTTAAAAATGACATCTGCAATTCTAATGTGAGCTGGAAAATGAGGAATTTTTTTACAGGATATTCTGAAAAGATCAGAAAAGTATTATATGGCTTAAGCAAATATAGAGTACATTTTTTGCTAACCAAATAAACAGCTATTTTTGCAGTTACATAAAAAAAGACATTCAATTTGAATTAGCCTGTGACGAATTTTTAAATCCATTAATTTAACTCTAATTCCAACTATTATCTTCTTCAGAATTTACTGTAGCTGAAATTAAATTAGTTTAATTAAAATAGTACAACTTCTAATTGCTAGTGCTTTCATCGTAGCTTATAACTGATCACATAACTGGCTGATGACAAAACAACACGTCTGAACGTGCTTGCATGAATCCAGAAAAGGTGCACTGATAGTGAAATTAATAGAACAGATGTCCAGATAAAAAGGTTTGTTTACTGTTCAATGTGTTGTATATATACTCTATACCTCGAAAATGGCCTTTTTCACTGCTTTTGAAAGAGATGCACAGTAGATTGTCTTTCTAATGTAGTATGTTAAGGCTTTAGATCCTTTTCTTTAAATCATAGAACCATAGAATAGTTTGGGTTGGAAGGGACCTAAAAGATCATCTAGTTCCAACCCCCCCTGCCATGGCCAGGGACACCTTCCTCTAGACCTGGTTGTTCAAAGCCCCAATTTAACCTGGCCTTGAACACCTCCAGAAAGGGGGCATCCACAATTTCTCTGGGCAACCTGTTCCAGTGTCTCACCACCCTCACAGTAAAGAATATCTTCCTAATATCTAATCTAAATCTACTCTCTTTCAGCTTAAAACTGTTACCCCTCATCCTATCGCTACATCACTGATAAGAAGTCCCTCCCCATCTTTCCTGCAGGCCTCCTTTAAGTACTAGAAGGCTGTTCTCAGGAGCCTGCTCTTCTGCTGGCTGAACAACCCCAGCTCTCTCTCAGCTTATTCTCGTAAGAGAGCTGCTCCAGCCTTCTTACCAACTTTCTGGCCCTCCTCTGGACCGGCCCTAACAGGTCCAAGTCCTTCTTGTGCTGAGAACTCTAAAGCTGGATGCAGTACTCCACGTGGGGTCTCACCAGAGCAGAGCAAGAGGGGTAAAAATCACCTCCCTTGACCTGCTGGCCACGCTTCTTTTGATGCAGACAAGAATGCAGTTGGCTTTCTGGGCTGCAAGTGCACATTGCCAGTTCATGTTGAGCTTCTTATGAATGAACACCCCAAAGTCCTTCTCCTCAGGGCTGCTCTCAATACATTCTCTGCCCAGCCTGTATTTGTGCTTGGGATTGCACCGACCTAGGTGCAGGACCTTGGACTTGGCCTTGTTGAACTTCATGAGGTTTGCACACATGCACCTCTCGAGCCTGCCCAGGTCCCTCTGGATGGCATCCCTTCCCTCCACTGTGTTGACCACTCAGTACGATTTGGTGTCATTGGGAAACTTGCCAAAGGTGCACTCAATGCTACTGTCCGTTCTAGCCAACAAAGATGTTAAACAGCACCAGTCCCAGTAGCAACCCCTGAGGAACGCCACTTGTCCACTCGGACATCAAGTCATTGTCTGCAACTCTTTGAGTGTGGCCATCCAGCCAATTCCTTATCCACTGAGTGGTCCATCCATCAAATCCACGTCTCTCCAATTTAGAGACACGAACATCAAATGTTTTGCACCAAGTCCACGTAGATGACTGTCATGGTTTGGCCTCAGCCAGCCACAAAGAACCATACAGCCACTCACCCAACCCCCAGAGCAGTGAGGGGAAATCAGAAGAAAAAGGCAAAACTCATGGGCTGAGATAAAGGCAGTTTAACAGAACAGCAAAGGAAAGAGGAAAACAACGACACTGATAGAGGAATGTACAAACAGGGTTACCATACTGCTGTGCACCAACCTGACGCAGGAAAACCCAGCCTGACTTCCTGCCCCCTCCACCAGCCCAGTTTCCGCTAGGAATACCTGTACATGGCCAGGAATTAACCCTATCCCCACTGGAACCAGGAAAATGACTTCAGTTGCTCCTTCCTTATCGACCAACACTGTAACATCATTGTTGTAGAAGGCTACCAAATTTGTCAGACACAATTTGCCCTTAGTGAAGCCATGTTGGCTATCACCAATCACCTCCTTATTCTCCCTATGTCTTGGTATAGTTTCCAGGAGGATCTGCTCCAAGATCTTGCCAGGCACTCTAAGAGAACTTGTAAACTCCCAACAAACTCCAAACACAGACTTAGAGAAACGGCCTGAGGAGAGATAAAGGGGACGGGGTGGAGGCAGTGGCCTTTGGAACCTTTCTGAATGTGTCAAACACTCTCAAGTACCTCGAAATGAAGCTATAGCCATAGCAGCAGAATGGGCAAGGCAGAGTCTGGATGATGCAGGCCTTGCCAAAGAACTGATAAGGCTGAGTAAGACAGAAGGGAGGAAGTCTTTTGAAAGCCAAATGGGTCTGCTTAACTTGTGAAGCTTATTAGTTCTCTGGTTTGCACCATCCTGNCAACACGTCTGAACGTGCTTGCATGAATCCAGAAAAGGTGCACTGATAGTGAAATTAATAGAACAGATGTCCAGATAAAAAGGTTTGTTTACTGTTCAATGTGTTGTATATATACTCTATACCTCGAAAATGGCCTTTTTCACTGCTTTTGAAAGAGATGCACAGTAGATTGTCTTTCTAATGTAGTATGTTAAGGCTTTAGATCCTTTTCTTTAAATCATAGAACCATAGAATAGTTTGGGTTGGAAGGGACCTAAAAGATCATCTAGTTCCAACCCCCCCTGCCATGGCCAGGGACACCTTCCTCTAGACCTGGTTGTTCAAAGCCCCAATTTAACCTGGCCTTGAACACCTCCAGAAAGGGGGCATCCACAATTTCTCTGGGCAACCTGTTCCAGTGTCTCACCACCCTCACAGTAAAGAATATCTTCCTAATATCTAATCTAAATCTACTCTCTTTCAGCTTAAAACTGTTACCCCTCATCCTATCGCTACATCACTGATAAGAAGTCCCTCCCCATCTTTCCTGCAGGCCTCCTTTAAGTACTAGAAGGCTGTTCTCAGGAGCCTGCTCTTCTGCTGGCTGAACAACCCCAGCTCTCTCTCAGCTTATTCTCGTAAGAGAGCTGCTCCAGCCTTCTTACCAACTTTCTGGCCCTCCTCTGGACCGGCCCTAACAGGTCCAAGTCCTTCTTGTGCTGAGAACTCTAAAGCTGGATGCAGTACTCCACGTGGGGTCTCACCAGAGCAGAGCAAGAGGGGTAAAAATCACCTCCCTTGACCTGCTGGCCACGCTTCTTTTGATGCAGACAAGAATGCAGTTGGCTTTCTGGGCTGCAAGTGCACATTGCCAGTTCATGTTGAGCTTCTTATGAATGAACACCCCAAAGTCCTTCTCCTCAGGGCTGCTCTCAATACATTCTCTGCCCAGCCTGTATTTGTGCTTGGGATTGCACCGACCTAGGTGCAGGACCTTGGACTTGGCCTTGTTGAACTTCATGAGGTTTGCACACATGCACCTCTCGAGCCTGCCCAGGTCCCTCTGGATGGCATCCCTTCCCTCCACTGTGTTGACCACTCAGTACGATTTGGTGTCATTGGGAAACTTGCCAAAGGTGCACTCAATGCTACTGTCCGTTCTAGCCAACAAAGATGTTAAACAGCACCAGTCCCAGTAGCAACCCCTGAGGAACGCCACTTGTCCACTCGGACATCAAGTCATTGTCTGCAACTCTTTGAGTGTGGCCATCCAGCCAATTCCTTATCCACTGAGTGGTCCATCCATCAAATCCACGTCTCTCCAATTTAGAGACACGAACATCAAATGTTTTGCACCAAGTCCACGTAGATGACTGTCATGGTTTGGCCTCAGCCAGCCACAAAGAACCATACAGCCACTCACCCAACCCCCAGAGCAGTGAGGGGAAATCAGAAGAAAAAGGCAAAACTCATGGGCTGAGATAAAGGCAGTTTAACAGAACAGCAAAGGAAAGAGGAAAACAACGACACTGATAGAGGAATGTACAAACAGGGTTACCATACTGCTGTGCACCAACCTGACGCAGGAAAACCCAGCCTGACTTCCTGCCCCCTCCACCAGCCCAGTTTCCGCTAGGAATACCTGTACATGGCCAGGAATTAACCCTATCCCCACTGGAACCAGGAAAATGACTTCAGTTGCTCCTTCCTTATCGACCAACACTGTAACATCATTGTTGTAGAAGGCTACCAAATTTGTCAGACACAATTTGCCCTTAGTGAAGCCATGTTGGCTATCACCAATCACCTCCTTATTCTCCCTATGTCTTGGTATAGTTTCCAGGAGGATCTGCTCCAAGATCTTGCCAGGCACTCTAAGAGAACTTGTAAACTCCCAACAAACTCCAAACACAGACTTAGAGAAACGGCCTGAGGAGAGATAAAGGGGACGGGGTGGAGGCAGTGGCCTTTGGAACCTTTCTGAATGTGTCAAACACTCTCAAGTACCTCGAAATGAAGCTATAGCCATAGCAGCAGAATGGGCAAGGCAGAGTCTGGATGATGCAGGCCTTGCCAAAGAACTGATAAGGCTGAGTAAGACAGAAGGGAGGAAGTCTTTTGAAAGCCAAATGGGTCTGCTTAACTTGTGAAGCTTATTAGTTCTCTGGTTTGCACCATCCTGTTCAATGAATGACTTTGCCTCATTATCTGTGAAATGCATATTAAGGTTGACTATAGCACCCATGCCCCCACCCAAAGCATGCTCCCTACCACTTGGGGAGGTGGGAAACCTGAGACAAACTGTCATTGTAATAGTGGGGTGGGTCCTAATGATAAAGCAAACATAAAAGGGGAAGATAGGTGCCCCTAGACAGTGGTGGAAGAATTTCTTCTTTGGGGGACATACAGAAGAGCACTCCTATGAACCAGAGACCCCACCCCCTGTTGACTGAACCAATACTAGAAGTAGGACTGGTGAACTCTCACTCTCGCTCTCTTGCTCACTCTCTCTGTTTTCTCTTAGAGTTAAGCAAGTAATGCAAGGCATACTGTACTGCACCATTTCATGGTCACTGCAGCTGGACCTTTTTTTCACCAGCAATGAGGGGCTGCTGGGGAATGTGAAGCTCAAGGGCAGCCTTGGCTGCTCAGAGATCAATATAAAATCAGTTACAGTTCAATGATTAATTATGAGATTCTCAAAAATGTCTAATAAATTCAGAGTAAAAGTTCCAAGGTAACATCAGTGTTTCCAGAAATCCCATCTCTAAAACACCTGGTTTTGTTATCTGGTTTTTCTTTTACCACTACTTTTACCACTTTTACCACTATCACCCAGCCACTTTATACATCAAAGTGTATACTATTAAGGTAAGATTTTTTTGTGTGTGTGTGTGTGTGCAATTTCTAAAGAATACGGAAAATAAAAAATGCAAACTTAAATAAAATTGGAACCTTATTTATTTTGCCTCAAACTGGTGTACTTTATAAGATCCACTACTAGTTACGTATCTGAAGTACGAATTTGTTTAACAGCTTCTATAACTACAAATGTGGCAACTCCCTACAGTTTTGCATTTAAAAATCAAGCTCATCAAGCAGTCTGCAAAGAAGTTAACAGTTCATGGTAACTCTTTCTGACCAACTGCTAAGAAACTACAACACAACTCCAACAAAAAGGGCATATGTTTCAAATATAAAATTATATTTAATCATTTGTGTAGATGCCTGCTCTATAGATGAAAACAGTTTCAGAATAAATACTTCCATCTTGCTCATAAATGCCCCAAATAAAATAAAAATGTATCTGAGACATGCCCTGAGCTATCTAGATTCCTTAATAGTGCAAACAATGCTGCAGTGATGCCTAGTTTCACCCTATGTTTTGCAAAAGAAACACAGCAACTGCCCACAGCACTCCTAAATGACTGACACACCACAGTATTACACACACTACAGCAGTTCTTGTAGCTTTGCTATGTTCCTCTCCATCCACTGAAGATTGAGCTGAATTGTGTCAATTGCCTCTTTTACAGAACGCAGTTGAGAACTCTCCTCTGATTCTGACTCAAAAAATGACTTCACCTGCATAGCAAGAGAAAAGAAAGAAAAAGACAATTTAAAGTAAAATTAACACTGGCCACACAAATAGGTTCAGAAGCAAAGGCTACACATACGTTGCAGGAAATCCATTCCCCAGAATCGTTTGTATCTATGCAGTAAGCAAACCTCTCAAAGGAGTTCCCAAAATGCAAGGAAAGCATTTTTCATGGGAACTGCAGCAGTATCTCCTTTGGTTTCAATAAATTATTTCACCAATTTCATCAATAAAATATTTCACCAACCCTATATTCACTGCAAAGTGATTACAGAGCACTCAAAGTTCTGGAAAAGGAGTCTTGTTCTGTGACAAAGAACTGATTGGTGCAAGCAACCCTATTCAGCGCTCTTGAATGATCCCCATACACAGTCATCATTATAACTGTCTATGCTCCCACTTAAAATACTATAGATCAAACCATAAACAGCTATCTCCACCAAATTACCTGAATGAAAACATTAGACTAAACCATAAAACAGTCTTGACATATTAACTTCAAGGCCTTGCCAGGGAAGGCAACAGAGATTTCTAATGGCTATTAACTGGCTGTTAACTGATACTCACCTCCAAAATAGCTCCTTGTTATTACTGACAGCAAAAATAACATAAAGCAATTTTTATGTATCATGTTCCAGAGATGCAGAAAGCGTAGCTTGTTTACAAAATCTAGACCAATATTCTACCTAGACCAAATCATGATTTTGGGAGAGAGTGTGTTCCAGTGAACAGGAAAACAAAACAGTATGAACATTAATGGGTTCAACTCTATATGCAACTCTGCCACAGAGACATGTTTATATGTATATTCGCCATGTGTGAAATAAGGAAAGCAATAGATGTATATCCCTGCAAAAGGGCCGCAAGGACAGAAATAACATGTGTTTTCCTCATCCCTAAATTAAATGAAAACAGCACCGGCACTAGAAAATATCCCTTTCTCATAGATTAAGGCACCAACCTCAAGTAGATGCGCCTTTGTTGCAAACTGAGAAGTTGACCAACTGATGATATTCTGAATAGTGTATGAGCCTAGGTGAAACCTGAAATAGAAACAAAGAAGTTATTTTTAACTAGGGGGCACTTTAAGATGCAGGTTCAGTATATGTACACATTCTTATTTCTACTTTTTTGCTTTAGTAGTTGGAAATCATTAAAAGCATTTAATTTCAAATTTACATATAATATTTTTCAAAAGAGATATAAGATCTTAGAAGTCCAAGTCTAGCTCCATAGCATTTCAGAGCAAAAGACATGGAAAATTTTCAAACTTGTACCACAGTTCAAATAGTAAAGAACTGAATACCGAGACCTGTATTTGTGGTATGTATTGCCAACCATAACCTGGGCTGCATCAAAAGAAGTGTGGCCAGCAGGTCAAGAGAGGTGATTCTTCCCCTCTGCTCTGCTCTGCTCTGGTGAGATAACACCTGGGGTACTGCATCCAGCCCTGGGAGTCCTCAGTACAAGAAAGATATGGACCTGTTGGAGTGAGTCCAGAGGAGTACCCCAAAAATGATCACACCACTCCTGTGAGGACAGGCTGAGAGAGTTGGCATTGTTCAGCCCGGAGAAGAGAAAGCTCTGGGGACACCTTGTTGCGGCCTTTCAATACTTAAAGGGGGCTTATAAGAAAGATGCAGACACTTTTTAGCAGGGCCTGTTGCAAGTGGCAATGGTTTTAAACTAAAGAAGAGTACATTCAGACTCGATATAAAGAAGAAATTTTTTATGATGAGAGTGGTACAACACTGGGACAGGTTACCCAGAGAGGCTGTGGATGCCCCAGCCCAGGAAACATTCAAGGTCAGGCTGGGAGGGGCTCTGAGCAGCCTGATCGAGCTGGAGATGTTTTGTTTACCCCTGGTTGCGGAAGGGTTGAACTAGATGACCTTTAAATATCCCTTCCAACCCAAACTATTCTATGATTCTATGAAACTCTACAGTAATTGAATTTGCAACCAGATTTCATTTTAAGCAAAGTAATTTTGTAATATTGGTTATTAAGAGCTTGATAGAGCAGAAATTTTCATCCAGGGGAAGCTTTTTTAGCAATGTGAAACTGTTCCAAATCAAAACGATGATTTAGAAATACAGTTTTCCATGTACTGTTAGCTTTTTGAAGACTTGCAGGCCAGATCTCCTGCTGGGTACCCTTCAAGGCCAATATGTACTTCTAAAGCAAGTAGGATTTTTTGGTTGTTTGGTTTTGCTATTGGTGTAAAAAGGCAGAAAAAATACACGCTGAATTAATTCCCTGGGCCTACTTTTGAATGCATTTGATCCACGTAAACATCCTGCATCTGCAGCAGTCATTTTAGAGACTGCTTCCTTTTAACAGAAATTCCAATCAAGACTCAGAATTACTATGAGGTTCTAGGAGCCTCTAAAGTCCCATCAACTTTTGACCATCAATTGGTGAGCCCTCAAAGTTTATGTTCCAAGTTATTTTTGTAAAATCATATTTTAAAACAGGCTTTACAATTTCAATACAAATTTTCCTGTAGGAATCCAACTATTTATTATCTTGTGCTTGAGAGAAACAAACGGGTGCTTTTGCCACTGTGACTGTGAAGTTTCAGCTACATCAAAAGCCTTACTTTCGTGTAAGCTTTTTCCAGTTCTCTTTGACAAAGTCCCAGGCCAACAAATATCCAGGCAAACTTTGGCTAACAGTTGCTATGATATGTGAGAGCTCCTGTGCCCTGATGACTTCTCCTTCAAGGCTGTTCTGCATTAACCTAAAAGACAAAGCATATGAAAAGGGATAAGAAAAAAACATATTTGTATCTTCACATAATTCTCCTGATACTCCTGAATTAGATGGAAAAGTTTATATAATACATCAAACAACAAGAAACTCCTGGCATCTGGAACACACTGACACTCTGTACTACTACTGTAGTAGTACATAACTACTGTACATATTTAGCTTTAGTTTCCAAGTATCAGTGTCACCTCAGCTCTAAACCAAGTACCTGGATTTTCTTTGTTATTGGAAAAGATGAAGTAAATTCTAACAACTTGTAAAAGAAAACAATACATTGAAAATGTAAAAGAGCAAAGTTGTAACAACAATCATCTAGCAGGACAACCTTAGTGTTCTCCACACAGTATTGAGATTTGGTCTATAGAGAGGTGTTGGAGCATAATCTAAGGTCAAAATTTCACCCAAAGAAAGAAAAAAAAAACCCACCCAAAGAAAGAAAAAAAACCACCCACCCAAACAAAAAAAAACAAACCCTGCAACTAGTTATAATCCCGGTTATAAAGACAGACAAATGTTTTAAGACTCCATAGAACAATGTTCAATTTTGTTACCTTTATCACAAAATCTGCAATTTTGTGTGACTAGTAGTGCAATGTCTTTACGTTCAAGGGTTTTCTCTTAATGCATATTCAGAATTTGGCCTTTTGACCTACTCAGTTACATAAATTATTTTAATGTGAAAACTATCAGGTTCTTCATGTTTATGGAAGCATGTACAAAACATGTGGATAGATTTTCTTTTGCAATTAAAATTTTTCTCCACAATACAAAAAGGCAGCACATTTTTTCAAAGTTTTTAATGCTTTTAATTTACACAGCATACAACTTTTCGGTTTCTTCATACCAGATCATCTTTCTGACATCTTCTGTGCTGGCCAAGGCTTCAAGCATTTTGCTTTTCTCTGCCTCAGAAACTGAAGAGGAGTACATCTTCAGGAGGAATTCCCAGCCATCACTAGATTTGGCTCCAGCTGTAAATATGGCTTGCATAACATCGCTAGGCAGACTACAGGGAAAAACAAAATCAATAACAAAACAAAACAACAAAAAAACAAACAAAAGGGGGATATAAAAATGCTTAGCTGAGAAAAGAAGGAAGAGAAGTCACAAAATGAAAATATTAGCTTGAAAGAGATCCCTGCCTTTTGAGCAATTTAATTCTGTAGCAATTGCAATTTTGCAGGACCGAATTCATGCCAGACTAATACTTTAAGTCACTGGGAAAAAGCAAATCATATTAGTCATATGAAAGCACAATAAATTGTACAAAAATCTGAGTCATTTTTTGTGTCTCTAAATGCACATGGATCCAGTGCAGAATGAATTCTGCAAGATAAAAAGGTATGCTTTGATGCTGCAACTCAGTAATCCTCCTTGAGCATGCAGCTTAGAAAATGCAGATGGAAGCAATTTGTGGTTGGTTTTGCAGTTACAGTTAATGACACTGCAGACAGAGTCTTAAATTCTAGCACAGTTCTCCCTCTCATCTTGAAACAGCAATTAATTCTACATGAGGAACAGTAAGACATGCTTTAACAATATTCAGTTGTTGGTGGTGTGGTGTTTCTTTTGGTTTGTTTTGTTTGTTGTTTTTTCCTCCCAAAACAATGGTGGCAAGGTAACAGGAAAACAGGCAGATAAAAGAAGTGGAAGCCCAGTTTTTGTAGGTACCTCATTGTTCCATTAGACTTCATCCACTTCTCAAACATCTCAATGGCAGTTGTTCTACAGTTTCTCATATCGTGGGTGCACGCAAAAGTTAGCAGCGTTGACCGGAGCTCCCGTTCAGACAGGGTCCCATCATCAGTCCAACACTGTTGATCAATTTTATCACCAAGCAGGTACTCTATTCGATGCTAAAAGAGGTAAAATTTTTAGTAATAGCTAATTCTTCCGAAGAGGATTTTCTATATACAAAATTACTTTAAAAAAGAAAATTTAAGTTTTAGAACTGTAGAAGTTAAACATACAAGTTTTTTTTCTACCTATTCCAATTAACATATACCATTTCTTATCTGTGTGAGTAAGTATCAGATACAACATAGATCTGAAAGATGGGCCGCATCTTAAATTGCACATGGAAACTGAACAGTACTCTTTGAACTACAGTTCAGGCTTGTATGTAGTCAGCTTACTGTCGCAACCAATTACAACTCCTGTATGTTTAACTGCTTTTAACTCCATCAAGTGACAGTTAATACAACTTAGTTTAGCACAAACAAACCAACCTTTATCTACAGGCCAAACACCACTCATGTTTATAGTTTTGTAGCTTGCTGAAGGCACAGTTAGATGCCTGACCAGCTACTGCATCTCAGCTGAAACACTTGATCCAGTGAACTACAGACCTGTCAGCCTGACCTCAGTACCAGGAAAGGTCATGGAACAATTCATCCTGAGTGCACTCATGCAGCATGTGAAGGACAACCAGGGGATCAGGCCCAGCCAACATGTGTTCATGAAAGGCAGGTGCTGCTTGCCCAGCCTGATCTCCTTTTATGACCAGGTGACCCGCCTGGTGGATGAAGGAAAGGCTGTGGATGTTGTCTACTTCGACTTTTAGTAAGGCCTCTGACAGTCTCCCACAGCATTCTACTAGAGAAGGTGGCAGCCCATGGCATAAAAAAACCTTTTTTTGTATTCATTT
>VZSF01001545.1:0-91138 GCA_013398295.1 Chionis minor | reverse complement strand
GAAGATTTAGACTAGATGTAAAGGAGAAACTTTTTACAGTTAGGGTGGTGGAACATGTTGCCCAGAGAGGTGGTAGTCGCCCCATCCCTGGAAACATTTAAGGTCAGGTTGGATGGGGTTCTGAGCAACCTGATCTAGTTAAAGATGTCCCTGCTCATTGCATGGGGTTTGGACTAGATGACCTTTAAAAGTCCCTTCCAACCAAACTATTCTATGAGTCAATGATTCTATGTTTATGAACGTTGCAAATGTGCTACTCTTTGTAGCTGTGACAGTTTAAAATAAATAAATAAGTAAAACCCAAACAAAACACACCCACAAATCTGCAAGGAGAGGTAGTATCTTTGACTAGCCAGCTTCCATGACCGGAAGAAAATAAATGAATTTCAGGCACATAAATTTCTCACCTTCCACCTGTAAGTGATATCTGAGGACACCATTTGTCAGCACTAAAAGTGATCTAGATGCAATGCCTCACACAAAATCCCTTCTTGAATTCTTTTTCAGAAGACCTATGGAGAGCTTTTCATGAGCTTTTCTTAATGGAATCTGCCTTGCAACAGCAAGGATGTCCTTCATAGCAATGAAAGAGGAACTTGAATGGATGTTTTCACAAAATCACTTGCAGCATTTTATAAATGCAACAATTCTGGGTGGGTGGCATTCTGCACTTGTATCCTATTAAGATGAATCATCACCACAGTGATAAATGAAGCTCCTGGGGGAGCACCATAAGTTTCTATCTACTTTATTGTAGCATATAATAGGGCTTCACTGAGGAACTGAGCTGATTTGCAGACCCAGAGCAACAGAGTTCAGTAAAGCTGAATGCTCAACCTGGTTACAGCTGTTTCCATAAAAGGATGACCCACAATTGACTTTGTTCTCTCATTTTTGCCATGACACCAGAAATTCAACTTCATCTGGTACCATTCTTGACTGTCATTCCAGCAACTGTGGCAGTCTGTCTGCTGCAAAGTAACCTTCAAGTCTGATCAATCCATGTCCCACCCTCCCTGCCATTCCAATGTCCTCAAAGCCCCTAATGAAGCTCCCTACTATTACAGATCTTTTTGATTTCCTCTCCAACTCCGCTTTCTTTCTCCTGACTGAAGGGTCCACTGCTTTCCCCTAAAATCTATGGGCAGCAATCAAAGAGAAAACTCCAATAAACCAAACTCAGTGTTTCAATTCTTATTCACCTCTGGAGCTCTTTAACTCTTTGCTCTTCTTTCACATGCCAGCCCCTTGATACTACCCTCAACAGCAGGGATGAAGGTTCCTGTTTTTTCTTCATACTACACTAACTCCTCTCTCAACTCTGGATGTTTCAAGCAACTCAGTTACATCCCAACTTCCAAGCACTGGCACAAGAACAAACAGAGCCTTATGACTTCCACAAAGGACAGGGTTAATTTTGTACTCTGCTTTCCAGCCCTGTAAACGCTTTTGATAGCATTATTGCTGTAACTCTTTCAAAAGGATGGATGGAACTGGGAGTGGCTGAGGCTGTAGTTCCCAGTCTGAACCTAGTCCTCTGTTAAAGGTCTGAAAGATGGTTCTCTTCAGATTTTCGATATTTCTTCTGTCTTCCCATTCTATTCAAACACATGTTTTCTAGGAATGTAGACAATCTTGGTGGCACTCAGGAGGGCTGTATTTTCATGTATGTTTTTGCAGCCAATTTAATTTAGTTCAAAACACCCTACATGGATATAAATACACCCTAGGTGTCCTCAGAACCTGCTGAGCACTTACCATTGCTCCAGAAAATAAAGTTGTTTCATTTAAAGCATTGAAGAAAGAATACTTTCCATATGTCTTTTTCCTCCACACCAGAGGGATCTCTGTCATCTTCCAAGTATGTATCCATTCCTTTGTGTCTGCACTGCAAAATGAAGGCAGAATATACTCATCAGCTGGTCTCCAATAAAGAAAGCTTGCTTTTTGTTGTTTGTTGTGGTTTATTTTTTTAATTTGTTTTTTAACATGATAGGTGTTCCTCATGGTTCTAAACCAGTTACTCATTAAATAAAAGCAAAAATTTCCAAGGTATGCCACCATTCTCTTTTTTTCAACATGGGTGTGATCTCCTTCACAAACACAGTATTCTGTCACCTCTCTAGCAGGCATGCACAATACAAATTAGGGCTGACTCCAGAGCTTTGTGGAGAGAAGTCAAGCATCTAGATAGCTTAGTGGAAGCCCTAACATTTGTTTTTGCAGATGGATATAGTGGATAGAGCCTAGCCCACCTACAGACAGTTTTTCAGCTTTTCTGAAGCAGAATGTGAATTCTTTGTGCTGGAACAATAGGCAGAAATGTGGGCTGAAATACATGGGCTGAGGGCTTCTCAGGGCCCCACTTGTCATACATGAGCTTGTACGTGTATCTATCCACTTTTCTTACTTCCGTGCATTAGGTACAAGGAAACAGGTTTGCCACCTGAGGCAACACTCACAGCACCTTACAGCAACTGTGCTGGCCTCAGCCTGATTTTGCTGTTGTTTCCTGTTTTCATGTAGGATTTCTGTCATGAGTAAAAGTATGGGGAAAAAAGGGCATTGCAGGTGCCAGGAGTGAGTGTGGGCAGACCGTACTGATCTCAGACCACACATTCATTCCTATTGCTGGTGGGATGTATGGAGTTAGTCAACTTTAAGACACAGCAGGGGCTGCTCTGGCTCTTGAAAGAGAAAAAGGAAGTTTATAAGTTAATAACACTCCTCATTTCTCTACTGTTGACACTCCTCAAATCACAAGGGTGAACTTATTGAGAAGGAGTAGCTCCTCTGCTGGCTGGATCCACTACTTAAATCTCACATGAGAGCCCAGTGAGAATAGTCACACCCTTGAGTGCAACCCCCAGCCTAACAAACTTTATTTCATTCACAAAGTTCACAACATTCAGGGTCTAACACTGTGCATTTGTGGAACTAGATGAATAGGTTAGAACTGTGTCACATAGGAAAGTAGGAGACAGTAAAATGTCAGCTCTGCTCAGAAAGAAAGACACAGGTCTCTTAATGAAAGAGAGAGCTAGAGAGGTCAGGGTTTGTTCTATAGTAGTGTACAAAACAGAGAGGTATGGAATTGGTAGTGTAAAACCAGAGTTATCTGGAAGACCAGGCTGCCAAATATCCCCACTGAATCAGATTCTCCATCAAAAACAGGGCTTTAACTAATTTTCAAAGGTATTTAAGAACTGAGACTCATTTCTATTTCCCTCACTTCCAAACAAACTAATGATTGAGTTGAGACTCTAAATCCTAACTCAAGCACAGACAAGGAGCAAGGGAAGCACGATTTGTTCTCAAAGCAGGATGCCTATATCTCATCAACTATAGCTCAAGCCTAGAGACCTCTGAAAAAGTCAGTCTTGCACAAAACATGAAACAGACCTTCAAGTGTTATTTCATACAATGGCAAAATTCAACTTCTAGGCTTTTTTTGGTTTTGTTTATATTTATAGCATTCCACTGTTTCAGAAATACTCCTAAATTGTCATTCCCCAAAACCATGCCTGTGGCTGATTCCAACCACAGAACATGAAAGACCACTTCTCCAAGTGCTAGTACAGCAATAATGCAGATGGGATTTCTCAGGAATGCTGCTGCTTTTCATGTGCTCTTGTATGGTCGATGATGGTTAGAGGGAAAAAAAAAATAAATTGACAAATCATAACCTAGAAGGACCCAAGTCTGGAAAGGCTAAATCTCTCATTCTTTGAAGCAAACAAGCGATTTACTTCCATGATGTTGCCTTGTGTTGATTGCAACAACCATCCAGAACATCCCTAAATATTTTTAAACAAATTATACTTGGTAATGACAAAACAGCTGTAAAAAAGTAGTGATATAATAAACATAAACAAATTAAATTCTAACACTTACCCCCTTGGGATACAGTTATAATTATACTTGGTCATGTGGATATTGTAAAAATATGTTTAATGTTAACAATAGACTTTGGATAAAGGACATGCTTATTGCAAAAAGGCAGATCTAGCAGGAAGGAAACAGCTACAGAATATATACAGTGCTAGAGGCCACATGAGTGTATTGGCTAGTATAAGAATGTCTTCTGTCATAGGAGTTACAGCTTGCATGTTTAGCCAAGATATTTCTGCCAGCTATTCTGTTACTTTATAATTAACAAACGAAGAACTAGAATGAGGGTTTGGCTCAGGATTATTATCTTTCATATGTTAACNTCTTTAGGGAATGGAGAGGGAAAGGGTGCTAGAGCATATAGCAGGAGGCACTGTTTCCTGGCCTAGCTCAGGCCTATGGAATCCATCCCAGCAATCTGAGTTTGAATCAGAGGACAACTTTTCAAAAAGCACAGCCTCAACTGAATTAAGCAAGAACAAAATGCATTCAATGGAGTATTTCATTTGAGCCAGGTATGTCTCTGGAAGATCTTGCCATCTATCCTTGATGAATAGGCCCCATCGTTACATTACTAGTGAAATACCAAATAATGCCATGGTGTTTGTGGTCACTAAAATTGCCTTATGCCATTTGGGAATATAATGGAGAAGAGCACAGCTTTGCATCCCCACAGTTACTTAAGGAAATTTACATAGTCTATTTGTTTTCTTTGGGGTTTTTTTTGTTTTTTGTTTTTTGGGGTTTTTTTTAACACAAAAGAGAAGTACGTATCAGTCCCTTTGGGGCCAGTAAAGTGCTTGTTTGTCTTTAAGAACAAGTTGCTTTATTGATTTTAAAGTGACCACTTGACAACAATGATTTCCTGAGGAGGAGGCTATATTTTCTGAAAATAAATTTCAGATCTCTAGGTAAAGCAAAATTTTCATCAAGTTTGTTAGGAAAGGTGATCTATGAAATACAAATATCAGTATTGAGTAACAGAAACAATACTGCCTGGCTTGTCTCAAATGTAACATACAAAACAGCACCTAGCTAACAGAATCTAATAAATAACAAGCTACAGGCCAAATTACTATCATCCTAACAAGCAAATCATGATTGAGAGCAAAGAAATAATAGGATTAGACTGTGGACAGTTAACACACACATACAGTCTGTTATCTATTCTACAAATGAGATTGTTAAAAGTATTTCTTCTCCTTTTACCTCTATATAGTAGAGTTGTCCAAAATTAAAATCTTATGCACCTCCCTACCCTTTGCTGCCTTCCAGGTTCATGGGGTAGTTGCCACAAAATTACTTGCATACCAAAACCAAGAATTTCATATTTTCCAGTGCAAGTGGGAAATATTAATGAGGGTTCTGTACACAAAAAGATGTGCACTCACATGCAAAGAGAGATGTAGAGCTGCAGGTGAATAAGGCGTGCTTCCTTGGGCTGTCTAACCCCAATATTGTTCTATTCTAACCATAGAAATGGTAAGGAATAATATTCCATACAAAATTGACAATCATTCTTCGCTGCATGTTGCATGTGCTTTGGAAGAACCCATAAAATTTTTGATGGGAAAAAAACCTGCAAACCAGTGGAATAAAAGCAATAGGTGCCACTGAACGTTTTAAATAAACAGCCTGATAGTTACTTCTCTCACTCTCTTAATCTGGCCAGGGACATCAAGGGCAATAAGAAAAGCTTCTATAGTTATATCGGTGATAAAAAGAAGACTAGGAAAAATGTTGGCCCTCCCAGAAGAAAATGGGAGACCTGGGATATTGCAAAGGCTGAGATGCTCAACAACTTTTTTGCCTTGGTCCTCATCAACAAGTGCTCTAGCCACACCACCCAAGTCACAGAAGACAAAGGCAGGGACTGGGAGAGTGACGAACTGACCACTGTAGGAGTGGATCAGGTTTGAGGACATGTAAGGAATCTGAAGGTGCACAAGTCCTGATCTGTGGGTCCTGAGAGAACCGGTGGATCAAGTTGCTAAGACACTAGCCATCATATTTGAAAATTCATGCAGTCCAGTGAAGTTCCCACTGACTGGAAAAGGAGAAACATAACCCTTATTTTTAAAAAGATGAAAAAAAGAAGACCTGGGGAACCACAGGCCACTCAGTCTCCTCAGTGCCTGGCAAGATCATGGAGCAGATCCTCCTGGAAACTCTGCTAAGGCACATGGAAAATAAGGAAAAGACAGGTGACAGCCAGCATGGCTTCACTAATGGCAAATTGTGCCTGACAAACTTGGTGGTTTTCTATGAAGGCATTACAGTGTTGGTGGATAAGGGAAGAGCCACTGACATCATCTACATAGACTTTTACAAAGCATTTCACACTCTCTCACATGACATTCTTGTCTCTAAATTGGAGAGATGTGGATCTGATGGATGGATCACTTGTTGGATAAGGAATTGGCTGGATGGCCGCACTCAAAGAGTTGCAGTCAACAGTTCAATGTCCAAATGGTGTGCAGTGGTGAGTGGTGTTCCTCAGAGGTTGGTACTGGGGCTGTTATTATTTAACATATTTACTGGCGACATTAATGTTGGGATTGAGTGCACCCTCAGCAAGTTTTCTGATGACACCAAGCTGTGTGGTGCGGTTGACATGCTGGACGGAAGGAATGCCATCCAGAGGGACCTGGATGGGCTTGAGAGGTGGGCATATGCGAATCTCATGAAGTTCAACCAGGCCAAGTACAAGATCCTGCACCCGAGTCAGGGCAATCCCAAGCACAAATACAGGCTGGGCAGAGAATGGATTGATAGCAGCCCTGAGGAGAAGGACTTGGGGGTGTTGGCAGATGAAAAGCTCAACATGACCCAACAACGTGCTTGCAGTCCAAAAGGCCAACCGCATCCTGGGCTGCATCAAAAGAAGTGTGGCCAGTAGGTTGAGGGAGGCGATGCTGCCCCTCTACTCTGCTCTCGTGAGACCCCCTACCTGGAGTATTGTGTCCAGCTCTGGGACCCCCAACATAAGACAGACATGAACCCATTTGAGCAAGTCCAGAGGAGGGCCACAAAGACGAGCAGAGTGGTGGAGCACCGCTCCTATGAAGACAGGCTGAGAGAGTTGGGGTTATTCAGCCTGGAGAAGAGAAGGCTCCAGGGAGACCTTATAGCGGCCTTTCAGTACCTAAAGGGGGTCTACAGGAAAGATGGGGAGGGACTCTTTATCAGGGAGCGCAGTGATAGGGTAAGCTATTTAAAACCGAAAGAGGGTAGATTTAAACTAGGTATTGGGAAGAAATTCTTCACTGTGAGGGTGGTGAGGCACTGGAACAGGTTGCCCCAGAGAAGCTGTGGAGGCCCCCTCCCTGGAAGTGCTCAAGGCCAGGTTGGATGAGTCTCAGAGCAACCTGGTCCAGTTGGAGGTGTCCCTGCCCGTGGCAGGGGGATTGGAACTAGATGATCTTTAAGGTCCCTTCCAACTCTAAGCTTTATATGATTCTGTGAAAACGAGCATGGAAAGTTTGCTACTATCTTAACTTCCAATTGTGTCTTGAGACGGATTTTCTTCTTTGAGTCTCTATAGCGAGAGTGAACAAAACTTGTATTTTCAGGCTTTATTAGTCTGATTTCAGCAGTTGATGGTTTTGTGGGGTTTTTTGTTTGGTTGTTTTTTTGTGGGGAAGGGGGTTATGTTTAGCATCTTTTCTCAAATTAACAACAACTTCATTAGCTTCATAAGAAAATGTCATACAATTGAGGAAATAAATATGTTTATTTTCATGCCTGGCTTGTCTTTCTGTACTAGAAAATGGAAACCTCTGTCCAGTCCCCAAAATGCTGTCTCTGCAAAGTGCTGAAAGTGTCATATTCCAGAAAGCTGATAGTCTGATGCCCTTTAGCAACCTTCTTCATCTGCTTATGCTGCCTCTTTTGTTTCTAACAGCAAGACACTTGAAAATCCTTGCTTTTAAACCCAGTACAATCTGGATCAAACTGCTAGCTGTTATACACTTTACAGTTATTTTTCCTTTTCCTTTTCCTTTTCCTTTTCCTTTTCCTTTTCCTTTTCCTTTTCCTTTTCCTTTTCCTTTTCCTTTTCCTTTTCCTTTTCCTTTTCCTTTTTTCCTTTTCGTCTCAATGGGAGTGAATAGACAATAATGTTCAGACTAGCATATCAGGAGCAGGCAGTGCTTTTTTGTATTCTCTTCACTGACAGACCACTCCATCCCTTCAAATAAAGAAGTCTTTAAAGGAGATGTAGGTAATAAAGGTATATATATATTTAGAATAAATACAATCGATTTCAGGACACACAGTTAGGATGCCGGAAGATGTCAGAAGGCAAACAGAGCTAAAATGAAGAGACTAGAGGACACCTTTTTGTGATTTACCAGCATTAGGAAAAATATGCACTGGACTGCATCCCAAACAATGGGTTGAACCAAAGATCAAGGGAGTAAATTTATATGCTTTCACTTGGGAGTTGGATAGTTTAAAATTAAGATCATTTTGTTAAGGTGTATCTGTGCCATCACTCAGAAGCAAGTGCAAGAAAAAGTTTTGTTGTAATCCAACGAAGTCATAGAGGCTTATCGATGAAGTAGTATCTGATCTGGTTCAGCTTTGCCTTTCAAGCATGCCCAGACTTTGCTCCCTTGTATTTTCAAATTTGTAAAAGAATGCAAAATTCCTGAATAGAAGTGGGAAGTGTTTAAAGATCGAACTAACACTGCCCCAACATTTGTACCTGAATTTACACAGTAAGAAAAACGTAACACTTGGAAAGAACTTTCAGCTTCTTTTTTCACTGTGACAGGTGACTGCATTTATTTCTGTGGGTTTTTCTGCCCTTTTATCTGCTGATAAAATGCACCTCCATGCTCATAGTTGGCAATGTTCTCATGTCTGGGTGGCTACAGAAACACAGACAGAAGCACTGTACAATGTTCTCCTTTCTGCTAATAAGGTTATTAACTCAACACATGTTGTAGATCCTACGTTGTCTTAGAAATTTTATCATGCTCTGTTCTTTGCCCATGCAGACATAGGGAGAAATATGACTAAATTCTGTGTTGGAAAGAAAAAGCAAAGCAAGATAGCCATGGTATTCTGTTCTAAAAGAGACACACGTCTGTTCTTCATTGATTCTCTGTTGTTACACCTTTCAACATACACATTTTCTGAATTAAAGAGCATGGGCACCAGCATAACCATAAACCCTACATATACCATTCTGAGCTTCCGCAAACACCTTTAATTTAAGGAAAATTGATAAACTTACACTGCTTCACTGCTGCAAAGAAGTCCACTAAAGCCACGCCCTAGAAAACAGTTTCTTGTTAAACAATGCAGACAAAATTATTCCAGCTTTCACATAGGCTTGTTGAGTTGTATATGTGTAGATATACATACACTCAATTTTGTTTCCTATTGTAGTTATTCCTGGTAAGAAGTCAAAAAGCCTGTGTTGTTTCCTGCCTGCTGTGTATAATTTTCTGTGGTGCTGAAAACATGGGATTTGTGGTCTTTTTGAACAAATATTTTTATGAGCTAAATAGTTCCTGAAAATCAGTTGTCTTAAACAACAATAAAAGAGGAGACAGATAAATCAAAACATTACAGAAAAGTCAAAGTGACCAAAGTTTACAAGTTTTACAAAATGTAACTTAGAGTCCTGCTTTCATTATATTCTAACATTATATCAGATTTACTCCTCTGATTTGCTCCACAAACTTTGGCTTCAGCTATGACATAGGGACTAGTGGTGAGGAATCTAAGAAAAAAGAGGAAATCTGGTGAATTCGAAAACATTGATGCACAGAACGCACAGAAATTTCAGTACCATGGAAGAAAGCCATACATTTTCATATATCTTGTTTCTCTTTTCTATCCAAGAGCATATTATGGCTCCATGTTCCTAGTTTTGCTGTATAGATTTTGGACAGATTGCAGTTATGGCAAATATCCTGACTTATGCTAATGACCTTACTTGGAAGTAATCTTGTTAGTATTAGTGATTGTTCCAATAATCATTTGAATTATTGCAGGGAGATAAAGATATCCCTGAAGATATCTTCCTTCCAGCTGGGTATGTGAGGAAGAACTCGCAGGTCTCAGCAATTGTACGAGGAGAGATAAAGTAATTCATGTGTGCCTCACATTGATTAACAGCCTGACTTTTGGATTTTATAGGAATTTGGCCCATTTTATTAGCTTGCATGATATAACAATTACAGTTTTAAAACAATAAGGTCGACAAAAATGTCTGCGTTTAGAATTATTTTTTAGAATTAGAAAACCAGGGGCAAATAACGGCTGCTGATAAAGATAAAAAAATTCCCTGAGCTAAAGCAGAAGATCCATCTTAACTAGGGAGCCAGGAGTGGTCCCTCCATAATTCAGGTTTTGGGAAGGGCTAGCATAGCAATCTTGTTAAAAATGGCCAGTGCCAGTACGGTAGATAAACAGGTATATCGAAAATAGGTCCACAAGGGAAGTTCAGAATTATCATGCAATGTTTCCACACAGTACTTCATCGCCACTTCCAAAGCTGTGGCATCAATCCATCCCTCCTAGATACAAAACATTTTTTGGCAGTGCAGTGTTGCACTGAATACAAAGGCTGGTTTGGTGTCTCTGTTGATGGTATGACCGGCTATGATGTCCCTGTGGGAAAGGGACAGCAGAAGAAAGGCAAATGTCCATCAGAGAACCAGAGCTTGATGCTCAGAGGGAAAAGAACGACTTCATTTAATTGTTATTTCCATTTTAGTAGTATCAGAGCAGTTGAAACATGGGTACTTCATACAAACAAAAACCAGTAAATTTGGGGAATCTGACCTCTGTCAACCTATGTGCTCTGTCACAGTTGCTAGCTCTTTTTCTTCAGCAGTAACCCCTCAGCACAGCCTGGGGCCGTATACACCTGCAATTAACTGTGAATATTGTATGCATAAGTTGTAAACCTAAAATTTCTGCAGAAGAACCCCAGTTAGTTTGCATTGCAGTCAAGATTACAGCAGGTTTACTTGGTTTGCCTGCCCCTGCCAAATTTAAATGACAGTTTTCCCCAAAAACCCTGTCAGTTTTCATGGCCCTGTAAGACTACTGAAATTTCTAACAGTCAGAAACATAAGAGATATCTGCCGTTCATGTTCATTTACTTCCAGAAATGACCTGAGAAAAAGAATGCATTGAAAACTTCCCTTTTATATAAACCTAGGGCTTGAGACTGGTCAGCCATTCTGCTCCTCTAGGTTCCAGAAGTAGTATGCTTTGTTTTAAATCAGTTCAATTTCTCAATTAAAAAGTGATATTTTTCCAAAGATTGATGTGAGACATTTCTAACACCCTGTTTTTGAAAACTCATACCTCTGAATTAAGTGTGTGTGCATGTATATCGCGTGTGTATATGTATATGTGCCTGTGTGTGTATGCATATACACATACACATTTTATGGTAAAACTTTAAATGCTGATATATTTCTCTCAGCCTTTATAAGCTTTACTTGACAGTTATGTTCCTGATACATCCTGGCTCCCTGTCCTGCAGACCTTGCCCTCTTTCTGGGTTGAAAATGAGGCTTGTAGTTAAGATGGTTAAATTAAAAAATATGAAAATCCTATTTATTTCCTAGCATCACCATGCATTGCCTTGGCAGGTCTCTGAGTCTCTATGAACCGATTTTTCCAGTGCTGTATATAAGGGATTCTTTTTCGTCACCTGACAAAGGAATGCTGTCTTTTGTCCCCAATCTCACTGTCTTTGTTCCCCAAACTCATTGCAATTTCCTTTCCCCCTTCTTCACAGCCTGAGAAAAATATATTAATATGTACACCAATGAGTGTTTTAGAGGTTCAACCTCTGACTGACCTACAGAGAGTAGGATTTTGTGACAGTCCTGCTAACGGCTCTTCTTGTTCACAAGCAGTAGCCCATTAAGTTTTCAGTTCTGAGATCACCAGTCCAGGCCTTAGTGGAGGCTGGGGAAGACAGCTATTTCACATCGATGTTCTAGCTATTTTATATGTGCACATCTTTTTCCTCCTGCTATCTCTTCATTCCTGGGGATATTTTAGGAACAAACACAACACTTTTTTATACAGCTTCTAAAATTTTTATGAAAAATGATTTATTTATTTTTTTTTTTTTTAAAAAGCATTGATAAAGTCAGGCCAGATTGCTATCCTGGACATATTATTTCACAAAATGAAATCTCTGGGCCATAAAAAAGAGTCTAAAAGCTTTCTGGAAGCTGGAAAATGGGAACTTTCTGAGTGGGTCTTTTATAAGACTCAGCTAATGACACTGCTAGGTCTAGAAAATAATATCCATTTCTCTTTGCAAGCAGTCTGTGCTTACGTAAGAGCTGCTTTCTCTGTTGTGGCATTTGGTTGGGGTTTTTCCTTTCTTTTTTATTCTGGCTGGTCCCAAAGGAAAGCCATAACATCTGGATGTTTTACACTAAGACCTCTTTGTACTGCTTGAACAATGTAGTACAGATTTTATGATGAATGTGAACATGAAGTACTTACCTGAAGATGTCTCAGGTTCATAATAAAGAACATATTAACTTGACAATTTTAATGACATAAAATTGCTTTTCATTTGAGATTATTGTAAAATGGTGAAAAAAATTAACTCTGCATTAGGAAAGAAGGAAGTAGTGAAACCTTTGCTACTTATATGACAATTTTTATAAGAGTTATTTAATGTCTTCCTCCCCTCCACCCTTCAAAGGTAAAATAAACAGCTGCGAATGAGAATTACCTCATCATTTGACATTTGAAGTTGAACACTGTTTCACAACAAGAGCAGACACCCACTGTGCCAGACTGTGAGCTCAGTCCCTCTTGCACGAAAAAAGAGCTCAGGGACTGGACTGGTCACTGAGTCAGGAGAGCTGTTCTGGATTGACTCAGATAGCCACGGGATGGGGCTCCAAGTGCAGCAGTGCCATGTGCTTCCTTTCCGAAGCTTTGGGCACCTGTTCTTTAGCAACTTGCATTTGCCTTGATCAGCCTGACAATTCAACCAAGCTTCCTCTTCTCTTTTTTCCCAGCTGTGTCCCCTTCTCTGAAAATACAGATCATGCCGTTTGGTTACCATTTCCTCTAAACCCTGGCTTTACCAAAGCTGACACTGCCTGCTTTTTGAATTAAAGGAGTTCAGAATCAATTCTACCTCCCTCACTCCCCAAATGCCTGAAAGGAGAGAAGGTGTTTTGGGCTTCAGTTTTGTCTTGTTTTGTTTTTCTTCTGTATTTAACCTACTAGCGTGGGCCAGCGAGAACTAACGTCGCAGCTACTATGGACAAATAAGCCTACAGCAAGAGAAAGGGAAAGAAAGAAACATGATTCACTGGTTGCTTTTGCAGGCTTGGATGGTGGAGGGGAGGGGAAAGAAGGCAAATATGTACCCTACCGTGTTCACGAAAGAGAAACAAATGGCATACTAAATTCCTCCATTCTGTGCAGGCAGGGTGAGGCCAGAATCAATATTGGCATTAGGTAACCCAACCAGATGTTTCTCATGAAGCTATGTTAGTTGAGGACTGGTAATGTCAAAAGGTCTATGAACTTGTGAACACACCGGTGTACTGGAACCTGATTAATGTGACACTCTTGTGTATCTGGAGATAATATCTGTGTGTTTCCAACAGCAAGAAAAGGAACTGGGCTACATTTCCCCCCTCCTTCCCTGTGGTATTTGGAGTCTTCCCTTCATTCTGATTTGTTCTGTCATAAAAGCTCCCTAGAAGGCCTGTGTGGCTTCTGTTATTTGATGGTAATAAAACTATAAGGAAAGCAAATAGCGCCATCAGACTTCAGCAGTTGTCAGGGAGGAAATGAGAACCAGATATATTGCAGAGCTATTTGAACACCTCAGTGCTTCTGAGGCCACCTGACCTCATTCATTACCATATTGCTATTACATTACCACCAGTCTGGAACTGCAGCCTACCTCCAGGTACTTTTGCTCCCAAGCACCCCTTACATGCACAGAGCCAGGTGTGCAACAGGACACATCATGCAACAAGAATTTGGGCTGACTAACATTTAGAAGACAATAGGAAATGGCTTCATATGGCATTTATGAAGTATTTTGCCCTCCACAAAAAGAGAAGAAGGTAGATTATTTTTGTAGAAGAGAATGAAAAGCTCACAATAGTAATTCTTACTCTTACAGCAGCTTAGATCTGGGTAACCCCACAAACTTCGTTTGAATTTACTCTCCTTTTTATGGCTTAGAAGGAGTTTTCTTTCATGCAATGAAAGACTTAGGTGGGTGTTGCAACCCTTTCAGTCCCTTTCCAGCAGGGAAGTGTTCTCTTCATGCAAAAGTCAAACTGGGGCCAAAAAAATGAGAGGAACACCACTCCTATGAGCTGCTCATGATGCAGCATTTTTACATGATTTGTTGCAGTCTCAGAAATCCCTTCAGATACAGATAGGTTCTTCTACGGTGATCTTCCTCCAGTAGATGGATGCAACACCAACTTCACCCGTTACCCTTGTTAGAGGTGGAGAAAGCACCTCTGAAATTAAAACTCGTAACTGAGCTTGAGCTAAGTTAATAAGCAAAGATTTGTCTGGAGATTGGTAAATGATTTTAACTTGTTGTGGCCAACAATTTGGGTGTAGTTCAAAAAACACTCTCTAGAATTTTCTGTTTTCCTGTTCTTGTTCTACAAACCCTCTCCAATAGCCTGACTTAAAGCCCAGTAAAACCCACAGAAGTTTTCCTTTAGCAGACAGCAGTTCACACCCTGAGTGCAAGCAGATTTCTGCCAATGTGCTTTCTAGGACCACTCTCTTCACTTAGGGTCTATGCAGTGCGTTTAAAGATGAGATAGGTCAGGAGGGCAGTTCCCCACCAGCATTGTGCCTTGCAGTAACCCTGATCCCAGTTTTGGGAAGAGGTAGCTATAATGCTGTGACGCTCACCTACACATCACACTGTGCCAGCCTGCTAAACTGGCACTGCATCCTTGCTCTGCTGTGTATGCCGTAATTGTGTCTCTCACTTTACCTGTCAAGTAATAAGCAATAGGTAACTTCAGACCTAACAGCCTTTCCCAAACTGTTGCAATGAGTGATGAAAAACTCATTAAAACTGGTCAGACCATTTTCCCCATGCATAAATATACATACACACTTGTGTGCCTTGATGAAATGTATCTTTCTATTGCTATGCGAATTAATTAATACTTTTGTTTTTCTTTTACTACCTGTTAGAATGATAGGCTATCTTCACTCTGATTTAATTCAACATATGATTAAAACATGAATCTAAAGGCAAAATGATCCCTGCTGACAATATAAAGTCACGTTTGGCTTCCCTTCTCCTTATAAAAATGGAGTAATGGTTTCAGGTAACTCTCCATAGATGTCATGATTTGGAGGGAAAAACTTTTTTATCAAAATATTTCATTTTTGAAACCATAATACAGTAAGGTAAAATAATTTCAAGAAAACCCTGTTTTAATGTGTTTTTCTCATTAGGGCATATGAAAACAGGTTTTCTTCAACTACATTAAAACCTATTTTGTTTCTGTTATTTTTTGTTCAATTTTACAAGTATATATTTATCTCGCTTTTTACAGTGCAATAATTTGAACAGAATGCAGTAAATGAATGAAGGAATCCATGAAGAAAACTAAAATTGTTTGGTAAAATTCCAGGAAGGATTTTTAAGGGGAACAAATGGACATTTCCCAGAATTTTTATTTCAAGACAATCATGCTGACTTTCTTGAAAAGGCTTGAAGTGTTTTCTGATCAGTTTCCTCTTGATTTCAGAACATTTCAGACTTCAGAAAAGGAGTAATGTGCTATATAAGACTAAAATAACGAGAAAAATAACCCCAACAAAACAAAAAGAAATCAAAGTAAAAACCCGCCCCATATGACCACTGAAAACAGAGGAATGCAAAGAAAAAACCAAAAACTTTGTTAACTTTCTGTTTCCCTAATCCACAGTTGTTGGTGCTGTGCAATCTATTGAGTGAAGTTTCAAATTTTTAGTCTTCGTGTCTGGGCTTTGCTGGAGTATCTTACTCTGACCTAGTTCAGGGGCCACAGCTAATAAATTTTTATTAGCACAAATCCTCATTTGGAATAATTTATTCTCCTTCCTAGCATGAGTGCAGGTTCTTTCTGATGCTTCTACATTCTTGGTTAGTGTCACATCTTCACACAGCTTTTGGAAGTCTCCCCGCAAGGAGCTACAGCAAGGGTCTGATTCCCATTTTAATCCCTCTGCACAATGTTGAAACCTCACCATTTCACTGTGTTTGCTAAGAGAATGGCCAGGATCTTCTACCCTGGGAATTTAGTTCCCTGGAAGCTAGCTTGCAAACGTACAGGGTGCTGTTGATTCTGCCCAGGATGTGAATACAACAATGACCTAGGCAGTCAATGGAGCCCACTGCTCTCCACAGGTAACTGCAGAAATGCCTAGACCTAGCATGAATATCCCTCAATGGATGATGATCTCCCATGCCTTGCCCGCATCCAGTTCCTTCTGTGCCACACAAGGAGAGCACTTCAGGACTTTAAAGTCTGGGTAGTCATCCCAGGTCAAAACCCAAAACCAAAATAAAAGTCGGCAAAATAAATAATTAAATAAAATAAAACCTCAACCCAGATGCAGTTGCTCTGATTCTTCATTTGAAGAAAAAAGCTGCATTTTAAAAACACATGACCACCTCAGGGTCAGGTCCTGGAGAGCTTCCAGAGATACTGGATGCTATTTTTAAACCAGTTTCCTCTCTCTACACGTGAATGCTGTGTCACAGGACACTTGCACATCAATCTCAGTCCTTTGAATATTTGATGAGAAATTGTACAACTTGAAGAAAAACACATTGAGCAGAAAAGCTGTTTCCCAAATGTCCATTATTCTTGTGTTCAAGTGAGACATCGAACAGCTTTAAGACTCAGCACTTTGCTTTATCCTCTCCCTTTTGCAACTCAGCAAAGGAATTCTTAGAGTATTGAGTTGCAAAACAGATTTGGTTTGCTCCTGCTAGAACTCTGAATAATTCTACCAATTGAGGGAGTCATAGTCTTCTGAATGCACTTGTATTGTTTTGAGGGATTACGGTAGAAATGTCCCAAAAGTTCAAACAAATATACATGTCAAGCTTCACAGCTCTAGGAAAATTGATTTTATTATATATACCACCAAATATTTAAGCAGTAAGGCAATATAAACACATATCTTATTTTCTCAAATTTATACTGCAGCATTGGATCTCTCTTTAGAGAAGAGTAAACAGAAACCCTATTTGCTACTGTACCATATCACAATATCATAATTCACAGGAGAAACCATTTAGTGCAACTGCTAAAATTACAGGAGATAATCACCTATAATCCACATGCATGAGGCCTGATTGTCTCCCTCCAGCAGTACTCACCTGCTGACCGCTGTTTTGATGAAAATCCAGTATATCTGATTCACTTCTGAAGCCAGAGGGACTGTCTAGTAGTTGATTCAGGGAAACCTTGCAAAATTTCCCTTAGTCTCTGCTTCCCTGAAGCTTGAGTCACTCAGTGCAGAAAAGGCAATTCTTTCCTGGGTTTTAAGGAACAAAAATCTGCTATACAGAGGCCCCACTTTCATCAGAGACACCAAAGCCAGCAAGGAAGCCTCAGTAGCTCTTTTCAAGAGGAACATGGAGGGAGGAAGGGCTGCTAAAAACGTATCTGAGCCTGTCTCAGGCTTAGCCTCTACCTCCACTGAATATGCTACTCACCTCCACGGCACAATCCCAAATACGTTTTTAGGCATCTCCTTACCAAAAGCATACACAGAGGCAGAACACCTTTATGAAGCTCAAAGGATGAAGGAGAATAAAAACCTAGGATTTTTTCAAAGGACTTTCGTTCAGTTGGGATCTAACGAGTAACTTCTCTTCAAGGCATGACACACAGGAGAACTTTAAGGAAACAGCCTTCAATGAGCTTTGCATATGACCTCAGTTGTTTCATCTGAAAATCTGTTCCTACTTTTGCATGTCGGGATTCCCTGGATGCAGCAGACCAGCTACCCGATTCCATGACAAACAAGCCTGTCACCCAGACAGCTGCTACGTAGTACACAGGCTGTTTGTGCCTAGTTACAGAACCATAAGCTTCAGTCTTGAATATTATGATTTATTTATCACTGTTGTGGAGGACCCTTCATGTGCTTATTTTAGCAGCATGGCCAGTTAGAGAGCAGTGACTTTTACACTTTTGAGCCATGGATGTTAATAAACAGAATTGGTTTTATTAACAGAGGAACGCTGGCACTTAGGGCACACTGCTTGTATTTTAAAAAAAAATATTTAGATGTCCTATCCTTTTATTTTATTTTATTTTTTAATACTGGTTTAAACATTAAGCTACTGTTATATCCCGGTAAGGGAAAAAATAATAAAAGAAGAAACGTACTGTAACTTTAAACCATTCTTGATTGTAAGCCAAAGAGAGCCCTGTTGAAACAGATCATTCCATCTCTGCAGAGAAAACATTTAGGAGGTGGAAAACCGGAGCTCTTCACTGGGGACTGGTGTCTGTAACAGGATGATGATCATCTGTGTCAACCCTAAATCCCAGCAGGTGGATACACACAGTTACAGCACCTTCCAGTAGACAGCTGGCACCTCTGTTAAATATTTTGTGGCAATACGTGAATGCAGAGATGACCACAAGAATGCACAACACATGCTGTGCCGAGATCTGATTTAACTGTCTGAAGCCAAGAGAAGTTCCACAGAGACTGCCGAGGACACGCGCTGCATAAAGCAGCTTTTGACTGCTCCGTGACTCAGAGGAAAACCCAGGACGCTCATTATAAACTGTGGTAAGGTCACTTCTAAAAATGGATGTCCACATTCCCTCTTTCACTTTTCTTTCTTGGTCAGCTTGGTGAAAGCTCTTCTTTGAAGGTAGCGAAGCCGCCCCCTCCACCCCAGGCCCCACACGATGTCCTCACCCTTGTGCCTTCTCAGCCCCAGGGCAGGAATTACCCCCACCAGGCTGCCCTCAGTTGATGAGGACACGGAGAGGAAGGTGCTGCGCCAACAGCGACTGTACGGTGACAGTGACCTGAAATGCATGGGGCTCATTAGCAGTTCACCTGTGGTTCCCATGCCAAGGCTGTCTCCAGCAGGGCTGGGCTGGGGAAGATGCTCCTTGGTCATCTGAATGGCAGCTGTGAGGGAAAGCGCTAAACGTGTATAAACCAGGATTCAGCAGCATGTCCGTGCCTTTTCCAACTGTCTGTCCACTTCTTTTACACAGGATCTCTGGGATGCCTGGAAAACACACTAAAGTATACTTTTTGGATTGAGGTTCTTGCCCTATGAAAATTTAGCTATACAACCCATATTGTTAGAAAGCTGGCTACACTTCTGGCTAATCACGCACCACTGTTCTAGCTTGTGCAAGTAAAAGGAAGAAGCAACAAGATCCAGCCTAACCTTATCACTCTCTTTCTCCAGTTTTCCCTCTTATCACTAAATCTGCAGGTTCCAAGAGGCTCTGCACAGTTTTCAGGGATGCTATCTAGCATGGTCAGGCTCAAGCCAATCAGGGTAATTTCTGTTATAGCAATTACGTGCCAAGGAATTTCCTCTGGGAGGAACTGAGACAGTCAACAGCCAGCAAGGCACTCTACGAGGGAGGGATTATAACCTGGACCAAAAATTTGCTTTCAGCAGAGCCTTCTTATCGTGCTTAGTCTACAACAGAAGCTACAGCTGTGCTTCAGTCACTTTCTTTAAGTGCAATTGCTCCACAGTCTCTTCCCACCCTGAAATGAGCACAGGCTTTTGCTACAGAGCTGCACGTCTCTTCAGGATAGCTGAATAAGGCCCCCAGACTAACAGATGAGTACAAAAACAGTAATAGGGAAATAAGGGCATCACCACTGGAGCGAAACCTGCACTCAAGCCTTGGTGATGATCTCCTAATCAACTCCTTAGTGCAACAGAGTTGAAGTGGCTTCAGCCCTATTTATTTCTTTCCTGCTTGAGGCCTCTTTTGTCCTTATATCTGAGCTGTTATTGAATTCCATATTCAATGCTACTACTGAAGACTACTGAATGCCCAGCAGAAGAGTGAGTGAAGGAAGAAACTGAGATGACCCTTAATATCTAGACATGCTTGTGCCACGCACGTGACAGAAGGTGAGGTTGCAAGAATCAGTGAACATAAGCCAATCGTATGTATCACTTTGCTCCCCATATACAGACCTTAAATAAATATTCCCAGATGTCTCCCATTATTAAAGTTACTGTCCTTGAAGAAATCTACTTAAGGCAGAGGAATAAAACAGCCCAACTGCAAGCAACTTCGGTCTGTCCAAGGGACTGTGCATTTATTTTTCTTGGGGAAGCAAACTTCCTGCAGGTTAACTATTTGTAACTTGAAGTAAGGATTCCTCTCTGTATAGTAACATTAATGCACACAGTAAAAGCAGTATGGTCACCATACACAAACAGGTTTTTAACCACATCTCAGACATTGTTTGCTTTTTCCAAACAATGTTGTCAGACCACAGCAACAATGTATTTTAGAAGTCTGTTTTGCATAGCATAATCAACTTCAATTTTAGCAAAGAAAAGGAGGAAATTGCTATATACCAGTGATATGTGACCTGTTTTTTTCCTCTGCATCACCAGCATAATTTTCAGACCACAACCACCTTACAAGTCTAGCACACCATTTTAAACAGACATTCCAAAAGCATAAAAAATTGTAGAAGGCCAGATGGTGAACTCCATGGAGTTTCACCAGCTGAAGATGTCATCCAAATTCAATATGTATTGCAGTCTGTTTATCTATCTAAGATAGGTTACAGCTTGACATAACCTTGCCAAGACTGTCAAGTGATGGAATTTAAATATTTTGACTATAATGATTACACGAGTAACATATCCTCACTTTCTAATAGTTTCTTAAATTTCATTTTATTAAATATATACTGCAGGGAATAATCCTGCATTGGCAATGGCAGTGACATGAAGAACTATTACTTTAAGATCCTCTTCATCTCACATTTCCATGATTCCAAATGGATATCATTTTAATTTACTTGAGGGTGCATACTGTAGCTGATAATAGCGAACCTTGTGTTATTTTTCGCTGGGGCCAAAAATCGATCAACCAAAATTCTTTCCAAATTGATTTTATAACTTAGTTATAAATCTTTAGGGGAAGAATAAAAAGAGAAAGAAAAAGGTTTATGAAGTAAACACTAAAAGCCTCCATCTGGGAACAATGATTCTGCAAATGGACGTTGTTTTACCTAATCAATCAAACTCGTTAAACACAACAGAAAGTTTTGTTGTGTGTAATGGGGGAAAACTAGCAGTTGCTTAGGTGATCACTGGAGATTTTCCTACTACCCAATAAACACAGTACTTTGCCCTTCCAAATTTCTAGGTGTATATTAAACCATGCCTTAGAGAGAGAGGAACCAGTACCTGTTTTACCTGATCAACACATGTTTGGAAAACCGATCTGTTAGAAGCAAAGTCTTTCCAGTAGTACTTGACATATATACACTGCTATATTTAGGTTTTAGAAGTGGGACTTCTCAACTTCATGGCTTAATTCAACTACTGCAAATCAGATACCCATTTTGACCTGGAGAACATGGGACCTTCTAGGTACAGTGTCACTTGAGTCAGCTCAGTGTTTACCATCCAGTGAACCTTTTTCACATTCCCCCACAGCTAACACTCATCTCAAGTTGTGGATTTACTTCCCATGAGCAACCCTTTCCAAGCCAGAAGTGTAATTATAGTTGCAGAATTCAAAACGTTCCTCCTTTCATCTTCTCTGACCAAGTGGAGGAAGAATTTGGTTAAAGCTTGCAATTACCAAAAAATTATTATTTCAGTTCTTCTTTCTTTAATCTTGCCATTACACAGAATGTCTTCCTAAACTTCACAGAAGATATTAGCAGTCAACTTCTCAACTTCAAGCTTCAAAAGACTGATCTGATTTCAAATGGGTGCTGATAAAGAAGTGGTTATCCCTGCTGAACTCTAGTCATTACCACTGATTACTTAACACTATTGGGAAAGCTGTCTGTTTATTTGGGTATTTTAGCAAGGCTTTAGATGCCAAAGTTTATACTTACTTAATGTACTATATTTATGTATTTCTTTTTATGACATTTTATTGGGTTTTGACACGTCATAAGCAGCATCTTACAAAAATCTCACAATTGATGAACTACAGCAATATTTCTGTCAATTCTCCTTCAGAGGCGCAGATGAAAAAAATAAGTTATTTCTGTAAAGATGCTGCTTAGGGATTTTTGGGGGTGTGTAGGGGGTTGTTTTGCTATACGTATGTACAAGCAAAGTGCTAGTACACCAGTGTCTGTTGGAAGAAACCAGGATCATTTCTGTTGGTGCAGTACCAAACTTCAAGAGGTCTGCAGCAAGAGCACTTTGTACACCATGTAACTGCTCCTTCAGAAGGAAACAAGCATGTGCATCTTCCTACAAGTTACCTCTGCCAAAAGCAGTGTCTCCAGAGAAAGACTGGGCATTCCCTGTGGGATCAGAGTTCCCAATATCTCCCTCTCTGGCACGACTGTACAGAATTACAGTCTGAGACGGCCTTCGCAGGTGACTATGTTAATGACAAAGCTAATTTCCCATCTTACAGCAGAGATGATTGTTAATAATATCCCTTTATGTTGATATGTGGAGTTTATTGGGGGGGGGAGGGGTTTCCTTTCTTTTTCCTTTTCTACATTCATTTCCTTTGTATTTTCCTCCTGAAAATTCAGATAGGAACATATGCGGAAAGCCAAGACAAAGCAATTTTATGTCAATCAAAAGCAACTGGAAAAATGATTTACTTGCCGCTTATGACATGTCAAAAAGAAATAAAATGTCATAAAAAGAAATACAGAAGAACACTTTGTCCTCAGAATCACCGAAACCCATATTGCTCATTTCCACAGCAAGAATGGAGGAGAACTGTCCATCTGTGGGCACCCCATGCTGCACTCCACATTTCACAGGGAATTTAGTGAGCCAGGTACGTGCCTTTTGGGAACGTGCAGGAAAGAGGCTCAAAAGCAGAGAGGACTGAGCATCTGCCCAACTCACCAAGGCTAAATGTGACTCCAAGTCCATGATACCAGCCAGCTTCCAGCTTAGTAACTGGCCAGGGTGAACCCTCGCCTTTCCTCCTGGGAGCCAGCACCTGCCTAGCAGAGAGAGATGCGTGGGCCAGGCAGTGAAAGTTCACCCTGTGCCGGGCAGTGATTTTCCCCACCAGGAGCTGCACAATGTCTTCGCTCTCCTCTGTGTGTTTGCTGGAGTCAACAGCCACTCTTTTTGCCAGGAAAGCTTCTAGGTTCTGCTGATCTGCAAGTGCCTCATGTTTATTACTTCGATAACCTGAGGGCTCTTGTTATAGAGAGCGGAAAGCAGAGACCAGTTTTCATATTGGCTCACTTTGGAGGCTCCCTTGCAAAGACCAGAGCTCTGATTATTTTTGTTTATATTTGCCTTCCCCTCTGTAAACAGTTGGTTTCCTGCGATTTGCAATGATGGTTTAGGTCAAATCATGAGCACCTAAAAGCAGCTGGCTAGATTTACACAAAAAAATTATGTGCATTCAGAGAAAACAAGTCAGTTCACTGTGACACTGTATCAATGAACATGTTAAAAAAGTCAGATGGATTTCAATGAAAAATCTCTGCTTTTCAGCTTGACTAATCCTGTATAATCTTGTATTTTCTATGTCTTGCTTTAAAAGGTTTCATGTATTAAAAGTATTTAGATCAAAATTCAAGTAAAGTTTTGAAATAGCATAAAAATGTGTAAAAAGATTTTAAAGTTTTAACCAAGACCTTGCTTTTCTGAGACAATAAATATCTAAAATACAATGACAACATTTTGTATTTTGGAAGCAGATAGTAACAAGTAGTAAAAGAGTACATTAAAGTATTAACTAAATTTGCCTCAAATATTAAAGAGCTAAATGTGTGTATTATTGGTTTGGGGTTTACTCCATACATTTCTCCTTAAATTATTAAAAAAACATAACCCCCCCCCCAAAAAAAAAATTATGTTTTTCTCACAGGAAGTTAGTCACAAAAAAGAAAGGGAAGATTTTAAAGGTGAGGTCACACTGTGTAACCTGAAACAGAAACACTATCAATACCTAAACTGTCTGAAGTGTTCAGATAGAAGACCCTTTGTCTATAATCTCACAGCAGTAAGGCTACTATAAAAACCCTTCACAAATGTGCTCAAACATCCCAAAACCCCACACAGCACAATAGCTTTGGCTTCACTAAAAAACTTGAATCATTTTAGTTTTTTTCCATAGAGTACACTACATCAAGAGGTTTCATTTGCTGGTGACAGGGTGCTCATGAGCTGAATGCTTTTCACTCCAGTGAATGATCAGGTTACATCTTTGTGCCAACCAAAATCACCGATTTGAAAGGACATCCAAGAAGCCAAAAAAAAAAAAAGGAACAAGCCCCAACTACAAGTGTTAGTTAAAAATACAGTAATTGATTTTGGGTCTTGAAAATGTCACCAAAACAGACATTACTCATGCAACCTCTTGTTACAAAGATAGTGTTTCCATCAGGTAACAGTTTGGGCGCACGTGGGGAGAAAGGCAAAGTTTCACCAGCTCTGCCAGGAGTCTCCCTCACTGTCGTGGGCAGAGGCAGGAAATAGGGATGGAAACATTTGTACACTTGGCTTCAGACAAGGTCCAAAGAACTGTGTCCTCAACCACTACCAATAGCCGTGCCTGCTGAACATGTATACACCTCTAATATATGTCAGAGCTGGTTCAATTTGAAGAAACAGTGAAAAAGCTAAGTTGCATAGCTGAACCATACTCTTCATTAAGTTGCAAATCTCGTATGAGCTTGCCCTTCTTTTTCATGAAACATGTAGTCTGCAAATAGCCTCTGTCCCCCAAGAAATGCTTTGAAGAAAGTTCTGTTTATACCTTCTTTCCCACCTGACCACTTTGCCCACATGTAAAATGAGTTGTTGCTGTGTGTTGTCGTGTTTCCATGCCAAAAGAACAAACATTACCAAACTGGTCTGGAAAGATTTACTTTAGAGGAAGGCAAGAGACAAAGAAAGAACAGAAGAAAATTCACATTGGAGACAACAGAGGATACAGACTTGTGTGCACACTGATCATCTGGTCTCTAACCAAAGGAGCAGCTGCCGCCCTGAGATGTCACATACCCTGAGCTGCTGTAGACAAAATCCCGGCATCGCAGCAAAAGCATATCGGCAGACACCGTGGCTGCAGGTCCCACAGGACAAACCCATTTGCATGCTTTTGAACAAGATGGAGCAGAAATAAAAGTATAGTAGCACTCACTTGTAGAGACATGCTTTTTTATAATGAGCAAACAGATCAAGAATAATTAGAAAAGATAAGTTGCTTAGCATGTTAACTGCCTCCCCAGTAGAGTGCAATTACTGTTGCCTTTAGGTTTCTAAGGGCATCAGTCTCCAGTCAGTTGCTGTTGTAAACTCAGTTGCTCCTCTGTACATCTGCAAGGCACTTGGCAATCTGCAGTGCCCTCAGCTTATTTCTACTGGCTTTGCACCTGACGATAAATTCCATCACGGAACAAGTTCCGTCTGCACATCAGGCAATGTAAACTGACACAAAAATGAAACAGTTTAAAACTGCCTGATTTCACCTCCAGAACCTACTAAGCAGAGCATTTTTTTAAAGTGCGCCAAATTCTGGACACTGAATATGTATGCTCCCCAAGTTATTCTTGAGTGACAAAGAAAAGCAAAGATACATACAGGGTTTCATCATGGTGCTCTACAATGGCCACAGCTTGTTCATGTTTCAGGCCACAGGATCAAAGGCTTGGAGCTATGTATGCGGTTTGTAAACTACATAGAATTGTTGCCTCTAAATAGGGCGGCCAGACAGTTTCTCTGGCTGTAGGGTGGTAGAAAATGTCTGCTCGCTAATCAGGGCTCAGAAGACCCAGAGAAGACAAGAAAACTTGGAGCAGCTATGAAGTTATGGGGAACATACCTGCAGTGATACTGACTTGAGCAAATGGAGGAAAAGAAGTCTTCACAGCTCTTGCTTCTCCATTCAGTCCTTTCCAGTAAAAAGCCTGCACCGAGGCTTTCTCTATGCTTTGCCTATTTGGCTCCTTTCCTTCCCTTTCCTCCTCCCCCATTTGTTCCTAACACTCCCAGACCTGTATTCCCTTCATACCCTCCTTCCATAGCTGACCCTGTCTTTTATCTGCTATATTTCTCCTCATTTATACTTCTGGAGAAATATTTACCGGTACCCTGCCTCCCGTCAAATCATCCTTTCTTTCCTCCCATTCAGAATAATATGATAAAAATAGTTAAAAGTAAGCACTCATGTCTCGACTAGCCATAGATCTATTATTTTACCAGAAAAAAATGCATCTTAGCATATGCTAAAAATGCTCCTTTCCCCCACATCAAGTTCCATTTTAAACTCTCCAAAGAACAGCTTTTTTTTTTTCTTTTTTTTTTTTCTTTTGTGGGGGGGTGCTGCCCAGTACATCAGGTTCAGTCCCTCCACTGCCCTTTTCCAGTGCAGAGAAGTCCTAAGTGTCTTGCAGCATCATGTACTGCCTTTCCAGAGGTGCTGGTACTGCCATGGGCATCAAACTGTTCTTGCCACTGCCTTTGAGCATGGCAAAGACAGAGACCTCTAGCTTGCTGTGTATAGGTGCTAAGGGCAGATCAAACTGCATGTGAGGACAGTATTGCTTTTCGTGACCTTCAGGTAAGTGCTTAGGTGGGAGCTACTGGATGCTAAGCTAGTGGGAGGCCGCCAGGCCCACAAAGGAGCACTTGGAGACAGGGAGTGCTGAAGGGCAGCTGCATCTCAAGGGGCCACCCCACTGCTCTCAGCCTGCCTCTACCACTACAGAGCCTGAGTCCCCCATGCCTGTGTGCTGTAGCTGTGGGATAACAGAGAGGGAGGACGGGACAAACCCACACACCCATTGCCCTGAGCAGCAGGACTTGCATGACGATGATCAACAAGGCTCCTGATTTCCAGGTAATGATTTAATTCCACAGCATGTCAACATGTTACCTAACCTCTGTCTGTCTTCGTGTGTATACATGAGATCTCCACGTAGTCTTTCGTTTTCTGTTGGCAGGATTATAGCATGTCTTTGGATAATGTTCCTAGGAATAAGCACAGAAAATTTGCCAGCTCAGTTCCCACAGAGATATGAGCCTGATTTGGAACATATCACTTGCTCTACCTGATCCTGTATTTTCCAGGTACTGAACAACAACTAATTTCCTCAACACCACTTGAAATCCTTTCAACCTTCTTACTTGTAAATTGCACCAGGAAAAATGAAGATGGAATTTAACAGTTGCACTTTGCAGCAGACACCTAAGGGAAGGAGGGAAGCAAACAAATACAGAAAAAGCAAGTCACAACTATTTAAAAAAATAAAAACAAAAACAAGCAAACACCCCCCCCCCCCCCAACATTCACATGTTTTAGTAACTGAATGACATTGCTAATAGGCATAAGTATATATATATATTGGTGATTTTGATGCCTGGCTGGTAAAAAGAGCAAAGACGTTTTTTTACCTCACTGAAGTCCTTTACAAGTCATGAACTCTAAATATGTCATCAGCAGACACCACACATTGACATTTCCTAAAGGAAAAATGGATGCACAACATTTTCTCAAAGCTGCAATATATTTCACTTAGAGTTAAAATTTACTGGAAATGAGAGTCACCCACTAGCCTTGACAAATCTCTTTTTCTTTAGAGGAATTGGTTTTCTGGGTTTTTTTACTTACTCATGGAGTACTACTTTATCGCTGAACAATTTTTATTCTGCCTCAGGAGAGTGGAAATACATACTTCCCATAGAGACTGAAGTACGCCTCCAAGTTACCAAGTAATGGGGATGATTCAATATTATAGACTCATATTGGAGATAAAATAGTGGAGAAAAGTAAAGGAATGGATGTTGGGTACTGATCATGGTAGTCCACAGACATGAAGATAATCTTGATTCATATTTTCATGTAAGAAATTTCTGAAAATTCTCCATCATGTAAATCCACAGACTTTAATTACTTATTTCTGGTCAATTTCCTGCTGAAAATGTCAATCAATCACATTTCCACTGGGGGAAGGTGGGAGAGGGATGGTGGGAGGGAAATTGAACTGGAGAAAAAGCAGAGATGTGAAGTTTTATGTACAACAGAATTTGTAAAGGAAAAATGTTGAAATTTTCAACTTTCAGAAATGGGAATGGGGAAAAAAGACTGAACCTGTCCTTCTGTGTCTATCACCACATATGAAACATGCACCTAATAACTTTTTATTATTTTTTAACTAGTTGTTTTACTGGTGGTTAAGCAGGTGTGGCCCAGAACAAAGTGAAACACAGAAAGTTGTTGGCCTCGTCAAGCAGCCATTTTGTTTTAACAATGATGAGATTAACAGCAAGAGAATCAGAGGTGGAGCTTTTTAAAAGCTTGTCAGATATCTTTTTCACGTAAGCAAAGCAATGTGTGGGTGGTAAAAAACCAACCCTCGCTATAGGCAAACTTGAGAAATTCAACTCTAGAGTTAGAGATCAGTTACCTACACATTTTTTGTCATATCTGTATTGCGATTGACTAAACAAGAAACTGAGGCAGATAATCTGTTTGTGGATAAAAAAATGTACTAGTGGCTTTAACCAACAATGAAGAAATCCAAGATCTTATAAACCAGTTTACACTGACCATCTGAAAGTTCATCAGTTCTTCTACAGCTGAACTACTCCAGTCTTCTCATAAGACTGCGAAGGTCATGAAACCACTGATGTTCATGGCATCACTAGTGCTTGTTTAATCAAGCAGAAGAAATACTACCTTTAGACTGTAGTTTGTTTTAATTAATTGCTGTAATTCACAACGGGATTGCTAGAGGTGTTTACTGATGCTGTTTACTGTTTACTGTTCTGCTCAACAGGCATACTACTGTTAATAGATAGTGACACATGGGATTGACATAATTAATCATAAACATAACCAGATCTCTAATGTCAGAGGCTTATAATTTGTTTGAAACTGGAGGTAAGGCTCTGTGTTGATTTTTATTTTTTCTGAAATTAATGATCCAGCTTTAGTTCACTTTAGCCACTTTGGTTCAGTCATAAATGCTGCCAGTTCCTGAGAGCACATTCAAGTTCCTACACTTCAGTAATTCTCTGGAAGTCAACAGCAATGCTAGTGTGTCTGAATCTTGGCAAGATTTATTCCTGAGACACCTTAATAAGCCAAATGATTTTATAAAGAGCCAAGCAATTGGTGGTGGTTATGATACACTTTGGCAAGCCAGTGTTAAAAAGACTGACATTGTCCCTAAAATCTCTCACCCTCCCAGTAAAAAAAGAATAAGTGAACCCAAAAAACCAAAATAAGTGCGGTGTGGCAGCTGCTCCATCCAGAGCTGGGACCCAGAACTTCATCTCTGCTCTCACCACTCTACTCTCCAGTACCTGAACAGTTAATTAAATGGGGATGCATCTACCAACGGACACACAGTAGTGGGTTGGGGTAAATGTAAGTGTGTGGATGGACGATGCAACTAAGCCAATCTAGCAGCTAGCTGCCTCCAAAATGGCCAGACCTGCTTCTTGTGCCCACTTTGCCCCTTGGGCTGGGGTGGGCACATGATCTCACTTAGCTGCTAGGTGTCTTGAAGCACTAGGCTGGCAGAAGTTGAGTCCTACAGAAGCAATGTGCTCACCTGCTGCCGGCCGCCCTCCTGGCACTGGGACAGCAGTGACCTGTAGGACGTGGCAGGAGCATGCAGGCGGGGGCAGGCAGGGCACAGGAGCACTCCCTTGGGCAATATCAGGCCTTCGGGTAGCTTCAGCTCCGTCTTTAAACGACACAAATATCCACAGGGATATTTTAACTCCACCTGCCAAGAAGTGCAAACCAACTTGTACCGTTTGCTAATGAACAGTTAGAAAACAACTTTTCCTTTCCCTCTGCTGTGGGCTCACTTTCTCTCTTTTTATCTGACGTGCCTGTTTCTTAGCGTGCGGCACATGTGCCAGGAATGGGCATGCTCACCCGTATCGGTTCCTAGGGAGCAGAACCAGCTTATTTAAATCAGGGCCACCGTAATGCCCATCCACAACCTTACGTACACCAGACCTAAATTATCTTACACGTGGTGTTTCCGGGTAGGGTTTACCCAGGCCGTTTCGTGTTCAATACAGCAAAATTCTAATCAACACATGTAATTAATTAGCGTCTATACGTAGGGCCTGAAGCCTTAATTAACATTCCTCTCTGATTAAATTATCACTGATGATTTCAAGTCTCAGGTGAAACTGAGTGTCGGAAGTTTTTAGTGCTTGATTTTCCGCCCCCCTATCTCCCAGGACTTCAAAGTGAATATGAGGTCCATTTCTCAAATCCAATGGAGCTTTGCCATGCCCCTTTTCTTCCCTGGCCATATCTCCTGCAGCAAAAATCCTACGCTTAGCAGTTTTGCCTGTTTCAAAGTCCCTTGATGTCACCAGGCCTCCGTGAGTTAGTTTTATAAAAGGCTTAGGATGCTAGCCCAATATTTTTCAATGTTAAAAAGTCACTGTTTTTATATTTGTGGTGTTTCACAAAGATAAGGAAAAACAACTTCTATAGCAACACGTACAAATAACTCCAGTCATTTGAGTAAACATTGTGCATTGTAACTTTTTGCTATCCTGTCCCTCAAAGTGAATTTCTCTGCCTCAAAACTCTTTTTATTGTATCATTGCCATCGTTTGTATCTCCTGTTGTATTTTTGCCCCCTATCTCTCAAGTGGTTCAAACTCTGAAAAGGTAGCTATAAGTCTTGCTAAATCTGTATTTGTAACCAACAGGCTGTTTCCTCAAAATCAGCATGGTTTTGTACAGTCAAAAATCTAAAAGCCTTCTAAATTGTTACAGAAACTCACATGTTAGCATATTGTATTTTGCTAAAATCTGGACGTTTCTTTTCAAAAACCAGAGTAGACATAATCCTGCCCAGCTGCCTCATGTGCTGAACAAATGTGTCCAAGTATTGGATTAATTGCTTGGAAAACTACCAGGCTGGGATGATTAATAGTGAGGAAAGAGGTATTCAATCCTAGGTTCTCAGCCAGACTTCTTGCTGCCCAGAGGAGCATGATGGCTTGATAGCTGACCTCAAGCTCTAAAGTCCATGTGATTAATTAATTTTACTAACTGTGTTATCACCTGCTCCAAGGGGAGTAGCTTAGAGTAAAACTGATCGTAATGGGTCCATAACATCAAATTTTCAGACATGTTGAACTAACGGGAATATCCATAGGCTTCTAAATTTTATAAGGCCATATACAATACAAAATTTCCCATTTCAGCTGAGAAGGTTTCCAATACTGAAGTTTTATTTCCACAGAACAAAGGCAATAGCATATCTTTATCTCTTAGATGAAATGCATGTTGAGAAATGTGCTTGGGTATTCAGAGAATTTCTTACCTATACACAAAGATTTTTGTATAAAAATTCTGTTGATTTAGATCATTGTTTTAGTAAATTGTGTGTCATATGAATAAAACTGATTTGGTGTAGGTAATAGCTTCTGCTAATTTGCAACTTGCAATCATTTTTGAGATTTTGATTCTAGTCTTTGGAACTGTGAAAAATAAATGTTTCAAAATCTTGTAAATTTGCATAAGGTGGGGAGACAATTTTCCTTCTCATCTTCTCTGCATATCTCTATCTCCATGTGAATTATTATTCAGCTTTTAGCTCTTCTTTGTTCTATATGCATTTCTTTTTCATCTTTTCATAGTTCTTTACAGTTACCCAAGCTTAATAAATTTCATTGTAGCTTGCTACTGCTGCTCTGTATCAAAAGGAAAACAAGTGTATAAGTTTAGTAATTAGTAGCTTGGATCAGAGTGAGGGAAAGTAACAACTTATTACAAAATCTGGCTTAAAAACAAGACCGTACCACCCACTTGATATGGTATCGGTATGATTTACAATTAGAAAACAACTTTGTAAAGGATTTATTTTCTCAGAAAGTGTTTTTCTGGGAAAAGAAGCAAAAAATCCCCAACAACTGATAGTATTTGCTACCTTTGAAAAGATATAAGTTTCTAGGAAAGGCAGGAGACTAAATACATTTTATCCACCAGCTTAAATTTCCCTGAAGTATAGCAACAGCCTTCAAGCAAGCATTTCCCTACACCTTTGGGTGGACCATTTGGGGTACTTCTCACTGCTTACCTCCTGGTTAGGCTCTAGGATATGAAATATTGTCTGGCAAGCAGCTGTGGCAGAGGAGAGGAGATGTAAAGTAGGTTCCCAAGGTAGGAGGGAAGCGTGTGAAACACATGGATAGTTCCTCATAGAAAGGAAATGCGGATGCTGTTTTGTGGTCTGAGTTTGGCAAAGGAATATGGTGTGAGGAGCACATGGAGGCATAACCGCTCTTTTTCACCTGTGGCCTACCACACAGCCAGAAGCTACTGCTACCTGCAGAACCTCGGCAAACAAAGGCAAGTTTGGATGCTGCCGCCTCCTTAATGCAGACTGATGATGTTTGACACCTGATATGCAAAAAGTGCTGGGCTAAAGGGAGTCAAATGGGCTTTCCGCAGTCGGTTGGGGCTGCTTGCTGCTGTTAACCTGTTGTTTACAAGGGCTCCATAGCTTTCACCCATCTTTCAAGTACTTATGCCTGATTTTTGGCAATGCAGTTAGAGCTCTTTGTGATGATTATTCAGCGATTTCTAGACCAGAATAGAGTGAATCACCTTTTGGAGTAAATATTTCTTTAAGAGGCTTGGGGTGTAAAGCCAGACCTGCTCGACATGTTCTGGTTAAGCCTCCTTGCTGCTAAAGTTGATTGATGAGTCATCAAAGAAGGGCACAGATCCCTGCCCCTCCTTTACAAGCACTTCCTACGTGATTGATAGTTGAGTCAGTGTTATGTTAAAGAGTCACCGTAGCTACAGACCTTAGCTCAGAGCACTCATCAATCACTGGCCAAGAAGACTTTGCTATCTATCTGTGAGCGCATGAATGTGAAATAGTGCTGCTTCATGTCCCACACAAGATCCATAGTCATTTCTGAGTGCAGCCAAAGTCAGGCAGTAACTCTTATCATCAGAAATTGATTTATACCTACTTAACAGAGAACCATAGCTGGGTTAGGGAAGTGTCAGGCAAGTTCCTAGCAAGAAGGCACCTCAAGAGCAGTGTCAAGAAGACACATACAGGATCGGCGGTTAATGCGGGTGACTGGAGTCACCAACAATTTTCTCCAGTCACTGGTGGCTGAGAAAGAGCTTGAAAGACAAAAAAAAAAAAAATTACTTAAAGGTGGTAAGGATAAGCCCACATACCCTTCACCCTCCTGTCTTGCTCTAAGGGATGATCCCTCAGTTCACAGGTGCCAAACATAAGGTAGTCTTATACTATGCCAAAGCCATCATGGGCCAGGTGGTCCCTCAACGACAAAAAAAGGTGGAAAAGGCAAACTCTGATACACTGTTCCATACCTACCCTGCTGAGGTCGAGGGCCAAAGGCAACACATTTTCTATGAAATGACCACTGGTGCATGGGCTTTTTTGCAGGACAGATAAATAGCAGCGGGTCTGAGTCACTTGGCTGTCCTGTTGCTGCTCACTGGCAAAAGTTTTGGTTTAACAGCAGCAGGCCCTGATGAGATGCTGAAAGACATCCATAAATGCCTCCTTTGCTGAGTAAATATTTTTGTTGGACGTTGTGATGCAGCAATATGACGCGTCCCATCTGTGATACCAGCCTTCCCTGTACATGGATAAATACAAATTTAATCCAAATAAATCCAAACCTTTGACACGTACTCAATCATTTTAAATTCACACAATGCGTGAAAACAAGAAAATCTACGTACCAGACCAACCTACCCAGAACTTTCTGGAACTCCCCATGTTCCAGCCCTGAAAAGTTAATTTCCTTTTGCCCCTTAAATCTCTCTTCCATGTTGGGACATGACCCTCATGCATATTCCCTCTGTTTTACCCTTTTATTTCTCTGTTCCTTTGCCACGTATCTCAGATATTCCCTAATTTATTACCAGGAAGCCAACAGGTGCTTGACAGATGGCAATTTGCCTGCTATTAATTGCTGGGAAACTGCTCACTCAGAGATCTTATCCCTTCATTTTCTCCTCCTTATACTAATTGGCATTCCTGATTGGTGATAAGGAAGAAGAATAATTAGATATAGATGGAGCATTTTGACTGATGCAATCTACGCAGCAAATACCTGTGCAGCAACAATCCCACCCGCACAGGCGCCGGCAGGAAGCTTTGCATGGAGGCCGGTGCATGGCGTTCAGAGAGGCAGAGAGCTGGTGAATTATCCTATGTATTTCCAGAGCTACCCGGGATATCCATCAAAGCCAGAAGGTATCACTTTAGAAGGTACCGATTAGCATTGCCAAAGCCCGTTCTCCAATGTCCAACGCCTTTGGGAGAGGGGAGCCTCCAAAGCCCTTTAAGCAAATTAGGCGGGCTCATTATTGGAGGCAAGTAACGAGCTGTTAGCTGCAGCCAATCACTCCACAGTGGAGCAGCACGCGTGTACTCTTCCCGACACCTTCCTCCAAGAGGGGCAATCCCAGACGTCTCTGCGGATGCTGTTTGTGCCCTGACTCTGCGCGGGCTGTGCAGGTGCCAGTCCGCAAAATGGGAGGGTGAGCGCTGTTTCAATTGGCGGCAGCCAATTTCACAAGCCCTGGCGCACATCTGCTTTGCTAATACGAGGCAGGGGAGATCGCGACCAGGCAGGACAATAGAAATGAACAACAGATGGGGCTGTTTGGGAAAAGGAATGTTTCTCAACAAGACCCTTCAGAAATATTTATTTTATGAGCAAAGATTAATATCCTTTAATTTGTTATGAAAAAAGTTTGAAATATTATTGCATTGGGTAACTGTTTCAGACGTGTCTGCTGTGATAAATGTATAATGAATAAAAATCTGGAGTTAGGCTGGGTCAGACAAGAAAAGTTTCCTGAATGCTGACCACTGGGATTTTAATGACAATGCAAGTAGCATGTATTTTGCTGGGGTTTGCATGTTTTCAAGAGGAATACAACACACTTTTAAGGTAACAACAATGCGAAAGTGGGACTCCATCCTGGTCCGTAGGCTCAGAGAACTGTGGAAAGCCTGCCTCAGGTTTGTTAATATTCAATCACACTTTCAAATGAATGTCTTTTTTGTATGTTCACATTCCTTTTGCTTTGGTATTCTGTGATTCTTTCAGTGAGCATTATTGCTGACAGTAGCATTGACCCCAATGGTGAATTCAAAGCCAGTTGTGTGGAGTTTCAGCAAAACACCAGATTACAGTCCACATCCAGAAACAGCTCCTGATAAAGCCAATTCTGGGACCCTGCCTCACGGGAAATAGAAGTATATCATATGATTATACATATTCCCATCAAAGCAGCTCACATGGTACAGGCCAGATTTTAAATATCAGGACACGCTTACAAATAAATTAAAAACCAAAAAGAAAAGAGGTGTTTGAATGAAATACACAACTGTTTGAAAGTGAATTAAAGGATAGAGTTCTCCTAGCTACTGCTCTCCAGAGAAACAGTCGTCTCAGGATGACAAGAACCCATTACCTTCTTTCTCTAGTTTTTTGGGTTTGTTATTTGTTTCGTTTTTTTTTTCTCCCCTACCTTCTCCTTTGCAGCCTTGTATCTGATGTCAGGAGCCTGTGCCACTTCAGCTTCCCAATCGACAAGAGAATAGCTGCACTTTGAAGTCTGTAGTCACAGACTCTTTGCCAAAACAAGCAAGCAGTATGTTCACAAGCTGTTATAACCAGCTACAGCAAGCAACTAATTTTTCTCGCAGCAATTGGACCTAAGAGAGGATGAGGATTTAGCTTCCTTCATTCTTCATTTCTTTTTTGCCTCCCCATTATTTTTTTTTTTTAAATTAAAAAATATTCCACACACTGTAATAAAAACCCCCAGATTGTTCCTTCTTTCTGCAAAATAGATAGAAGAATGACAACCTAATAAAAAATGCCTCTCCTTCTTGAGACCCTGTGCTACAGCCATCTCTGTGTCTCTGGCCTGTGCAGAAATCTTTATGAGATGAGAACTTTTCTACTTGATAGATCATAACTCTGGGTGGTTTTTCACGTGGTAGCTTCTGGAGGACTCATTCCCTCTCAAAGGTGATGACAGAAGTCACACAGCTGCTACTGCAAAACGAAATAAAACGAAACTGCTTCGAGAAGATAAAATAGTCTATCAGGCAATGAAGTCCTACAGTCGTGTGTGGTCCTGTGCTATGGAAGAGCAGAAAGTCTGGCCTTTGTTATCTTTACGGGTATAACACTAAAAACAGGTGGAAGAAAAATTTGCAGTGAAGCAGAGAGATAGGGAGACACACAGTTCCTTTCAGGTGAAATAAATGCAATAGCTTTATTTCTTGGAACATTTCAGTTTTCTCCCAGAATTTTCTACCTTTTTCTCATGTATACTTCGCATTCATCCTTGCTTCTCCTGAAGAGATGTTTACATTGGAGAGGAACCATTGCTCGAGATCCTGAGAGATTTATTCCCCTTGCAGCTGGGAGACCTGCTACATTTTAAGCTTCCTGTCTAAGTGCTCTTCCATCCCTTCTTTTGGGCTCCTTAAGCCCAGCCTTCATAACAGGCTTGGTCTGTGCACTCTCCAAAGCTACAGGCAGTATACAGGAGTCTTCCAGCCAACAGCTTGTGCTTGGCCTTTCTCGATTTCTTCTTGTCTGAATGAAAAAGAAGGCCACAGCAAGAAAAAAGGTTTTAGGCAGCCTCCCAGAAGATTTCAGCTCCTCAGCACTTGCCTGTGGTGCCAGGATGCATGTTACATGGCTTGCTCTTCCAACAGCAGCAACGGGTCCTCGAGGAAAGTCAGGTTTTTTTCCCTTCCTGCTGATTTTTGAATTCACTTGTTCTTCAGAATCTCTTCATGTTCTTCAATCTCCTAATTCTCTGTGTGCAATAGTATGAGGACTTGATTTTATTCCAGACCTCAAGCCGTAGCAAAATCTAAACAGTAACAGTACCCAAGATCTTACAGAGTGAAAATTTATATATACCAATGTATTTACTATTTCAGACACACAGTGCTTTGGAGTTGGTTTCTTCTCTGACCAGGTTCAGTCTTTAACTAAACCAGAGTTTTCAAAGCGTCTGGCTCCTGGCCTAATGCTAGTCCAGGGGAAATAAGATGATCGCAGTGGTAATAATTATACGTTGAGCTTTAACTTAGATGTGGTTGTTCTATTCTCAGTTTATCTGTCCATATGGACTTTCAAAGGAGGAGAAAGCAGTATGGTAACGATTTGCTTGAAAAGGCCACTGGTTTCTTAGTCAGAAGGTTTGTTCAATTTTCATTCAAATATTAAAAAAAAAATAAAATTGCCAGCCAGTGTAATACTAATCATCTCTGACTGGATGTTGCATTGCTGGGGTAGCCAGCTTGAGTTGTCAGGTTCAGTTTTCTTCCAATTCCCTTTGATTGTATCAGTCGGAACCAGTCCACATTGCAGCTGTGCTGGCAGTGGCAGGCTTTTCAGGGAAGTCCTCCTCTCTGTGTGACTCAAGGATTATGAAATGGAAATGCCTTTGACAGATGAACAGTCAATCCCCCCCCTTCCCTCGCACAGCCCTCTCCCATCATGCCCCCACTGCCGAGCCCAGCACAGTGTGGTGCTGCCAGCGTCGGGAAGGGTGAGCCATGTTGTGGGACGGGGCTGGGACACCGCGCGGCCGGCAGTGCAATGGGCTGCAGATTTATTCCTCCCTCGCAACTTCTGCAAGGGGGAGTTCAGCTGCCTGTAAAGGAAGAGAAGGACTTTGGTCCTGCATGATCAGGGTCTGTCAGATTCAATTCTTTGTAGTGATGACATGATTAAAGTGCAGTGTAATTTCCCTGTGTCGACTTTTCCAGGCGTCTTAGTTGCTCCACTTGAATTCCTGAAAGACCTTCAAAAAGAAACCGAGAGTAACTGTGACTGCTAAAATATGGCTGTCAAGACACAGTAATTCACTCATTTATACCAGTCCTTTTAATTTGCAGCCATGAAACTACACAAAATGGACAGAAATTACCAAACCTCCTCTTAATTTCTCTGATCAAGAAACCTAATAAGAAAATATTTCTTATCTAGTTTCTTCCCAACAGATTGGCTTTGGCATTGTTTGCATACCTTGTGTGGTCATTTTCTATACACACTCATGCAGATCAGCTTTGCAGTTGCAAGCAGGCATGGAAGTTTTCGTAAGGTCACACCTAATGTTTATGTTATGAAGTTTAATAATACTTAAAAACCCTTCCTTATGAAATACTGGTTTTCACCTCTTTTTCATGGATAATGTTGGTTTCTTAGAAATACTTCAGTCAGTCTTAGAAATTCTATGTCCTATCCAGAAGGCATTTCATCATTTTATAATTGTATTTCTAGAAGGATTATTGTGGTCATTCAAATTTGCAACTTTTTTGGAAATTGCCACCCACCTTCCCAAAAATAAAATGCAAGAAGTAATTCTTTCTTTTAGTATGTTCAATATCGTACAATTTTATCTCACAACAATAGATCTTCTATGGAATAGAAATTGCTGCTTCCTAAAGATCTCTGCTAACTGCTAGCATTACTTGCTAAAATGTTGCTGACATAAAAATGCAAAGCATGCTCAGACTGTGTGAAAATAATACTGAAAAGGATTAGTCATAATTTCGCCCCATATTGTGATTACACTGCTATTTGCACAAGTTGCTGACAACTGGAAAAATCTGACCTGAACAATTTAAGATGTGCTTTCCTCAGCCAGGTCAGTTAGGTTTGCACCTTACAGAGAGGGACAATGCCATCCGCCATGACAGGTCGATCACAATGGAAGAAAAAAGCTTGCAAGTTATCTTGTAAATTAATTCTGCCAGAAAAAAAAAAGAAAAGAGAAGTATTAGAAATGTTTTCTGAGTCTTTACAACAAGGAATACGTAAGCAGAAGAACGTTGTTCTCCACCAGGATTTTGCAAAGGTGAAAGAGAAGGTCAAATCTCCCCGGTGCATTTAAGGACTTGCTCGCTTCTGCTGGTGGTGAGTTGCGAACCATTTCAGATGTCTGAAGCTGCAAACAGAAGCAGGGCTCTGATCTGGCAGAGGTTGTCCCTGCCAGCCAGCTGTCAGGATCCAGCACTGGCAGAACCAGCGTCCTCTTAGGGAGAACTTCTTCTCCTCGGCTTAGTGAGGCTGAAGGTGCAAGCCCAAAGCTCAGCCCTGCAAAAGAAGACACAAAATGACTTTAGGAATTCCTCCCCTTACCTCCAGGAGTACGGTCTCTGACCTAACATGTGCTAAGAGTCAGAGAAGTTCTTTGGGCAGTCAACTAATGAAAAAGGCTTTTTTGCTTTTATGCACACACCAAAATCACACCCATGGCTTTAAAGTACTAAAGATAGCAGTAACTTTATTTTTGCTTTTCAGTGGGTAACATTATGTTCTGATTTAATCATAGAATCATAGAATGGTTAGAGTTGGAAGGGACCTTAAAGATCATCAAGTTCCAACCCCCCTGCCATGGGCAGGGACACCTCTGACTACAGCAGGTTGCTCAAAGCCCCATCCAGCCTGGCCTTAAACACTTCCAGGGATGGGGCCTCCACAGCTTCCCTGGGCAACCTGTTCCAGTGCCTCACCACCCTCACAGTAAAGAACTTCTTCCTAATATCTAATCTAAATCTCCCCTCTTCCAATTTAAAACCATTACCCCTTGTCCTATCACTAGACTTCCTGACAAAGAGTCCCTTTCTAGCTCTCCTGTAGGCTCCCTTCAGGTACTGAAAGGCTGCTATCAGGTCTCCCCGGAGCCTTCTGTTCTCCAGGCTGAACAGCCCCAGCTCCCGCAGCCTGTCCTCATAGGAGAGGTGCTCCATCCCTCTAATCATCTTAGTGGCCCTTCGCTGGACCTGTTCCAACAGTCCGATGTCCTTTCTATGTTGAGGACTCCAGAGCTGGACACAGTACTCCAGGTGGGGTCTCACAAGTAGAGTAGAGGGGGAGAATCACCTCCCATGCCCTGCTGGTCACGCTTGAATTTACTCATTGAAGAACCTATACATTACATGCAAATGCACAGAATATAAAGGAGAATGGATCAAATCTGTTCTCAGTGTGAAGGGGTTTTTTTGTATATTTTACATATTTTTTATATATACATACAAATATATATGTTTCATACACATACTTTATAAAGATGTCCTTCCTCCTCTGTTCTGGCAATTTTTTTTTTAATGTTTGTCTCCATGTCTGTTAAGTTTCCCAGATAACAGAAGTGTGAGATTAAACAGACTTTACACCACAAAGAACCTTGGAACTAAAATATGTGGGATTATGCCTTACAGAAAATAATCATTAGAAAGTTCAACCCTTGTTCAAATCACTGATCCATTGCCAGATAAATTCATTTTACGTAATCTATCTGTTTTCTGTGTTTGGCTGATTTTTCATCTCTTTCAGTGAAGAAAAAAAAACAAACTTGGAGGTATATATTTTCTTTTATATATCAACTGAGAAAGAAGGTGCTATTTCTATGCTCCATGGACAGCTCCTTTTTCAGACTGAATCCCATAGTTTAAAGAAATTGAGTACTAGTCCCTTGAACAGTCCGTCTTCCAAAACCTTATCCTCTATTGCAGTAGTTACTAAACCTGACAGAAGAATATACCATATAAGTAGCTAGGCTATTTATAATAAATTCTAGGCAGTAAAGACACTGAACTGAAATCTGGTAACAAAAAGCCTTTTCCGCCCATGCCCTGCCACATTTTCTGTCAAAGTCCTATCAAGAAAGCAGCTGCCAACCTCTTTAATACTGGCCCAGATTCAGTTTGGTATTTTGGTGAATACTTTCAAACTAAGACTAGATTTTGGACCTTGTACTTGATTTATTTAGTAACTGTCACTGGTGACATGTAACTGGTCATGTGGGGATGATTCAAATGGGTATTTCCTCAGAGGCTCAGAGGACTAGCTATTTTCCTTCGCTTTACAAACTCAAGTGGAAATCATGAAAGATATTAACATAGAAGGAACCCTTGGGATTTTTTAAGGTTGTGAAGAACAGCTGCACCTTTGCTCTAGCAGTGGCAAATGGAGGACAGGACAAGGCTGCATGTGGCAGCAAACCCAGTGCTGCCACTTTCTATGAAAATGTGCAAGTACTTTAAGGTGGGGGTTTTTCATGTCATCGTTAGTCAGCGCTACCTCACTCATGAAAATCTCAGCTCATTTTGGAGTTAAAGAGGAACTCAAATTTAGTAAATTGCTTTCAGCAAGGAACTAAACTCAGGTCCTCTCCTTTAAACCGATTAGACCAGGAGTCTTCCTCACTCAGGAGACACCATTGATACAGAGTGTTGCTTTGATCCCAAAACACAGGAAAAAAAGGTAGGAGGAAGTGCTTTGCTCAGAACCAGAACGTATGGAAATAGGAATAGTGACAACGGGTGCTTTAACGGGTCTGCAAAACCTACTCCCTCCATTTACAGGCTTTTCCCTCCCTCCATTTCTTGACTCTCTGTGCCACCTGGCAAGCTATTCTTTCTCCCCAAGGACCCGTTAGGCTTTGCAATACCTGAAATGCATCAAACTTGGCCAGCTTGTGGAATTCTCTGATGATATAAATTCTACGTGCTGAAATATGTGGAGAAAAGGCTTCCAGTTCGAGGCTAAGCAATATAAGATTACGAAAAAAGAAAACACATTCATTGGCAAGGATTAAGTGGCTGTGACATAGGAAAGGAATGAAGCAGTGTAGCTGTCCAGTTTTGTGCTGTTTACCATAATGATAGTCTCTGGATAGACACTTAGCATTATTGAAAGCTCTGGCATGATTTATCAAGTGACCACAATCTGAACAATGTCTTCTCTTATTGCTGTAATGACATTGAAAATTCATAGCTAATATCTGTGATTTGTTATCATATGGGTGGATCTGGAAGTTTCTAAAGCTTCTATCTACAATTAATTTTTCCCATCACGACAATCTAAGTCCTCCCAAACACAAACAGTTTTGCACATAATTAATTTCAAGCTCTTAAGTTTACAGACATGCTGTTGTGCATAAAGCGAAGCACAAATATAACTGCAGGACTGGATCTGGGCCACCGATTCTTTTCCTAGAAAATCTGTGACTCGCTGCAGAGGAGCCCAGAGCACGACCATTTTGGCCAACGCACAAATATTTTGGCTGGGAATGCGGCTGTGACGTCTCCTGAGACCTGTCCCCAGCCTCCTCTTGCTGCCCTTTCCCCTTTGCACTGGAGGCCGGGGTGATGACTTCCATGTTATGACCTGCTGGTGAGGAGTCGGGGAGCAGTGGTGGTGGTGTCACTCTGTGCTCTTGCCACAGCACATCTGGAAAGCAAAACCCAGCTAGGCAACCTAGCCTTGCGGGAAAGTAGCAGGCATGTGGGAAAGCAGGCAACCAGTAAGGCATGGCATGGCAGCATGGACTGAGGGCAAAATTTTTTAATAACTTGTTTTATTTAGTTAGTTAATGTCTTCATTTTGGCCAAAATTCTCCAAAACAAACACAACCAAAAAAAACCCCTTCCAAACCCTGGAAATAAAATTTCCTTTTGCATGATATTGATGTTTTTCTCTTAAAAGAGAGGGGAAAAAACAATGCAAAAAACCGCCCCTTTGTTAAAACAGTGTGCTCAGTCTGAAAACTAAAATGAAAACATCTCAGAAGACTGTTTCAGCACAACTTCTTTTTTAGGCCTGCTAGTTACTACTGTTTGCACTCGAGTTATTTACCTTGTGTCACAAATCAGATATTCATAATATTTCATAAGAACAAGAAACGAGTCTAAGGCCCCACCTAATCCAGACAGGTGATGTCACTAGATGTGGTAATCTCAGGCCGTCATCTACCATCCATCTCATAATTCAATTACCATGCCTATTACTTTGTCAACTACACTTACGCAACATAGATCAGAACCTACTTGGAAAACAGAATCTATATGTAATTCACAGCACAGCTTTGTGACCATTATTGAACCCTTCTATAGTGCAGTTGTAGGACAAGATGTCCTAGCCAGAGAAGATGACTGCAAATAAGAAAGCAGTATGAACACTTCAGCTGGGATTTTTGAGTGAGATAGAGGAAATAGCAGGAGAAATTGTGGGAATCACATCGATGAGTTTAACACTAGTTATCTGTAAGTACCAAATTATTTGAAGAATAAAGAATAATAATAATAATTTGCATCACTAGAGTGATTTATATCACCACAGCACTGGGCAAAATGAGTAACACTGGCAATGTATATCAGTGTCTTATTTCTCTAATTGATCTGCTTTCCATTGCTATGGAGGAGACTGGAAAGTGAGCAACAGTGACTCCTAAATCTTCAGTTTTGGGCAAGTCCTGTTCCTCCCAAAGTTAACAGAAACAGGGCATCAGTTAACTCTCCTGCTCCCAGGGATCAGACCCCTAGTTTTCCTGCACTGCACACCTCTGAGAAATTTGCACAAAGGTGCTATGTGACTTGCCAGAAAGCAGTGACTTCCTAATGTGCTCAGTGTTATGGTCTCAGAGTTGCATATGCACACTCCAGTATCAAAACTTAGCTCCGTTCTTTCTTATGGAAATTCTGAAGTGAAAACCTGAACTGCTGTACAGCAATAAAACAGGTTCGATTTATACATTGTAGAAGATTAGTATTCAAAAAACTTTCAGTCCAGCCAAAATTGTAATGATTTCTGTTTTATACTGACTTGAATCTTCTAGCAACGGAAGATTTCTTAGCTCTGTCCTTACACTGTACCCTACAGGAAATAACATAAAACCCCAAACATGTGGCTTAACTTCTAGCAGATGTAAAAGGGCTGAGTTTTTTTTCAAACAATTGAATAATTGCTGTAAACAAATGATTTCTGCCACTGAAGCCCACCAGTGCCAAGGCAAGGATGGCATTAGTTGTATCTTCTTCCTGCTTTGTACCGTTTGTGCGGGGAATCCATCCGTCGGCTCACTTTGTTGCATGCAGGAGTGGTCTGTTCCCTGGAAAGCTTGGCTTCATGTGAAATAGCATGTGAGAGGTGATAGCTTGAAAACATGAGCTCAGCTTGAGAAGCCTAGCATTTTCTTGCTAAGAAAAGGTACTGCTGTGGATCAGGAGGACTTCCTTAGCACACGAAATTTACTAGATACCTGTTTATGTTGAAATTATTTCACTGTTCCTGAAATGGGCATCAGTACCTGACATTTGGGGCTTCAGTGCCTGACAAAACGCTTCCTTACAGGTAGACAGGTGTTGTATTAGCCACAAAGATATGTGAGATAACAAGCCATTTTTCAGATGCTTATTGACAAGTTTAAAACAGTTCAAAGCTGGGTTTTCTGGCAATACTTCTGCACCTGTACCTCTCCAAAATTGTAAAAAGAAGGAGAAATTCAGTAATAGAATTAGGCCTTTATTTACTCAGACTTCATCTCATGCTGACTGGTGCTATTTCTTCACCTTTGGTAGACTTTTACTATTCTAAACAGGTGAAATTCACAGAATAACCTACATCCATGTCCAGATTATCAATACACATTGTAAACTGGTGTTTATTGTTTTTCTTATAATACTTACATGAAAAAGGAATACTGTCAAATAAAATGACAATGGTATATTTACATTTGATTTTTTTCTCTAACTTAACAAATGTTACATGTATTTTTCTGGTATTACTATACAACCTGCCTTTAGACAAAAAAGAGGAGATGACTACAGAAGAATATTAGTTAAGCTAATATTACTGCTAAAATAATAATAGTAATGCATTCCACAGATATGATTACTGTGCCTGCACTGTTAAGTCTTGACATTTTCAGAAAGGAGGAAGAATGCAAACAAAGTATCTGGTGGGACAGTGCATCATTCTGGCATCGAAAGTATCTGGAGTAACCTGAAATCTAAAACCAAGTAGTTTAAAAACAGAAAAAAACCCTGAACATTACAGCTTAGTTTCAGAGATGTTGACTTTGCATCCAGGATCCTCAGAACCAGATTTAAAACCGAATTGGGAACAAGAAGATTTCTGTTGTTTTCAGAGAGGGGCGCAGAACATTCACATTTAAATGTGATCCTGGAATCCCATATATTCCAGAGAACCGGTACACGGATGAGCCTGGAAGGGATCCCTGGAGAATGTCTAGTCCCAATCAGGGTCAGTACAGCTGACTGCTCAGGGCCGTGTCCAGCCTGGTTTTGAGTATCTCCATGGATGGAGACTCTACAGCCTCTCTGGGCAACTTGTTCCAGTGTCCATCTGGGTGGTCAGGGTTTTTTTATATTTAAGTGGAATTTTCTTTATTTCGGTTTGTGCCTATTGCCTTTTGTCCTTCACTGGGCACCACTGGCAAGGATCTGGCTCTGTCTTCTTTACACCCTCCCACCAGGTAGTTGGATACGTTATTACGTGTATTAGTTTACATATACCTCCCACCAAGACATAAAATCCCTCATTGCTTCTCCTTCAACAAACTTCGATCCAAGAGGGAATATTTGAAGCTTTGGTAAGTACGCTCAGTGAAGTAACACTTGCGAAAACAGATGGTTTTTATCATCCTATTTCTGGCAAGGTCTTTCACACTGGGGATTTTTATCTCATGCACTATGAACAGTGTCATGCACATGTTAGAATACCCCTGTGGATTGGTTTATGTGGGTATAGCCAGCTGCCAATTCAAACAGTGTGTGACAGAAATGCAGAGGTCTTTTTCGTAGGAATGATGAGGAACGTACTGTGGCAGTCCATCTGACTTCACTCCATCAAGATGTTTCCACTCTCAGTTTTAACTGGAAATTAAAAAGTCATGTAATTATATCGGGAAAACAAAGATGGCCCAGGTGCTTTAAAGCACAGTTCTTGCAGAGGATTTGTTTTTAATAAAGAGATTTAGTTTTGTCCAAATATTTTTTTTTTTCCCTTTTTTCTTTTAAATTCACCTTGTTAGTTTTCCTCCCCACAAAAAGAAAAAGAAAAGTCTTTCTGGTTTTGGGTTTTTTTTTCTTAAGAGGTCTTCCACAGCGAAAGCCTGATTCAGACCTAATTAAAACTGAGTATATAGAGAACAACAGTGAACAGTTCAGCTCCACCATCACAGGTAACTTCTTTATTTGTGCTGCCCAGAGGCAGGATCAGCTATAGCAGAGCACACAGTTGTTTTCTTATCCTGATCTTCAGGATTTCCAATACTGGAGAAACTATACTTTATTCCTGTATTTAACTAGAAAGGTTTTGGGTAGCAGTAGAACTGATGCCTGGCCTTGTGCATATAATAACAAATGCACATAAATATGTGCATTTAATAACACATAAATTACCTTCCTCTCCATGGCATTGTCCAGCGAGCCACTATGGTAAAAGTCTGATCTATGTCCATAGCTACTGTTTTAAATACTTGATTTTATCAGCCTCAGCTATCTCTGGAAAATGTTGTGTCCATGTCCCACATCTCTTCTCTGCTCCTTCTACAGCTATGAGTAGACCAAGTGTCCTGCCCCTAAAAATTCTAATGCTCCTCTTATTTTTTTCTGTTTTGATTCTGAAGTATACATTTGTAAAATTACAACTGGAAAATTTCTGGCCTGAAGCTGAAGTTAATGATTTGTATGAAAGACCAAATGCAGACAACCTCCCAACCCCAAAATTTCTCCGCTGTTCTAAATTGTACTGTCATGAATGGTATTTGACTTCACCAGCTTCATATCGTTGTATTCCTTTTGACTGTTGGAAGCCAAACTTAGCAACACTAATAACTGTTTTCCTCTCCAGTCTGGATGCCAAGACTCTGCTTAGTCTTTGGCATCACAAAGATGTGTTGACTCCATTATGAATAAGCAGTCAAAAGATACGGATTTAAACCAGCAGTCCTAAAACTTTCGGCACCACAAACCACTGTCGCCCAGCAGGATGCTCACTGAACAACCCTCATACTTCCAGTCAAATATTAACTAAAACCATTAACAAGCCAATATGGTCATGTTGACTATGTCCATGGATACGAATGGTAGTCTGCAGAACACAAGTATATAAATTAAAACTGAGAAGAATCTCAAGTTCAATTGCCACTTCTGTGTTTCATCTGATTTTATGTCCACATTACACAAAACACATCTAACACATGGCATTTGCAGCTCCCAGAAAAACTGGGCTCAGCTTAAAGCAAGCGTGGGTTTGCTCAGAACTGACCTGCTTTTAACATACTTGCACAATAGGTTGGGTTGGGGTTTTTTTTTCCTTTTAGTTAACGGGTTTTATTGCGAACACATTTCCATAGCTTAAAATAAATAAAAAAAAGTAAGCTCAAGAGACAACTTTCTTATCCCAGACTTTTCAGAAGAAATCATGACGAAAATCATGTATTACACCAACAAATTTGAAAAAAACTCCCAGGATTTGTGTTCTTTTCAGTAAGGCATCTACAGTGATACAGAAAAAATAACCGTGTATTAGAGCAGTAACCATTGCTAAACAGGTAAGATTTTCGCTCTGTAAAATCAGCTAATTGGCCCAATACACTTTTTGCTGATGGATTTATTATAAAAAATAATAGCTATTATTATGCTGTACATATCGGTGCACATTGCTCCTGGTTCAGGCTTAAGAGTATGTATGTTCTGAGAAGAATAAACACATCCATTGCTTTAAGATTTCCTATTTTGTTTGCTCCTTCTCCAGTGATGTAGAATTTACATTTTAATAAAACAGTGTATGAGATTTTTCAGAAGCATTCACTTTTGACTTTGCTCTATTCGCAGAGCAGTTAATGCATTCCAGAAAAGTATCAGTTGGAGCAGAATTAAGCGATTTCTGATTGCTTTTGAAAATTTGCCCCAGAAGGAATCACTGCCTCTTCAGCTCCCTGGCACATCATAAAACTGATGCTTCCTAATATCATCCATATTTTGGGAATGGCCCATTAGTGAGAAACATTGCAGTTTCTCAGGGGCTGCTCATCTGACTGTTTCAAAGCAATGCAATTCCAGTTGGCAGTTTACCTTCTCTGATGCCACCACGCCCGCCTTGTTCTGCAGGAGTTTTCTAGGCGCAAGGATTAGGGTCAAAGTATTCTGAGGTGAGTAGCAGGGGAGGGGAAAAATCTCCGTTCTGAGTGCATAGATTTAGACAGAGCAAAAGGGCATGTTTTGCAGCAGACAAAAGCTTACTTCTAAGAAAACCCAGCTCCTTTGAGGCATGACAAATACTCAGCTATCAACTGTGCAGAGCTAGAAGTGACCACTACAGCATGGGTATGCTCACGTGCGTGCACACAACATCAGAGTTTGCAATGGAGAAGGCTCTGGCTTGTTGCCCACCACTTTGCTTTCAAGCCCCAACTTACAGAGTTGGCTTTGGCTTGTCACATTGCACAGTAGGAAACATGTTCCTTATGTTTCACACTTCAGAAAGAATACTTAAGCATGATCAATACACTGACAGAAACATAGGACAATTTGTGATGGGTTTACATGCAGAGACCAAAACATTCTAACAAACACTCAAAGTTGAGCAGAACTTAAGTTTTCAAGCAAAGTCTTTTATTGCCAGAAACAGCACACAGAGTGACATCAGAACAGTTCATGATAACATCTGGATGCTGTGTCTAAAATAGCATCTGAAAGTGTCTAAAATTGGGCATTTGGCTTCTTTCTGTTTTTAAACCTGAGCTTTTTTCCTTTGTAGCTGACACTTAAATACGTATAGAACTAATAGTTAAAAAAAACTTAAAAATGCTTGGATTACAAGTAAAAGCTAAGTGTTGTTCAAAATTTTTTTTAAATAAATGCCGATTAATGTCTTCTATAATTGGGACAGAATTAATATAAAGCAGTAAAAATCCAATTATTTGAGAAATTCAAAGTTCTAAATGAAACAGAAAAACATAATTTATTCCTTAGCTTTAAGAAAAACAAGTATTTTACCCAGTTGTAGTCAATCCTTTTATTGTTGGTATAACATAGTTTCCCTTTCACAATGCCTCTGCAACATTATGCATTGGTCATTGGTCCGTAGAGATTATCCAGTTCCGTAATCATGATTATCATTGCAAGTTCCGAAATTGGCACTGAAATGAAAGCAGCCAGAAAGTAAGAAAAAACAAATGAAACACCTGCACTCTTTAGCATTCATCAAGTGCTATTGTTTTCCACAGGTCTTTCAAATTAGTTGAAATTACTTTTGACCATCTGTCTTTTCCTCCTGTCTATCATTGTCTAGTGCCCCCAACAAAACTGTACCTCTCCTTTGCTTAAGCAAAAGCACTTTGGTCCTGAGGAAATAAAACTATTTCATGCTTCTCAGCTGGAAAGGACCTAGCACCATCAACATTTGAAGTCCCTACAGTGCTGTGGACTGATTAGGAAACACATACTGCAACAACCTTACACAGAAAAGCAAAGGTTTTTTTTCCCTGGAAGGTGGTTAATATATGTTACAGGATTTTTTTTTTTTTCACCTTTTTGACAAAGTAAAGAGAGTTTGGTCCAGATATTTGGCTGTGTCTTTGCAGAGTGCAGAAAAAATGGATGTAAAACTTAGTAGAACACTCACTCCGCTTTTTCCCTGCAAAATCAAGCACTTACAAACTTTTTTATTAGATTGCTTTACTGTTTTCATAGAAAAATTGAAGAGGGTAATAAAAGTAACTTCTCTGTAATGTTTCATATTTGTTACACTACTTGAAAATTTAGTTGATGAGGCGCTAGTGAAACTTGCACAGTCCCTTGGCTTGGACCTCCGATGCATAAAATTTAATTTTTAGTTCTGTGTCTACCACTGAGGTTTTTTCACAGCCAGGCATACTTTGGGTTTAGTATCTTCATAAACAAGATGCATTTCAAATTAGTCTCATCATTTTTTACAGTGCAGGAGAAATGGAGGGGGGAGGACTTTCATTCCAATTTGATGCAATGTTTTGAGTCAACACAAAACATTTTTTGTTGTTTTGCCAAAAAAAAAAATCATATTCAGCTGTGAGTCAAGGCAAGCCACAACCTCCTAACTATTTCATTCTGGCTGTTACACTGAAAAAAATTCATTAATCACTCAGAGGTATGCTGCTGTACACCACAGAATGAGTGGCCATTTGTTTTTGCACTTCTCTGGGTGCAGAGAGAGACAGTGTGTTTCTCGTCTGTATCTTTTTCTCTCTCTCTTTTTTTTTTTTTTTTTTTTTTTTTTTTTTTATAACAAGCTACCTTTTTTCTTCCTTTTTTTTTTTTTTTTTTTTTTTTTTTCTTGTGAGCACATCGCTACTGTTACCTGCCAAAACCAGAACTATGCATTAGTGGTATCACATGCCACTGGCAAAAGAGTTATTGTACATCCTGCCCTTCGGTTCCCTATAAAACCTAAATTGAAATGTTTGTTCAAGGTATTTGCAGTTGCAGTTTGGGGTTCCTGCTTCTCTGTGCTTGTCATCTATATGTTTCCATATTCCAAAAAAGCATGAGCTCACCAGTGCCAAGGTTGTGCTGCGCATCTTATGTGCACTGTGTAGCATTATCACTCAAACTCCTTAAATATAAGAATTGTTTTGCAAGCCTGAGTTTCAGGGTATTATGTTAAACTCCAATTCTCAGCCATTTCTGAGAATTTCTGAAGCTTTACCGTGTTGCAGAAATCACATTTTAAAATCTCAAAAGCTTTTCCAGAATGAATTTTCCAGCCTCAGAGTAATCCTTGTCATTTCAACTGGTGTGAAGTGATTTTAACTCCGTAGTCCTAGAATTTTATGCCTGTTTTGCACAGATGTAAGTGACTATACTGAACGTGTAGCAGTGGAAAATCACATCCGATGAACACTGCATTGTGCCCACAACAGCTGAAGGACTTTTGAATTAACAAACATGAAAGAATCACATTCTGATCTCTGGGATGCCAGTGCAAAGTAAAAGAAATTATACAGCCTTAAAAACAATACCATGGCATATGTAGCAGATCAAATTCAACAATCCTTTATGACAAACTTAATATCCAGGGGGAAACTCTAACTTAATTCATCATCTCCCTACAACTTCAGACACCAATGTAAATAAACTGTATACACCACCACAATCAGAAATGGAAAACAGTGTGTTTAATGAATAACCATGTAATTTCTTAAATTACATTGAAATTAAGTTAAGCTTTACATTCATTTAGATTGCACTTATTTTCTTCAATTTTTTGCATCCCTTTACTGATCTAATTTCATTTTCTGGACTATGATGCAGTAATAAGACATTCTAGATGAAAAACTATAACCAAACAAAACCAGAGGAAGAAGTAGCCTTTTTCATTTGTTAGTTGCAACTAAGAGCTGTTATGCTGTTATCTTCCCAGAGAGGACAGCCTTGTGTGGTCATCTGAAGTACAAGCTCTAAATATTTTATGATTTTCATGGCTTGCTTTCTTTTTGGACCAATCTAGAGGTTCAACAATGTAGTTTCCCAACAATCTTAAAAATAAAGACTGAAATGCAAAAGATTAAGAGCCTGACAGGATTGTGGGGAAAAAAGAAACCAACCCAACCCCCCCTCCACCTTTAAAAGCGAGACATTTATATTAGGTAAAAATATCCAACCCAGCACACCTCCACCATTCCACTGGATGATCATAAAGCCAGCTTTCTGTATTTTTTCTATTTCAAATCCTGCCTTTCCAGAAATGGATGTTTAGATTCACTGACTTTTCTGGACAACTGTTTCCTCAGACTTGTCCTGATTCTTGTCTGCATTTGTTGTTTCCTCTTATTTCCCAAGCTTCAGTTTTCCAGAAGGCGTTTGCTTTGCAGTCTAGTGAAACAGCGCTGGAGCCTGATGGTGGCACTGTCACTGAAGGGAAAACTGAACAGGTCACTTGGGATGTGGAGATGCCTTTTCATTGGGATGGATCTGCAGTGCCTCTAACTTTATGGGCCTGGAAACACCAGTTACATTCCCTGAAGACAGAAAAAAAAAATCCAAGAGTCAGAGCTTGCGCCTTTTAGATGACATTGTTTCCTGTCTCTTTCTAGCTTTCTACATTCCTGCCTGCTAACACTACTATATTCTTGTGAATCCAGAAGACCCTAGCATGTGCACAAATTGCAGTGGGTTTTGCCCACTCTAACAGCAAATTTGAAATATTGGTTTTGACACACAGATATTGCAAGAGCCCTTGTCACCCTCAAACAGTACCCATGCCTTTTTCTTTCATGGGAAAATACCATCTCTTTCATGACTGTATTGCTTGTACAACAGTGCTCACCTGCTCAGTCTCACGTGCCCAGCTTCCCCACAGTTGTGTGTATCTAGTATCCTGCGTCCTCGTCTGCCTCTGCAGTTTGGTCCTCCTCCACTCAAACTACCAGACTCTCTGCCCCCTTCTCCCTTTTCCCTAAGTCTTGTGACTAAAAGGATACATCTGTGACTGGGACCTTTTCAGGAAAACCGTTGCAGCAAGGGAAAACGCTGCCTCTTAATGCTTTCCTCATCACTTCGTTCATGTGGTTAATGGTGAGAAAGGTGGACAGATGTGAAAGCTTCAATCTCCATCCCTAGCATCAGAACATGAAAAAAGGTTAAGCAACTAATTACAATGTAGTTTTCCCAGGGGTAGCTGAAATCCTTGAGACCTGAGCTTTGCATGTCACTACTACATGGTTTCCAGCTTCAGAAAAAATCTTCCCATGGAGCTCCTGAGAAGTGGCAATGCTGTTTCTGCTGTTTATCCACTGTTCTTCCAGTGGAGGCAGTCTGATAATGCACCAGCCACAAGTCTGGCTCATCTGGTGCAAGGAACACAAGATCAGTTTTCTTGATGTATATTTTGCCATTTTGTAGCTTCCACTAAATCCTTCAAATGTAGCTCCCCTACCTAAACACAGACCAGATAGACATGGAGATACAAGGTCCTCCAGTCATCATCAGTCTCTAGGTCCCAAAAGAGACTCAGGAAGAGAAAGTTTTATCATCATACTCTACCAATTCCATAAATAGAAGGCTTCACTTGACACTGTTTTCAACCTGTCTCTTTTCCAGAGCAATCATTTTTTAGCAAAACAAAACCAAACCCAAAAGAGAGCCCAGAAAAAAGAAGAAACATTATCTCACTTTGTTTTGAGTCAGCCTCTCCAGAGTCCTCAGGGAGCAGAAGAGCAAACAAGACTATGTTCAGAATGTTCCCGTTCCTGAGCTGGGCTAAAACAAATACATTGGAGCAAGTAAAAACACAGTCGAAACAAATCCAAAAGCAAACCTACCCCCTGAAAACCAGGCCACTGACTGGGGCTATGAGGCAGCCAGCAAAAACAGAGAAAGATGTTCTTTTAAACCTGCAGTCTGTACCTCTCAGCACAGACAACAGAAGTGGATGTCTACAAGCGCTGCTCTGCCTTTGACAGGTACTGTGTTAACAAAAGCAACTAGTGAACTCCAGACAGCGGCTCCCTTTGTGAATCTGGGTGTAGCAGCTGCCTTTAGGGATCTGACTGACTCAGCAAACAAACACCACACAACTCAGACAGCTCATGAGATGTGGGTTGCATCCCACATGCAGGTCTATCAGAGTCATCTCCTCAGGTTCAGGGCATCTAGGCAAAGAGCATGCTGTCAGAACGATAAGCATGTAGCAGTTGATATTGTAATTGGGTACCAGACCTTCAGTTGAGAGTAAAGGGAGCGTGTAGACCCATTACAGCTACGGTTATGTCAGACTGGGATGGCGGACACCTGTGCTATGTAGTGGAGAACAGGAGAGAACTTTCTTCTTTACCACTGAACTAATGTGGTGAATTGCAAGAAGACAACTTAAGTGACTCCCTTGTCAATTCTGAGGCTGCTTCCAAAAATACTTTTCTTTATGTAAGGAAAGCTGACCAAGTGCATTCACTGTCTGTGTATTGCAGTATTTCATGCAGTGGGGCTTGCAGCTGGCTTGTTCATTTCTCACCCATCTACACTTAGTGCATCATCTGAACTTTGAAGAGACTACTAGGTCATATTGTCTAGGTAGCTGGTGTGAAATGGCAGTGAAGCCAAAAGAGCTATTTCTGATTTACACTAACCAAGGATATTTCCTGGCTAACAAACGGCATGAAGGAAAGAGGTGTGGGATTCAGTGGTCACAGTTTAATTTCCACAGTCGTAACAGTTGCAGTAAATCTTTAAGTAGTTTCCCTTCCATTAGTTAATCTGCTTTCATTTAATTTTATGAAATATCAGTAAGTGGTAATTCATTTTAAGAGCTGCTTTGCTTTCCTCAGAATCGTGGCGCATATGCAAATGCAGAAAATGGACTGCAACATCCCTCCTGACCCACCTCCTGAATACGACATTGTTTGTTATGGAAAAACAATTAACAAGAAGCAATGAAATTTGATTTCTTTAATCTGTGCAGTGATGAAAGTTCCCCTGATGTGTGCTTGTCTCTCTGGAAGCACTCAGTGCTGCCACTAATCCTTTGCATTCTTTAGAGAATGCTCATTGATTTAACTACCATCAAATATAATTATGTTGTCCGCAGGTATGTTTGTCATGCACTACACTGACATACCTTTGAGACCATTGAGTAATTTCTCCAGAACATAGAAGGATAAGAATTGATCATTTAAAGCCGTGTTTCTACAGCTTTCTAGATGCCTTTGACCTTAATTTCTGCTGCTCTTGCACAGGTATTGTACCTGCGTGGAGGCAGATCAAAATAAACCACTCTTCACTGACCTTGCAGTTCCCACATCTAAATTAAAAAAAACACAATTGCACTAAAAGGCTTAGGATTTGAAATTTGAAACTTAATTTTGTTCCTTAGATCAAAACTAGCCATTGGTAATGTGTATCTGTGATCTACATTCTACATGGAAGTCCACAGCTTCTATCTTTTGCTTTCATCTGTAGCAGCCTGTGTGTGATATACCTTTGTTTACACCTCCTGGCACTACTGTGCATCATGTGTGCACACACAGATACACACACACATACAGAGAAAGTAGTATTTATACTTATAGCTTTATGCAACAAAATAAGGACGAGATCTTGAGAGCCACCTTAATGCAAGAGTGAGACAAATACATAGTTCATCCCTTTTTGTCTCTAAATGAAGTGTAAAAGTTGCCTATGATTTCAGTGGAAGCTAGGAGACAGCTGTAACCCTAACACTATCTATTTGGAAAGGAGGCTAGGAAACCTGCAGCTAGCATGCTGGAAAACCCCTCTTCAAAAGCTAGCCTTGCTGGCTGTCTTGGAGATGGAGCTCGCCACACTTCACCACCAGCAAATCAGGAACAGTTTGGTTTGAATTCCAGTCCCTCAGTAAGAGGAGAGACTGGTCCCACTGACATCAGGGCAGCACCTAGTTTATGATGGTGCAACGAAATCAGAACGGTATATGCTGGTGCAACAAAATTAGAACTTGTCTCTGAAGAACCTCTTGCCTAAGGCGAGATTCTGCTACTATTGCTCACCTTACCCCATGAACAGTGCTATTAGATTTATTTGGGGCTATTTTGCACCTGCAAAGGACAGCTCTTGCCTATATGGGGGACTTGCAGGCAATAATCCCTCCACTCAGACATTATGCACAGTAAACACTTGTAATCATAGAATCATAGATGCTGAATCCAAAGCCAGAGATTCAGAATGCCCTGCAATGAACGTCCAAGGAGGAGTTGTATCTCCTCCTTCTTCTCCTGCTAGCTGCAGATTATTTTTTTAGGCTTCTTAGGCTGAGTTTGCCACTGTGTCTGGCTATTGACCCATCAAAGCAGTGAAATCCTACTGCAACAGTGGTCATGTGAAGAAGTCTCATTACAGAAGGCTTCCTGCCCAGTGCGTTGAGCTACCTGGGGGAACATATTTTTAGAAATCTGATTGCAGATTTTTAGGTGTCACAACAGGCTCCACACAAACATTGCAGCACTGAAGTTGCGCTTTTTTATTCTTTATCCTAAAGACAGAGAGGGATCTGCCTGTAAGAAGAGGGATCTCCTTAAGAAAACCTGTGGTCATGGTTTGAAACTAAAATCAATTTAAATCTGAGAATTCATGACTTTTCAAAATGCTCCCCAGGAGGTCATGCTGGTGTGTATTTTCAAGGCAATTGAAGCATTTTTACTTGTTTGTGGCACGATATACCTGTTGCGCAGGTAAATAAATGATTTTAATAACTGAACTAGCTATTTTCCTGAACATAAAAAGAAAGAGAAAATTTAATCCTGTAATAAAGTCTATAGTCATATAAAGATAGCTTTGACTCTATTTAGATGTGGATGTGACAGTCTGCCTTTTAACATACAGTCATCCTATGCTGTTTATTCTGCCATAAACGCTTTCTTCCCACACTGAAATGTCATTTCAGCTTCACAATAGGGTCACAAGAAAGTGAAATGACCTGTTAAACCCAGGTATCCTGAATCCTTAGAGTCTACTAACTTGTCTTCCCTATCAGCATTATAGAAACTAATGAAAAGATTATACAAATTATTTTCATTGGTCCTTCCAACAGCGCCTTCTTATTTTTAAGCCATCGCCCTGTCCAGCTGTACCATTGACACACATTATTTAAGTTTTTCAAATTGCTGTTTTGGTATGACTTCAATCCCTCCCCCATCTACTCATTTGCAAAATGCTTTAGAGTAAAGTAATATTTTGCAAAAATGGGAACCATATGAGTTTCTCTGCAGCCAGTAAAAGTTGCAGGGATAGTGTATGTGATCAATGAAAAAGGAAGCAAGAAGAAGGAGGAATGTGTGTGCGTGAAAACAAAAGTATTACAGCAAAGGCAAGTGATAAGGACCATGCTGGCGTTATTATTTGGCCATTTGCCAAAACGAACCAGGAGCAAGCTGCAGACACAATTCAACCAGCAGTAAGACATGAATCTTGGGAAGGATGTCTGAAATTCCTAGTCACGTACTTTTCTGGTGCCTTCATAATTATGTTGCAGAACAGACTACTGGGACATACACAAGTCACAACAGCTTTGAGCAACCCATAATTTGCAGCATTATAATAGTAATGATGAAAAAGCTTTTTAGACCCACGGGTAAGAACTGATTCATTACTGAAGTCTGACATTTTCATTAATGTTTAGATGAGGAGAAAATGCGTGGGTAACTGCACACAACAGAAGTAAGAAATGAAACGGTTGCTGCAGTACAACTTCATTGCTAAGTTACTGCCTAAAGACTTCAGTTCAGCAAATAAACAACAAAAATATAATTTTGTAAGAGTAAAGTTGCTCTTTACTGTTAAGCTTAGGTTTCTGTAAAAAGTAATTAATTCTGCCCCCACAGAACGGAAAAAGTCACAGCAGGGAGCAAGTTGTCAAATAGGCCTTCAGTTGTGAACTGACCTAGCTTCACTGATCCTAGCTGAAAGGTGCCAGTTTACACCTGCTAAAGATCTAAGCTTTGCATAGAAGGAAAGAAAACCAAGACAAAGTGTCCCTGTTTTCAGAGGTGCGGCTCAACCAGGTAGTCTGGTCCCACTGCAGTTCCTGTGACGTACCCCAGTAATATTTCCAACTCTGAGGACTTCAGCCAAAATTTTACAGAACTGAATTTTCACAAAGATGAAAACAAAAATTAAATTAATCCAGAAGAAAAATACTATAGCATCAACATTATTTTTTTTTCCCTTGTTCAGGGGCCCACAGCATTCAAAAAGAAACATGTCTGTAAGATCTGATCTGTACCTTACTTAGTTTCCGTGTTGCCTGAGGATGCAATGAGAATTATGAACCTTGATGTTTCATTAAAAGATTAGCAGCAGCATCAACTTGTTGCACGAGAGAGTAAATGAAAACTGACATTCCATGATGCTGAGATAAGAGTACAATTTTCTTGAATGCCACAAGCAGTTACACTCAATGGCATCTTTCATCAGGAGGGAGCGCGTTATTGCGGCACCCGCATGGATAACCCACTGCCACATCAATACCTGACACCAGCATCCTTTTTGGGCACCCCAGTGGTGCCATGCAGATGTGGAGTTGCCTGAACTGGCAGTTGTTGCCAGCTGTGCTGGTAAGCGCAGAGCTCTCCCTGCCTCAGCCAAAGAGGGGACTCCGGAGCAAGTGGTGAGATGTGCTGCATGCTGAGAAGCCGGCACTGTACGAGCTGTCCTGCAGGACCCCTTCCAACTGGCACAAGATAAAGCAGCCCTGTAGCTATTCTAATTTGCACTGAGGGGTGGCTCTGCGCCAGGTGCCAGATCTGAAAAGGCCTGAACTCAACCAATTGCGTATGGAGCCTATCGTGCTGAAGAGTAATACTCAGACAAAGAACATTCAAAGGAAAGAAAAGGTGGTTATCCAAGTTTAACTCAGAATATTAGGCCATAAAATGAGCTCTGTATAACACTTAGTTAAAACAGAATACCTGTGGGATTATAAATCTTTTGCCTTGAAGTGCAGCATGTTGGCATAGAAAGCAAATGCTATTGTGGAAGAGTTATTTCATTGCATGACAATTGAAATAAATGTTGTGGAAGCATTTACACATGTTTCTTTGGATGTTACCATTCCATTTACTTTGATAAGATGCAGGCAAAACAGCTTTCATAACTTTAAAAATCCCTTTTCACTCATATTTTATATAAGCCCTGTAAAATTGAAAGTACAATATGTTTCCTCGCTGCAATCAATCTCTCTTACACACAGTTATTGCCAGAAATACACAGAAACACCTGGTTTGCTATTCTGGCATCTCACATTCAGGCTAAGATCTTGCCACTATTTTCTATCAGCTTAATATTTTATTTAAAACACACACACGCATAAATGTATACGTATAAATATACTTGCATATATAAAACTGCCTAAAATCCAATATCACTTTGGAATAAAAGGAAAACAGATAAGATGCATTTTTTTTTTACCTGTATAAGGGTTAATTACAAGAAACAATATGCATTATAGAAGATTCTTGGGAGGAGAAACTATTACCAGAATTAAGTAAGAGTATTTGTTTCAGGCTCTCAGGAAATACCTCATATACTACCTTATTTACTAATTAAGCAGTGTATGTTATAACTGTTATTGATGAATGGCAACATGTTGCTCAGGAATGAGCAGAGAATCTCTCACTTTCTGACAAGGTTGACTTGAAATACATCTTAAAGGATTCAACCACACTATAAATAGAACTAGTCAAACTTCTTCTGGATAGCTTCCCCGATCGGAGACAGCTTTTTTTAGAGAAAAGATTTTCATAAATATATTTACATTTTTTAAAACGAAGTTAGGGAGTGATTTGGTTAGCAAAAAATATGTTGGAACTAAAAATGAAAACATGCTTGCTTTCATCTCCATTCTTCATGCTGAAGAGATGATCCTCTCCCACCTAATTCTAATCACAGTGTGAAACACAGCTAGAGGCTCCAGGCTTCAGTTCATTCCCAAAGTCAGAGTAAATGGTCCAAAAATCAGATACATGAAGAGGACCTTTCCACCTCCTCCTCCTCTCTCAGTCCACACAAGTTGGAAGACAAAAGTACCTAAAAGTCAACTCATATTTTGGACATGGATGATTCTTCTGCTGGGAAATCTACTGTCTGAGAGAAGACAAATCTTCACAGGGTACAGCCAAACCCAGTTCTTCAGCATTGCTGGTATATGACTTCTCAGCGCACTAGTAGTAAGCCCCTTCTCAGATATATAGTATTCATCTTTCAGTAACCCATTTTTCAGCTTTTGGACTCCCAGGAAGCCACAAAAAATATTATTTAGTATTCCAGGATTGATTTTTCTTTTTAATTTTCCTCGTAAGAAAAGATGGCATTGTCAGCATTCTTCTTTAATGTGAAATTATTTTACACTGTTTAGAAATTTGTGTTCCCTCTAACACTGAGCTAAAGATGGCAACTTCATATAGACACCAGCATTTTAAATCATCCAGAAAAATACAGTAAAATGAAACAACAAAAATACAGCTTCAGAGCTATTCTGAACATTAAAAAAATCTGCAAATATAAAGATCAAAGAATTTGACTTATGAATAACTGGGTTTTAAAACAGATTTTTAATCTAAAAAATAACCTTGTTCTAAAACTCTTCTACAATTAAACATAAATAAGTAAATACAGGGTAATTTTTAGACTGCCAAAGCCCAGAAATTCTCAGCAGGTTATAGATCATCATTCTTCTTTTGTTGTCCTCAGCTTTCTGCTGGAAAAACAGATGTTAAAAACATCATAATACCTCAAGTACTGTTTGCTTGAAAGAAGCATAATGTGCTCACTATGTGTGACTTGTATTTGAACACTGTGATATATGAGTCCTCTTTCAGAAATGGCAAACTAAATGTCCTTAAACCATGCCTGCAAAACCCATATGTGTCAAATCTCACGCAATATGTAGCGAGAGACAAAGGTTTCCTTAACCTTTGTGACTTGGTGGCACTTGGAAATAAAATACCTAATCTAGTTTCTTAACTGAGCTAATTTCTTGTCTGAATACAATGAAGTCAGTGTGGAGGGTAGGTAGTTCCTTGCAGCCAGTAATTTATCTGGTAATTAAGGTTTTTGTTTTCTTCTGTGAAAAGGATATTCAAGCCAACCTCAATTTCAATAAATACATTCATCATTATGAACTGTTTCAAAGATAAATTTAATTTGGAGCCCTATCTGCAAGCTACTCATTTCACCCCTGTTTTGCACCCTTCTTCAGTCATTCCTGATATTAACTGGTCACATGGTATTTCTGTTTCCATACTCCACAGAGGGAGCAAGACTCTCATAAAAAAAGAGTAAGGAGATCAAAAAAAATCCTAGACAAATAGGTGTCCATACAGAGTGTGAAACAGGTTGTTGAGCATTCCCATGGAAACAGAAATGAACATGAACCACTCCAAAAACAACAAGAGGTTTCCATCAAAACTGCTTTGATAAAAAGATGAGTCTTTACAAAGCTATTATTGTTTGGTTGGCTTGTGGAAAAACTCCAACACAATGCCATAGTCTTGTGAATCTCCTACAGATCATTGTTACTTTCCATAAGCTACACTCCGCAGACGGATTTCATCCCCTTTGAGGCAATGTAGCTTTGCTTTTTAAAAGGGAAGATCATGGCACGTCATGGGATATATGGTGCGTGATGGGATATACAGTTCAGCCAAGAAGAGAAACTAGGAGGATGCAGAAATCCAGCCATAAATCCCATGAGGCACTCTCATAAACTTCCAAGAACCAATTTACTTGTCTGTCAAAATAATTTGTTCCTAGACTGAAGTATTTTGAAAATAATATTTTATTTTAAAAACTGCAATGTTCATTAAGGACTAAGCTTTTTTTAATCAGTCTTTTTTTTTTTTTACAAAAAATCATGTTCTCCTTTGTTCAAAGAGCATTAAAAAATAGTGCTCCATGAAGAATTCTTTTTTCCAGCTCAGTGTCCAAAGAAAAAAGAGCATAAAAACAAAGATCAGCTTGATCCAAATTAAAAAAAATAAATACATTTTTTTCCTTGAAATGAAAACCTGCCAAAAACATTCTTTACCTAATAAACATTTTGTTAAATTCCAGGAAATAAAAAATTACATTTGGCAAATCTAGCCTTACTCTCTTCGAAGCTAAAAAAACCACAACAAAACCTTCCCGCAAACCTAAAAAGTTTTATCATGGAAGTATCAAAGACAACATTCTGATCTTCCTGATTAACCTTACTCCCACACCAACCCTCCACTCCCAGACACTTCTCTTAGTTTCATCCAATATCATAAATGTTATTGCTAGGAAACTGTAGTTTTGGAGAATCAGAGGTATAGAAGAGAATAAGAAGGTATAGGAGGGAAAGAGGGACAAGGCAATTAGTAACACAAAGATTTACATAGCTCTACAGTATCTTTTGAACCCACCTAGTCATATTCTGCACTGCCTATGAACACTACTTAACAGAAAATTAACATTAAGATGTTTCTCCAAAGTCTCTTGAAGTCAAACTAAAGACTCCAAATGACATCACTAAGTACTGGATCAGTCTCTTTGGCATCTGGAGTTGGAAGGAATTTTTGCTCCTTTTGCCAGTTCTGACAAAATCTATTTGAATCAAATATTGTACATCCAAATGGACAGCAAATATCTGATCAGGAAAAAAAAAAGTATGTTTTCATTTAAATTGTATTGCTTAGGTCGTCGCTACAGATTTATATCATGCTGCATTTTGCCAAGTTGGCATTTGTATTAGTTCAAATAGTGACTGTATCCAGTTGAAAGTTCTGAAAGAATTAGAAACAGATTGTTTTTTTTAAATATTTGGAAACTTGCAAATCCAAAGACGTCACCAGCTACCCAATCTCTCTATACTTTTTCTCTCTTTATTTCCTGTAACACTGTCATGATGACAAACATGATTCTGCCATAAGCTCTGCTAAAGCACAGAACAAGATCATGGGACCAAACCATAGCAGAGAAAACAACTCAACATTACCCAATCTCCAATGTATCATTAGCAGTTTTGTTAATATTTGAAAAATGAAAGTGACTTCTTCTGCTTACAAGAAACAAAATACAGCCTGTGAGAATTATGTAACAGGCATCCGTTTTCATTTTGAGAACAATAGTTTTTGCTGTGAAAAAGACAACAAAATGGTAGTTAGCTTGGGTGTGAATAGAAAACCAAAACTTGCAGTTCACCCAAGTCTATAGGTATCTCAACCAGACCACTCAGGATCAGACTAAGGATGCCCATGCCGCCAATCAAAGCCAGAAACATTTTGATAAGTGTCATTGCACCATTTCAATGCTTTGGGGGTTTGCCCCAGCATCTCACAGAGCTGCTCTGAACTGCCAAGTGGCAGACATGGAAATGTTAAGTAAAGATCCAGAAATTTAAAAAAAAAAAAAGCCACCAAACCAAGCACAAGGTTTCACTGGCTAGAACTGGCTGGGCCACCTGTACAGCTTTGCTCAGGAACGTGTATCGGCTTCATTGTTTGCCAAGGGTTTGGCCTTGTCAGGACTGTAAACTCTGCATGATCATAAACCTTGAATTTGTAGCATTAGTCACAAAACACTGTAGTGTGCTATAAAGCATTAGCAAGATTTTAGGATACGAGTCAAACCTGGGATCTTGTTCTTTCTGGAATTTGGCGATAAATTTGTCCTGTCTTTTTCACCTGGAGTATTTTAACCTTCAGTCCTACTAATTTAGGCAGCTGTGTTGGGAAAACAGTTGAAGACCTAGGCTACAGCTGCAGGAGCAAGTGCTGTCACAGGTGAAGAGCATCAGCCAGAATGAGGACTTCTGTATGCTGTTGTACACACCTTGGACAAAGAAAAGACCAAAATTGCAAGTTTTCAAAACATTTAGTAGTAGTGGCCTGACTTCCTTCACTGCATTCATTTTTAAAGTTATTTGAACAGCAGTCACAGCTATCCAATACTTTGGAAGTTTCTGGATGCTGCCCTGAGACTGAGTAACAGGGCCCACCTCCACAAGGCTAAAGAGCTGTTTCCTCATCAGCCTAAGCACTTTATTGATGGCTTTGCTGGTTGTCAACAGCGAGCCTCCAGTTTTCCTGAGTGCTCTTCTTGTGCACAAACATCTGATATGGTAGGCAGTGTGAAAGTGGCTCCCACAGGCTGCGTAAACATTGCTCCAAGTCGATCAAACTAGCTTGCCGTGGTGGAAAGCCCTTGCAGATGAGAACAAACACAGAGCTGCTAGCAGACCCACAGGAGGGTCGGTTCTTCCGTTGGCAGAAAGCTGCCGAGCAATCTGCCCCAACTGGCTAGTCTTCGCATACTCCCAAAATGCAACCCCTCCTGCCCTCTCCCAAGAGGAAAGAGGCCTGTGTTCGATGGGATATTTGGTTAACCTCCACACACAGAATCATGAAAGGGATGTGCTCCAAGGCGCTCGAGTCCCTACCGGTTTTCTGCAGAGCGCTCTCAGTATGGCTGTTTATAGGGCCAGCACAACTTAGCTTCCTCACCGCTGCCTTCCTCCCATGTCCTGGTGGGCTGCTGCAATGGTCGAGCAGCAGTGCCTGAACTGGAAATAGAAACTATGATACATGGGGTGGCCTAAGTAAGTAGTGTAGACTTGGATTCCCACCAGAAGGTGGAGCACTGCTAGCACCCAAAAGAAGAAATGGCATCTAAATCGCTTGTCCGCCAGCAGGAGAGAAGGTGGGAAAGTAGTTGCCTCTCTAGCTGCCCGCTTTCCCTGGCTGAATCAGAGCAAGGGCTCAGGCCCACAGTACCCACAGTTTGAACACTGGCTCCAAAGCGGAGGTGTAGTCCTCTCATATCGTACTGTCGGAGCTGGCCTCACATCTTTGCCATGTGCACACTGGTTTTCTCTCACCGTTGCACGCTGCCCCAGAGTTCCCCAGGTGGGAACCCCTGCAGCTATGGAGGCACCTGCTAGGACAGCAACATACTCTTAATCACAGGCTCCAGGGGCTGACACCACATCACCCAAAGAAACAGAAGGAAAGATCTTATCAGAAAACCAGCATGTACTGGGAGAAAAACAGACTTGGACAGGAACAGGGGGCAGGTTTAGCAGCGCGGCTGGTGAATCACTATACTATTTCCATGCCAGAGCATGTTTAAACATTAGATAAATTTTGCTTGTAGTGCATATACCAGTTGCTGTTCAGTGCAGTGGAGTAGGAATGCGGCAGCTTTCCAGCACCATTAAAAACAAATCCACCAGGGAACAAATCCTGTCTCCCTTCCTCCCGCAGAGCAGCACCTCATCATGCAAGGTCTCACTGCTTGCACGAAGGATGCTTGTTGCTCCACTGGCACCTGAAGCAGCACCATGGTGCTGAGTTAGCAATAAAACAGCAGAGCAGACCCTGCTGGCTCATGCGTCCGGCTGCCATGGCAGAGGGACAAGATTTCCTGCTCAGAGATGATAAAGCTGCAGAACTGTAGCAGAGGAAGGAGCTCCATTCACTCAGGACTGGCTGCTCAGGCTGGGTCCTTATGAGCCACTTGCTGGCACTTTTTTTCAGCTTTGCAGGCTGGAGGGGAGGGAAGGCAAAGCAGAGGGGAGGGGAGGTCAAGGAAGATCCCAGCAATCGTGAGTCACGAGGCCCTGACACTCATTTAGCAAATAGCATGAATCTAATTACTGCAGAGGCAATAGCTGCTGTGAAACAGCATGAGACAGCATGCTTTTCATGGAGCTCAGCAGGGTGAACAGTAAAATCTCGATGGGGGAATAGAGTTATATGTTGACCTGCACCTAGCCTGTTGCTTCACGCTGAAGAGGAGGAGAAGCAAAGCATCTCCACAGCCCCATGCTGCAAAATAAATGCACAGCCTGGCATCCACAGGAGAGTTAGCTGTGTGCCTGTCTTTCTGCTCATCTGCTTCCCCAACCCTGATAGGCTGTGATGGCAAGCTTCAAAAAGACCGCTTATAATTCAATTCAATTTAATAACCAAGAATTAAGCTACTTCTCTTTTTTTTTTCACCTGACTTCCTCATCATCCAGTTGTTCTTGTCCCGAAAGCAAATGCCATCAGTCAGTGCCAGCACGGTTACAACCTGGATCGGGTTCCTGTCCTGTTTCCTATCTGTTTCTGAGGCAGAGATGGGGTTTTCATGATGAGCCTGCTGCTCTTGAGCATCTCACAAGGCTGACAGACCGACACTGCTGGGAGCCACATGGTAACACGAACAGTACTGAAACAGCTTTTGAGGCCCATAGGTATACAAAATACACACACCTAAAAATCCACAACAAACAAAAATACTGTGTTCTGTTGGCACTGGTTAACACTGTTGCCTAGAGCCCAGTTTTCAAATAAACACAGTATTTGTTTTCCTAGCTGGAGGTGTAAAGTGAGCCACACAGGATGAGGCATAAGACTCTCCCTCTTGCTGGGTCGCAAAAAAACTGTTCCTTGTGTGTTTGGCAGCAGATGCTGACAGGGTCACTATCAAATATAGAGGTCAAAGAAGATAACGGAAACACACGGCCTCCCTTAGAGAAAACGGGAGAAACCCTCATACCTCCCTTCTGCCTCTCTCACATCTGTCTACAGGACCAAATGGGCTTCCAGCCCTGGAGAATGTCTGTGTCAGCATCCTTCTTTAAATTATGAGCACCACCACCTCTACAGCAAATGCCAAGATCTGTCAGCTTTACAAATAAAACCATTCTGTGAAAGAGCTTGCTGTTTTATTACTTCTTTGCCTGATGGGACAAGATTTCCCTTCCCATTCACACAGTTTCTCATAAACAGGTAGTCAAAGTGAGGTGCTGCTCCACAGTAGTTCCTGTGCTTTCTGAACTTTTTACAGCTCTGGACCTCAAGGCACCTCTCAGGTAGTAATCAGTGAAAGTATTGTCCTCTGAAGAGTTATACCATAAGGAAAATGAAGATTGGGAGGGGACACTTCAAAACACACAAAATAGATATTATTACTGATGCTTCTTGCACAAGTACACTTTAGACATTTCTTCTTAATTCTGCCCTATATCGACAGCGATAAGACCCAGAAATACGTCCTTTTGCTCCTTATGTGATGTTCACAGGTAACTCAGAGAAGGGACTCCTGAGGCTCATCCTAGGTTAACTGAGCCTAGGTTATCTAAATTAGCTTTCCGTTGACAATTATTTTCAAACCAAAACAACTCAAGATGTTCAAACTAAGCACAGCATTTATTAAGAATGTGATCCAGGGACTGATGCTTTCAAAATGCTCTGAGTTTTTTATTAGTACCCCGTAAAGAGAAAAGAATCACTAGCTTCTTAGCAATTAGCACTGTACAGCAGGATATATGCTCACTGCATGCAGCCATTAATACTTTTAGCAAGGTCAGAAGAGATCTCCAAGATCATCTTGCCTTGCCAAGAGCCTCACCCAGCCATTTCTGCATGAGGTTAGAACTTCTGTGTGAGATATACTGTATCTTATTTTTAAAAGATGCCAATCTTGATTTAAAGTTTGGAGAATTCCCCGTGCCCCTAAGGTAAGTTATTCTAATAGTTGATTATCCTCTCTGTAAAAAAAACAAAAAACCCAAAACCAAACCAAAAAAAACCCCCCCAAAACCAAACAAAAAACCAACCCCCCCCCCCCCCCAACCAAAAAACAGCTAAAACCCAAATCAAACAACAACAGCAAAAAAAAAACCACCAACCAAAAAAAACCCCTGTTATTACTTCTCTAAATCTGGCTAGCTTCAGCTTCCAAGTGTTGGCTTGCATTGTGCCATTTACTGGTTTAAGACCATTTCATATCAGAAATCTCTTTCCCAGGTAGGTACTTGCATGTTATAATTACGTCAGCTCTTCATGTTTCTGGATGAAGTAAGTAGATTCAGCTTCTTAAAATTTCTCTCTGTAAGGCAGATTTTTCCCAGTGTCAGATCACAGAATCGTAGAATCATAGAATGGTTTAGGTTGGAAGGGACCTTAAAGATCACCTAGTTCCAACCCCCTGCCTTGGGCAAGGACACCTCCCACTAGACCTAGTTGCTCAAAGCCTCATCCAGCCTGGCCTTGAACACTTCTAGGGGTGGACCATCCACAGCTTCCCTGGGCAGCCTGTGCCAGTGCCTCACCACCCTCAGGGTGAAAAATTTCTTCCTGATAACCTAATCTAAATCTCCCCTCTTCCAGTTTGAAGCCATTATCCTTTGTCCTATCACTACATGCCCTTGTAAAAAGTTCCTCTACAGATTTCTTGTAGGCCCCTTTCAGATTCTGGAAGGCTGCTAGAAGGTCTCCCCAGAGCCTTCTCTTCTCCGGGCTGAACAACCCCAACTCCCTCATTCCTCAAACTCTTACCTGGATCTGCTCAGTTTTTCCAAAATCCATTGTGGATGTGGACTGCAGGATTAAAGACGGTACTCTGGTCCTACTCTTTTTTTTAAGTCCTGATTCCACCTCCTGATGCCTATCAGACAGTCACTAAAGACCATATTTACTGTCTTGACACAACATCAGTCTAGGAACGCTCTTTTGTATGCGTTACCCACCATACCTCAGCCCTTTCTGACGTCATTCAGTTCCAGGTTTTGACAATCCATGTTAAAATCCCACATGCCACTCTTTCTTCTTCAATTTTTTGGCCTTGCATTTGACTGTGTGGACGTATGTGCTGGCTGTGAGTGTCTGTCAGCCCAAAAAAGTCAGGTGGATTTCCATAGCTGAATTCTTGTCACCTGAACGTTTTTGAAGGAGTTATTTTACCCTTTTTGTTGTTGTTGTCTAACAACAATAATTGGTAACATCTGTTTCCTTTTAAATACATATTTACTAGAACTTGTAAACATGGAACAGAACAGAAAGCAAATTTAAGGAAAAATTACATATTTAATACAAAGCTTTTAGCCATTTTTCCTTTTTCCTTTTTTTGGCATTAATTCTTTATTTGTTGTTTAAGGATATACCAATACTTTACCAAATATTATCATATTCTTTGTCCTAGCGGAGTTCAAAATTTTTGCCAGACTAATAACGAATGAGCTAATTTGGACAAGATCTGAGAAAGAAGCATTGATCCTGCCTCTTCCTGTCTTCTGACCACAACAGGAATCAGTGTCTGAACTGGTTTTTGAGCATAAGAACGTATGTTTGAAAAACAGTTCTAATTCTAGTTCACAATTTTAATGCTATGTATTTAAAACCTCTAAACCTTTTGCTAGCTTATCTCTGTGTTTAATACCTAGATTTACCAACAGTAACAACGAGAGTTCTAGCACACAGTGAATTATGTGTGTGCTACATACATACTCCACAATGGAATTTGGCAAGAAACCAGAGGGGCAGCCTTCTCCTCACTTGGAAGACCACTGCAGTTAGGTACCTCAGATACTCTAAGCTTGCAGGATGCTGACTGCCATCCAAGCTGCACTAGGGAAGACTTTCTCTCGCCCCTTGGCCTGTGTATTTTTTCATATCCCTGCTCTGCTCTGCATTTGCCTCTGCCTGTTCCCACAAGTCAAACGAAGTACAAACTCTCAACATAGGGCACCATCCTGTCTTGACATAATTTTTTTATTGTGCACCAAGATTCTCAAAATGCACTTCAAGATGTTACAGAACATGGTCTGTGTGGGAATTATGAAGCCGGTTACTAAAATGTTTTAGTTCATGTCATGCCTCTTCTCACTTCTAGATACAGTTTGTCACAGGTGAGTAATAAATGAGAATATAATTTTAAAACAGATTATAAATATTTGATTATTTAAATATTAACATAGGTGAGGACCCTTTACTCACAAAAATCCACTAGGTCCAGCTCATCTGTAAAATTATGAAGCAAAAGGCTAGGTGGGAAATAAATATAATGAAGAAACTGCAACTGGAAAATCAAAGAAATTTTCTCTTCACCATTAGAAAGAGAAGTGAAGAGTGGAAAATTAATCACATGAGCATCCTTAAAATTGGAATGGACAGTGATGTAAAAGAGACTTTTTTGGACATTACCATGCAAAGCAAACATTAAGCTATATATTGATACATTTTTATGTGTATGTATGTGCATTCATGTATTCATGTATATGTATATATGTGCATAGATTTACATGCACAAACACTCTAGTATTTTATTCAAATATATTTCATAAAACTAAATCAGGGAATAGCTTTAGTAGTTTCTTTTTTGTTGTTGTTTAAAAAAGGAATTTTCTTTCAGACATGTAAAATTTTGAAATATTCCAGACCCTCAAAACTGTATCTTAAATCTCAATAAGTACACATAATGCCTCTGACACCGTTTGCAATATATCGGATAAAGCAGATACTTAAAAATAGTAATCTTGAAGTGTTTGGAGAAAAATTAAAAGTGGGATATAAAATGTGAACATCTAGTGAGGAAGGAACTGAAAACCAAGCTTATCTCTGTTCAAATATTTGTAAAATCAAAAGCAATAAATTCTATCCTCTTTCTCTCCCTCTAATAGTGTGATTAAAGCAAGAAAATTTTCCATAACATAATGGCTTCAAGGGTGCTTATAAGCACTCATTTGCTTGTGAAGAAAAGATATTTTTTCCGAATATATCTATTTTGAAATTACATCCTCAGATCACTGCAGAAGTGAACTGTGATGCTATGTGGATTATCTTTTTCTTCATTCTAACTTGAACTGTTACAGCTCTGTTTGGGTAGTGCAGTTGGAGCAGCAGTTTTCCACTCTTCTTCTCACGAAGACAGGAAGATTTTTACTATTGTGATGCCTTCTGGCTCAGTGAGCTATGGCCTGCCTGAATGAACGCATCCATCATCCCCATAAAAGATATTAAACTTGTGTTTGTTTGCTTGTTTGGTTTTTTGGGGGGAAGTAAAATGGAGTACATTCATCCACTGAGAAAAAAGGACAAAGTAGACCAGGGCACGCTCAAATAACCTACCAAAAGTTATGTTCCAAGTCAGAGGTAGAACTAGAATCAGACTCCAGACCTTCCAGTCCACCAGTCCACTTTGTCAAATGAACAAAATACGCCACACTTAGCACACGCTATTTTCTTTTTATCCACAATTCAGTTGTAGGCATAATCTATTGGCACACGCTTCCCTCACCTGCTCTAGTGACATCTCTCTGCAGTTCCTTGTGCCCATTCCAGGAACTGAGCAGTAAAACACCACTAAGGTCTGAACAGAGAATCTCAGCTGACACATCTCCATCCAGCACTGTTCAGACAATGCCATTTTGACCCAGCCTTTCAGAAAAGAAAATCTTTGCAATACATGAAGAATTTTCTTAATATAGATTCAATATATTTGGGGCCATTTTTAAAACACGAGACAATCAGAATGTTTCATCCATCAAATACTAGTTTCTGTAAGGTACAATGCCTAATGTCAGTTAGGACTGACAGAGATACTATAAACGTTTCATATTTATAACATCACATGTTCTCTTTCTCATGCTCCCTGAGTGAAAGAGAATAATACACTAAGATTAAACACATGTTTGCTTTTATCTGGTATTCTTAATGGATCCATTTTCATTATGGTTAATTTGATTAGGACTGTACTTACTGTTCACACATCCATCATGTTTCAGCAATTTCTCTTTATGATTCTTCTTTGTCCTTTGGTTTGCTCCTGATAATGTAGCCCTAACCCTAGTAGCTCTTTTTGATGGAACAAGTATGAGCCGAAGTCTTGGGTAGAACATTGGCCACTGACCTCAATTTTTTTTTTATTTAAATATGTGGTTTCAGCATGTTTATGTAAACAGCCATCTATTACTTGAACCAAGAGAATGGGTCTCATACAGCTGTGAAGATTAGGCATGCTGTGAATATCTGAAGGAAGATGGCATCACTTAAGTTTGAGGAAGAGCTGTCTGGGCACATGAACCTTGAGATGAAATAGTGTTAGGCATCATCTGCTCTTTTTGTTAGAGGATTTGACAACTTTGCCGTGGCCTGTGCCAGACCACAGAAACCAAGAGAGTCCAAAGATGAATGAAAAACGGTGTTTCCCAGGAAACAGACATCAACACAATTTCATTCTAAGGTGAACTGATGTTATAGATAAGCAAAAAGTGTGGCTCGAGAACAGCAAGAGAGGGAACTAGCACACATTCTTGCAGCTGCCCAGCTGAGCAGCTTGCAAAACAATAATGTTAATCCAACATTCATCCATAACTTTACACTCCCATAAATCAATCACCAAGCCTCATCAATAGCAGTGGGAACATGCCAGGTATTTATGCAAGCTGCACCACGAAGCATTTTTATCTCAATGTTGCATTTGAATCCATAGACATAGCTAGACAGACTTTTCACCTAGCCAAATTTTTGCCCTAAAAATGCTTTGAAGATGCAAATAGTCTTACTAAATTTTAATGATTTCAAAGGTAAAATGATTATGCAAATACAGTGAAACAAAAAGCATTTTTGGGAAAAAAAAAAGAGTACGGCATCAGAATTTTGAAACTTTCCCCCCAATTTTAATTGTATTTATTATTTGTTTACACATACATCCCATAAATATGCACATATGCCCATAAAATAATATTACAATATGTATGTCTGTTTGTGTGTGTGTGTCTGTCATGTGTATCTCCTACACATCATACATGTCTATCTCCATGGAGTCATAATGTGATGTTATAGGTAAAATATTTTACCGGTTTTATTCTGATTTTAAAATTGTTAAAGCCTTTGCTATTTAATTAATATATTATGTTTGTTCTTTTGCCTTTTGCACATTTCAAGGTGTGCAGTAGCACTGCCTTCTTCATCCCTTATGGGGTTTTTCTTCCTTAGGTTAAGTGCCTTCGATTCTCATAAGTTTTCCTTATCAGCTGTGGTTTTTAGAGTGACTTTTAACTTTCTCACTGCTCTCCCTTGGTTGTTTCTGATTGGGCCACACCTTCACCTGAACTTCACTAACCAGAGCAAAGCATCTGACTCCCGCTGAACAGAGTGAACAGTATTTTCCCTTTTCTGGTGGCTGAAAGTGTTCATACTTTTCAGTACTTTCCTTTTTTTCTTTTCCAACCCCCTACCCCCGTCCAACTGTCTCACTAGTCATTAGTCCATGCTGTATTTGCACACATGGTTGTGCCCAGCCCCGGCTAAGCACAGAGTTACTGAATTCATGGTGGATTATATCCAGTTTTTCCTGAACTCTGCGTTATCAATGGGAGCTGATTATCAATATCTGGACTAAGTAATTTCAGCTGATCTCCCTACACTACACAATAGTTATTTTGGTGTAAAAATACCTTCCAGAATTTAACAAGATTCTCAAAGCAAGGTTATAATGCAACCAGAAATAGACGGATTTTTCCAGGTCCTGGACTCAGGCTCTGAACCCTGGGTCATTCTTCCTCTCTAGAGCAAATTCAAGGCTTTGTGTTCTTCTTGAGAAAACCATAGTAGCCACAGCTGGAGTTAGACTTACTGCCAGGAGTGTGTTTGCATTTCCGTGGAAAGCCTCTGGAGCCTGTTACAAACCTGCTGAAGTGAAGAGGTATTTGCCCTCTGTCTTCTGTGACACCTGTGGGTCTTTGCCTCACCTACACAAGAAGGAATTGAGAAATGTGCTCTAGTAGTACCTACACCAGAAGAAACAGAGAACAGTTTTTGATCTCTAATAGAATGAGATTGCATTTGAAAGCTAAACTGGAGAAACCTGAGAGGTCATGTGATCCACTAAGAATAGAAAACGTTCCATTTGGCTTGGTGTGGACTCTAGAGACACACTCTAGAAATTAGAGGAGCCAACTGACCACTACGAGACAGACTCTGCATAGAGGACCTCTTGCCTACCTTCCTCTCAGTGATGCTTCCTATGATGTATATGCAAAAGCAGGAGAAGGGAAGGGAAGGGAAGGGAAGGGAAGGGAAGGGAAGAATTGATTGGTTTAGCTGTTCTAGTCCCCTTCAAGTGGGTGTCATGGTGTGAAATGAGGGGTTAAGCAGTTTGGCTGAGGGCACGAGAAGATGATTTCCCTGTGTGGATTAGCACCAGAAGAAGGATTGTTAATGCTTACACATCCTTGATGTAAAAAAGCCTTCCTGATATGCTAAATCATAGCTGTGTGAATTATCAGAGTTCCATCTGAAAAGCCCTTAAGAGCATAGAGCTCTTGTCTTTGTCAGTATCAGTCCCAGATTCCATTGTACTTTGTTGAAACAGCTCAGCATCGCCATTTGGTAAGGTGGAGATGCCTGCAAATCTGGAGGTGGATACATGGAGGTGCCTGCAAATCTGACGTGCAGTGAGAGCCTACCTGCCAGGTACAGGTTGCTGGATAAATGAACACCTCAAGTATTTCCTGAGGTGAAACAAATGCAGTGGTCATGTAAATAATTTGGGTCCGGATCCTGCATGAGACCTATGCACATGCTCATCTTCAGGGGTTGATTGTGTGAAAGTCTGTGCCCACTGACAGGCTAAGCAAATGCAAATAAAAGCATATGAACTGCAAAGCCCAGTGACATTCTGGTGAGGAATGCACAAGCAATTAAATCTGGTGTTGCTTTTATTTTAGCTCCCATGACAGAGACAGGACTAAGTAGTTATCATTTATATACATCATTTGCAGCCAGTAAATGTTAGGAATATTTATTATTTCGCATACCAATAGCTCTGTGTTGTCTCACAGCCAGCATGTCACCATTCTGCTTTTACTAGAGCTTTTCCTTAAAGTCCAGAAAACAGTTGAAGTCCATTAACCCTAAAACACACAGAAAGTGTTTAGTTTCAGCTAAAGGAAACACCAAGGAAAGAAGTCATAGTGCTCAGATGCTAATAATTCCCTGATCTATCCAACTACCCAAACGCCCACACACTGAGGAAGAAATGGGAATACCTCTCTAATCATTAGAATGACTTAGCTTCAAGGGCTTCCCTTCAGCTGAGGTACTGTTGGGTCAAACTTAAACGCATTTAAAAAAGAGCTGAACAGGAGAAAAAGAAACATAAAGAAAAAAGTTACAAAAACAGACCTCACTCTATCCAAGTACTGAAACCTCAGCTTAATTCTAAGTATGTAAAGCAATACCTTGCATATAAATAGGACTTTTTCAAGCTTGAATTTAACTATAGGCAGAACTGCTTGGTGGGTGTAGGATCATAAACCACAAACATCTTAGTACAAAACTATTTGTTTCTCTGTGGATTTAAGTAAGGGGATGCATACTTATGTATCAGATCATCTTTTGTGTGGTCTCAGATAACTGCTGGTTACCTGCACAGACATCAAACAACTGGACTTAGACACTTCATTTAGGGAATCCAGTTTTGCCAGGGATTTTCATGAAAGCCATATCTGTGGGACATGTGCGAGGGCTCCTCGTTAGAACATGCACAGAAATTTGCTTTTAGACACCATGTTTTAACTCAAACTGAGAAAGACAGTTCTCTTCACTTGGGCATAAGGCGATTATTTATTCCACCTCAGAGATACCATTGCACAAACACAGAAATAAACTGCTAAGTGTAGAAAGATCTGGCTGGTTCAATAGCATTTACCATGTCCTTTACCTATAAAAGTCTCCATTTGTTATACCAATGCCTGTAGTAAAGCAGGTGAAATTTATCTTCTTGTGCTTGGTAATTAAGTCAACTCCATCTATTCATTGTTTCTTTTCAGGTGAACCATAAAAGTCTGTGACCACATCTCAAGTCAAGGGAAAATGACTGTTGCAGTGATGCTTTTGCTTTATTTTTGCAGTTTGGGACCGAAATAATTACACCCCCACTCCCAACACATCCACATACAACATAAAATTTTATCCATGAATGTTTCACTTCATAATATTAACCATTCCTATTTAATTTCAATAATATTTATTAAATAAAAATAATTGAATATTGAATAAAAAAATTATTGAACAAAAAAATTACAGTTGATAATCTTGAGTTTTCAACAGAGACAGAGACAGATATTCTTTGTATTCTTTATTGTGTCTGTATTTTTTACTTTTCATATTTTTCTTTCAGTGGGTATTTATGTTCTTGATGGTTTGCATTTAGTATTTTGGTTTTATTGCAACACTGTGCTATTAAATTGGTCAGCGGGGAACAGCATAACGTCAGTCCAGATGGAACATGATGGAATGACAACCAAAAATATGGTGTTAGTTTGTAAGGATGGGTCATTAAGGCAAGAAACATTGAAAAGGACTGAATAGGCTATAAAAAGGTTGGAACAAAATGTAAAGGAGAAAGGCAAGGGTGAGAATGTTAAGATTTCAAGGTACAAATATTGTTGCACTGAACTAGATCATAAAACAAATGGAATTTCAGAGCCCTTGAAATCTGAGTTTCATCAAATCAGTGCTCTGTAGGGAAAAAAATATCACAAACCACACTAGAAACAAGTTTAGGCTGCATGTTTCTAAAAGTAAAGCTTGCAGCAAGCCCATGTTGTTTAGCACATACTGTGTGCCTAAAGAACATCCTGTTTATCCATCTACAAGTCACCTACTTCCTTACCTAGCACATGTGCACATTTATCACTGAAAATATCCTCTTGTGGCAAGCCAGTCCAACCAAGTCTTCAAAAAGAAGACTGTTGGTAATTTTGGTTTGGTTTTGATGCAGGGAAAGTGCCTGGGGGGAAGCTCTTCTAGTTTTGTTTCTACCCAATAAAAAGAAACTTGTTGCAAATTTTACAGATCAGGGAGAGACTGAAGTGTTTAATTAATACCTTTATTGCATAATGCTTCATGAAAGGTCAGATATGGGCAGCTGCCTACCACTGTAGCAGCACCAAGAGTTAAGATCTTTGGTATGGAAGGGCCTCAGACAGAATGGGATAATAAATTTTATTCCATCACAGAAGTCTACTTCTATACAAGAAAAATAGAAAGGTGCAAGAGCTTATTTGCCAGATTATCTCATGCCATTTGACTACAAGTATACCATTAAGCTTTCATATCTTCCAAAATAAGGCTGCCACCTGGAAGCTGCTGGTTGGCTTGGGATAACTTTGCAAGCATGTCTGGAAATGTTTTGGGACGTAGTCCAGTCTAAAAATATGGAGGGAACTGCCCACACAGTTAAACTACACGGATAACATTGTTCCACCACCTAGGTACAACCTCTAGTACTGTTCAGCCTGGTAGCATAAACGTTTGGTTGAAGCAATCTTAGGTTCTTAAACCCTATACATCTGAAGTGCTTGGTCCATACTGCTTTCCAGGTTCTTTTGACCACCTCAGTCAGGGTGCAAGAGCATCCTAGTCTGCATTCCTTGGTTTCTTTTCCATCAAAACAAGGGCAAAATGACTGGAAGTTAAACATACAAGGTCCATCTGAAAATATTGTCAGGAGGGGAAGGAGAATTTATTTGGATGCAGGGCCCAGGAGATTTAACTCCAATCTCAAAAAAAAAAAAAAAAAAAAAGGTAGGAAAAGTAATGAAGTTGTATATAAGTTCCTAGAATGAACTAAGGAAACGAGTAAGTAACAAACATGGGTTTGTCAAGCAGAAATCATTGTAGACAATCAAATTTATTTTGATGATAAAATAATGGTTTTGACGCATTGAGGAGAAACAATAGTTATGAAGTATCTTGTATCCAAAGAAGGCTTCCGACACAGTTTCATGTGACATTTTTGACATTCCCCAGCATGGGAACACGAACTGTGAAATGGGGACAAAACTGCTTGGGAAAAGCCCTTAGAAAGCTGTTAGGCATAGTTCATTGCCAGAATGAGAGGAAGGACGAGAAAATATTCTCTAGGTGTCCGCTTTATTCTTGGTCCTGTCCAGTGTCTTCGGAAACAGCTAGGATGAAAGAATATGTTTATAAAATCTGTAGGTGACAAAGCAAGGAGGAACTGAAACAACCATGAAAAAAAACATAGAAAAGGTTCTGAAAATGGTCTAAACCTAATGAAGAGAAGTGTGATATTCTTTCCTTGGGCAGGGATAATCACAGGTGCAAGATGGGGAGCAACCAGCACAGCAGCAGTTCTTCAGCTACGCACAGGGTTGTTGTGTTTTCGAAAGCTAAACACAAACCAGTAATGTCACAGCTTTGGCTTTGGGGGGAAAAAAATGCTGAGAGGTTTGAATGCAACTTTGTCCCACACGGCATGGAAAGACATTCCCCCTGTTTTACCCAGCACATACCTTGAAACATTGTTTCAAGCAATATGTATACTAACTGTTAAAAAGGCAGAAGAGGGCAATGGAAATGAAAAACAACCAGAAAACTAAACCTACAGGGAAAGATTCAAAAGCTGGCATTATTTAGCCTGAGGAGAGAAATTAAAAGAGGGAGTTATGAGAAAGCATACATGAGGATTGTCTTTCAGGAAACAAGGAAAATGCATCTCCTAGGTAATGTATGCAATCTCCATCCCTTGAGATCTTAAAAACCAGATTAAACAAATACCTTTCTGAAATGATACAGTTATAGACGATTTTAGTTTGGCATAGGGGTTGGACTACTTTACATCTAGAGATCCTTTCCAGCCCTATTTTTCAATGACTATATGAAGTATTTGAGTGCTGTCCAAGAGAAATAGTGGATTGTTTATAAAGTCATCCTTTTTCTGTAAAAGTTGATGAAACTCTAGAACTGGAAGGACTTCCAAAAATTAATGGACTCATAATAATTTTTGTGCGTGAAATCAGTAAGGGTAAAATATGAGACTCAAATCAGAGGTGTGTATTCCTTGTAATGCCTCAACATTTAGCCTTTCACTAAATAGTTTTCTGGAAGGATACAAGTTGTCCTGGAAAAACTTTATGTAAAATTTGCTTACACTAAATCTAATGTGAGTTTGCTGTCATTGCTTGCACTAATCCACATATTTTTTAGGCCATTCCTCTAACATCATTTAAAACTGAAGATTATACCAATCCCCTAAAGCTATTAGTCAGTTCCCAACTGTACTTAAAACCATGCAAAATAAAACCATAGTAATGTACCTACAATAACTGGGAGAATACTATCCCTTCCCTTCCCTTTTCTCCTAATAATGAAATTAAAGGAGCCTTGTAACTTAAACTCTTTCTCAAACATAATAAAACCTACAGAAAAATCTGTGCAAAATCTTTCTTTAAATGTTCTCCATTTAGGAATAGTTCTTTGCGTACTATTTAAAAAAAAAAAAAAAAAAAGTAATCTTCCAGATGTAATTAGCTAAGATTTACAGATGCAAAGGAAAACTTAAAGACAGCGCCTACTAACAATTAAATTGGTAGCAAGGAAGTAAAAGGAATACCAAATACCGAACAAAAATAACAGAAAGACACTGCTAGATGTCAAAATGTCCTTAGGAATTCTTTAGAAAAGAGTCTTTGCTTTATAAATGCAAAACTTTAGGTCTCTTTTTAAAAATTCAGGTGTCCCTTTGAGTTATGTGAAGTGTTAATGAATAATTTTTATGCAACTCTGAGCAAATTGAAGACAATGTTGAAAGCTCTACATGGCAAAAAGCAATTCCTGTACTGAAATACAGGAAGCAATAATGAAGTCCAGTGCAAAGGTACATTCCATACACTTTGGACAGCTGGATGTACATTAGTCCAGTAGAAAGATGGAAAGCAACCTGGAAAACTGCAAAAATAGCAGGCATAGTGACAGATGTATGTAATCTTGGTCTATCAGAGATAAGGGAAGTTGCATAACCATACGCCTCCTGCTTTCTTTTGAAGCGGAATTCTTTCTATATGCACAATCATAGCAGAGGTTTTATTTTCATATGTTTGCTGTCTCTGGAATTGGAACCTGTAAGAAGGCAACTTGCTAAGCATCATGGTACAAGTTGTGAATTCAATGAAGAATTGTAACTTACAATAAATGCTAACCAAAACAAACAGAAACAAAAATGCATTTTGAACAATAATTTTCCTCCAAAAAGCCAGGTGTTATCTCATTTGAAGCCTTCATGCAACTCTTACTTTCTTACACAGTTTCTTGGAAAAGTTCCATAAAATGAAACATGATATCTTACAATACTACTTTTGCCAGTCACATTTATGGCTAACTTTAACCTATTCCTAATTCTTCATGATATGTTTACAGATGGAGACACAGTATGGATTTCTCCTTTGGACAAATATACTATAATAATGGCAGGAAAACTATCATCTGAATGATTCTTAGTTTTACAGGAAACTAAATTTCAAGTTAGAAGGTTGCAAGAGGGTATAAAAGTGTGTAAAACTGCCGCCATACTTTATTTTATGACTCGTTCTCCCATCCTTGTATGTGAAACAGTAGGTAGACAGAGGCATGGGCAGATAGATAAATTACAGTTAGCTGTGAAAAGAATAGCCGTTCCCGCCATCTTACATCATCATTTCCTCATGTAAGAACTTGAGGGCTTGCTCACTGGTTTGTCAGGTAGACATCACTCCACTTATGCTTGGAAAAATGCTGCCACACCAGGAGTATGACAACAAATGGTTACACATCTGAGAAAATTAACAAGTATAAATTAATCTGTCTAGGATTGTTTGCAATTTATGATTCCTTAATTCACCAACCATTTCAAAAGGCAACATGTGCCTAAATTACGGGTTCTTTCATTTTCTTTGTCCTTCTCCCTAATAATGCCCATTCTTTTTCCAGCTGTGTACCATAACCAGAGAGACCTACCATTCTTAACTAGGGGCAGTCAAATATGGTCATGTTCATGGTGATCTGGTGGTACATGCAGAGAAGTAAGCTAATCAGAGTTCAGATCTCACTTCAGATGAAGGCTTATTTTCCTCATTTGCAAAGCATTCCTCCAAAACATTTAAAATCGTTTGAGAGGCTTCCTCTCCACTGTCACCAGAAGGCAAGATTGGTGTGTGCATAAACATTCCCGAGGCAAATTTTCACCAGCCTAACTCAGATAGGCAAATCCAGAACACCATGAAGACACAGATTTCAGAACTTGGGCTTTTATAGTATCTGCTCCAAACTTTTGCTGTTATTTTTATCTGAAATATATTTTCACATGTTGGTCTTAGCCCTGTCTTCTTGAAGTTGAAGCATGCATGCCACAACCCATTTATTCCTCAATAAGCACTCGTGACCAGAGAATTTTTCGGTGCTTTGGGATCATATTTCCAAATGCACCTTACATTCTAATCAAACAGATATCCAGCTAAGTGATTCTTAAAAACTTTTTATAAAGTGCTTTAAAAATGCATATATGACTGCTATCACCATCAGTGACAGAGTATCATCGAGCTGATGGAGAATTATGGACTTCACTGCCAAAGATTTCAGAATTTTATATCAGTACAAAATTAAGTGCATATACAAAAAGATGTCTATGCATGAATATGTACAGGACTGAGCAGGTGAGAATGTGGGGTGTGTGACAACCTTGGAGAAAGAATTGGTCTGAACTGTCACTTGTAGCTCTATTTGGAGCTGTAAATCACAGTACAGAGGTGGATTAGTCCTCCAGTTCACATACACGGAACAGGAGAATACAGTAAAGAGTGTGAGAGTTGACTTTGTGCTTACACAGCACCTACAACTGTAAAGCAGATTGCTCAACCTTGATTAAGCCTCCCCACCCCCAGCAGGCCAGCCATGCCAAGTAATGCAAGAATTATCCCTCGCAGGGTTTCTGCTGATAGCAGGGATGGCTCATGTCGTGCAGTCCCCAGGAGGATTCAGGGGCGGGCAGTCGCAGCTTGTGATTTCTTCCACCAGCTTTCTCACCCTCCCCTGCGCCCTGACTTTTCAGGAGTGCCAGGAGCTGCTCCTCCACCACCACCCATGCCCATGCACCGTGCATGGCACCTGCCGGAGTGTGACGTCCTCCCCACTCACCCCAGCTGCCTTGGTGGAGGAGCCCAGTTAGCGGAGGGGAGACGCCGTCCTGTGCACACCCACAGGGCATCACTCTGTCTTTCTGGACACTTTCCAAAGTGGAGGAGGCTGCTGCCTTTATCCCCGGGTAAAAGCTTGGCAAATCAACAAGTGGCTCAAAGGGTCGCTTCGAAGAGGAACGAGAGACTGGTTTCTAGTCTCCTTGATCTTCCCACGGAGTGGGCCAAACTATCCTTCTGTCTTCATTCAGTGACTTAATTCCCAAGGCGAAATTTGCAGCCCCTCAACACCGGCAGTACCTTGGACTTGGGCTAGCACAAGGAGGAGTAGTATATAGATCTCTCCTGCCTCCCTCCACCCAGACCCACCCTTCATTCGAAGTGGAAAACTAGACTTTCATTCAAATCTTCATCTACTTGTTGCTATTGACTAAGGAGAAGGGAGTGCACTGTCTAGTCTTCCAAGCAGCTGTAAGCCTTAATTGGGGTCATCAAGCAATAATTTACATAGTTTGCTTGTTTAAATTGCAAAAAAATTCAGTCACTCCGTCCAAATACAAGAGGGGCAAGGAAGAGGGAATGTCTACCAAACAAATCACAATATAGTACGAAGAGGTTTTTTTGAAACCTATTTGGAAAGAGTGCTAATGGCCACACATTCAAAAATGTGTTGACATCACTCACAGCGATGGGCAGTGGCCCAAGGATTACCCCAGGGAGAGCAGCTTGTTCCAATCAAGAGCAGAAGAGCAGTGCAGAAAACAATGAAAAACATTCCCTCCTGTGGGATACAGATCCAAGCTGGCTTATGAGCCGTAACCACTGTGCAGGAATATTCACTGTCAGATGAACCGTCATGCAGTGACCTGCAGGGAAGGTATTTTCTGCACAGAACAAAAAAGAAAAAAAAAGGCCATAGTGAATAGGTCTAGCAGGCTTTATCTTGCTCGCAGCTGTCTGTTTTACAAGCAGTGCTGACTGCAGGCCTCCTGTACACACTGTATAAGTAGTCTGCAAAACATTTTGCATAGGGATGATCTTTTATTTCCCTTGTATTTTACAATACGTGGTACAATGGAGATGTAATCACATGAAGACACCATTGTGTAAAATGAGTCCTGCAGTGGAAGTACCCACTTAAGTCCTGGTGACTTGGAAAGGTGCTTGTGGGTGCACTTCAAGTTTATCTTCTGGGTGAATTTTCTCTGAATTTCATGAAAATTGTGTGTCATGAAAATTAATAACCCAGTTTTAGCTGGAAAATATATTTAAAATCACAGACATTAAAAATGGATTAGTGTAGATGTTGGTTGGAAGGTTACAAAAATAAAGCCTGACCCTAAGAAGCCAAAGGTCAAGAGAAGAGGAAAGACAAAAAGTTTTACTTTTTTCATTGGTTTTGCTCAACTCTGAGAAACCTGCGATTAAAAAAATTATGTATTAAAAATAAGGAGGGAAAAAGAGACACAAAGGCAAGCGGCTCAGTGGATGCACAAGGAGGAAGGGAGTCCCTGAGCCCCGTCCTGCAGCCCAGGTGAGACAATAAGCAGAGCGGAGGCACTGTCTAGGAGGCACCGGCTGCCTCATGAGTCCGTGCCGACACAGCCTGTCCCGGAGGCCAGCTCCAGTGAGGCACCGGCTGTGCATTGCAGCTGAGCCTCTGGATGCCTTCAGCGGCACATGCAAGGAGGAGTAGAAGCTTGGATCAGTGGCGTTGACCACACCTTTGACCTGGTGGTGCTTGGGTTGACTTGGACGAGCTGCCTCCTCATGGTGCCTCTCTCTCAGCCTCACCACCATGACCCTACATCGGCCTCTCCCTCTGCTCTCTGACCATTGCTCTGTCTCTTCATAGCTCACTGAGCTCCTTCCCTTTTCTGCTCACCTCTTCCTGATTAAGCCAAGCAGAGAAGGAAATTTGAGCAGGCAAATAGACTACCACTGCAATCACACCCCTTCCATTTCACCATTTGGTCCATTTTAATGGAGATCAAACCCAAAAAAATATCAAAGGTTCCATTCAGTCTAGCAGGGGAGAGGGACTGGATGGTCAGATAATAAGTAGCTCTGCTCTGCTTGCCCATACTTCCCCTCTTTCATCTGCCTTCACTATCATGTTTCCTGGCTGGGGTGCTGACAAGGGTTATGTCACTTCACACTGAGGTGAAAACAGCTGAAGTTTTCATCTTTTTGCGTTCATTCCTTTCTTTCAGAAATTTTCCATTGTGTGATCTCAAAGCTTGCTAGATTCCGGAAAAGCTGCAGCAAGGAAAATGAAGAGGTGAATAAATCAGAATAAATGAAAACATGGGGAGAGGAGCCCTTATTGTTCCTTAGAAGGTATAGAGGAAGAAAGGGAAAAAAAACCAATTGGAGAACATTGTGTAAAACTTAGGGGAAAAAAACCCCAAAAACAAAAACAAAAAGAGAAAAAAAGATGTTCTGAGTTATAACAAGGAGAGGGGGAGGAGAAGATATTCCTACTGACTAGTCACAGATCTGCCACTATGATGCCAACTCACTGTATAAATAAGAGGAAGTAGAGGAATTCTTGTCAGGAGCAATTCAAAGTCAATGATTTAGTAGCTTCTTGTTGCAAACACTCCACTAAAGAAAATTCCCTCTCAATTTTCATTTTTCTGCCTCTTCTACATAGTGGGAGATAGAAAGCAAGAGTAAGAATATATATCCTAAATTTTTTTTGCAATATTGCCTTCTGCAAAATCCAACTAAAATGCCATTTCAAACCTGAAAAAAAAAAAAAAAAAGCTTTTGGCAGAAACAAAATTCAAGTGATAAATGGTGAGGGGCTGGGCTGTGCTGAAAATTAGGAAAAAAGAAAGACAGAAAGAAAGAAAGAGAGAAAGAAAGAAAGAGAGAAAGAAAAGAAAGAGAGAAAGAGAAAGAGAGAGAGAAAGAAAGAGAGAAAGAGAAAGAAAGAGAGAGAGAGAAAGAGAAAGAAAGAAAAAGAAAGAAAGAAAAAGAAAGAAAGAAAGAAACAAAGAAAGAAAGAAAGAAAAGAGCTGCAGAGATTGCAACAGGCTGTACTGAACAGATGTTTTATATGTGTACCCTGTTTTCATTCCCTTGATTCCTTATATTGTCCATGGACTTTTTGGTTCATTGAAGGTGGTGGATCAGCACAGTTGTGTTATATATATTTAGCAATATCTGCGTTGTTACCTTTGCCAGTTACAGAGGACATTATCTGCAACAAAGCTGTAGTTACTTTTACTCCTTCATGTAATAAGTGACGAAAACATACCCTTTCTGTGAGATTTGTGCTCATGCCTTGACTACTCAGGGACATGATCTTGAGATTATCAACAATATTTCTATGAAAAATGCTAAGGTAGGACCCTCCACAGAAGGAGGGGCATAAACTGAAGCTGCTGGGGTGGGCAGTGGCAGAGTGAGCTGGCTACTCACAAATACCTCACTAAGCTGGCAACTCCCTGCCAGCAGCTGGGTGAGGGAGCATATCCCTAGGAGAGCAATGAGCCCAGGGCTTGTAACACACAGGAACGATCTCTGTGTAGGAAAATCCTGAGGGACAAACCCTTGGAGGCTGCCAGTTGACTAGGTAGAGGGGTAACTATATGTTTGCCTGCTTTTCTGCCATCCCCTCAGACATTTTCAGTTGGCATAAAATGGTGCGTGTTTTCTTTTGGGGAGTTGGGGTTTTTTTGTGGGTTTTTTTTGTGGGTTTTTTTTGATTGAACCAAGTTGATAGGCTACTATGTGTGACAGAAGAAAAAAAAAAAATGTTCCTCCTGCATGAGAGAGAAGCAAACGTGTTCTTGACTGGGCACCAGGATCTGAGTGTAAGCGGGATCAGGTTGTGTTTGCTCCAGCACGAGGAAAGCAGTCAGTGTCCTTTGCAGGGATTTTCCACAGGGAGTAGAAACATTCAGCCTCACCTGCACTGACAGAAGCCTGGGTAGAGTGAAGTGGTCTAGGTCAGGGTTGCAGGTACCGCTGCACGAAGGGGGAAGGCAAACCAGCAGAGAGGAACTTGCCCTGGTTTCAGAAGTTGAATAGTACAACCCAGAGGATTGTGGTCCAATTGGTAAAAGTGCCAGGGAGGCTGGGCGTGTACCAACATCACCATTTTACTTAGATTGAAAGGGATTTCCTTGCCTCCTAGAAATAACCATAGCCCTTCCTTTATTGCAAAACAATAACACACAGCCAGAGAGTTTAGTGTGTGCTGAGAGCAGAGGTTGAGTCAGTCAGGTGCTAGTGAGGAAACTCACCCTGAAATGAAATGCATCCACCTGTGCTTCTCACAACAGCATCACCAAGGGGCTAAACTATTCTCAAACTAGACTGAAGGTTTTCAGAGGAATCAGAAAGAAAAGAGGGAAGACACCTAAAATCTCCCGGAGAAAGCACTGAAAATCAGCTACTTCCAAAACAAAACAAAGCAAAGCATTTCATTAAAACAAACAAACAAACGAACAAAAAACCGCCCAAGAAAATGGTTATGACTCTCTAAAATGCTGATTCAGAATGGAACATCTCATTGGCCAGTACTGAGTCAAAACATGTTTAGTTTCTCAGTTCGAGATACTGAAGAAGGAAGAAGCTCTTCAAACTTGGAAATTAGCATTTCTGCCACAAGTAAAAATGATCTTTCTCTGTTAGCTTGATTTTGTCAAAAATACAAATTGGGTCATTAAGGATTCTTCTGAAAGAGACTTGGTACAGCTTTGGGTAAGTCTGAAGCTGTTTGTTGCACTGTTCATGCTACCTTACCTAGCTGTAATGAGGACTCACAATTATTTTTTTTTCCTAGAATATCCCATTGTTTCCAGGTCCTGTTGTCTTTAGTTCATTTTTGAAATTAAAAGCTTTGTCATGCTGGGCTCCTCAAAGCATTGATTTGGATGTGTCAGTAGGCATACAAAAATAAGAGTGAAATGGATGTCAGGGCAAATCCAACTGATTTGGAGACATCACAGTAAAATATTCCTGTATTTCTCCATCCAGCTACAGAAGTGAAAACTCCTGGATGTCTTTCTGACAACCACCAGTCTCCTCTCTCTTTCAAAGCTGTGAGGTAAAAAAGGCAGAAGCCTATTCAACTTTATATTACACTGAAAAATTTCTTCCACCAGGTTTGTCTTTGCTAAAGTCAATGTAAAAACAGACCCTTCATTTCCAAGAGTGTTTTTCACTTGAGGGACTGGAAGTCCTAAGCACCGTAGCTGCAACCTCACATATCTAATTCACTACATATTTGAGTGATGGATATTTTTTGTTTCCACATATATTTTTATGTAGCCATATAGGGAGGAATGAACATTTTATTTAGAGCATTTACTGGCTTGCGCCTGTCTAGAGTCCTACACAGTTAAACTGTATTTTACTTGGCCAGTATAGTAGGAATATCTAGCATACCAGAGCTTATTCTTCCTGAGTGTAAGTCCATTTCTCCTAATTGTTTCATTGTAGTACGTGCAAGACATACATCCAAACCAAAAGAAAAGGAGCTGGATTAATCTTAACAAAAGAGGTGGAAATTAAACTAGGATTTAGTAAATTAAGTAGAACTATGCTATCTTGGATTTCCAAACAGTGCTTTGCAAGATGCAATGTTGCCCATACATACAACTTCCATCCTTCATGAAGATACTGATTTGAATTAACTGAGCTTTGCATGTGGGGGAGAGAAATAGAGGGTTGTTTGTGTTTTCCTGTACAAGGTAATGTATAATTTGCTGGGAATACTGGGTAGCTGACAATCAAATTTAATGATGGCTGCAAAAATGACGTAGTATAGCACATTGCAAATTTAGCACAACACATTTTTTCACTGATCACGGCAAAGTTTAATAATAGGCTTTCACATGTACTTTGCTGAGCCACAAGATGAACAAGGGTGAAAAGAACCGGTTATCAGCAAGAGGTCAGAAATTCAGGAAAGCATGAGAGGCAAGAAAGATTGGGAAATTTTGGGAAATGTTAATCAAATTCCTTTCTGGGTCATGCAGACCTTTGCCTGAACCATTCCTCCTTGTGGAATGAGTCTGCTGGAAGTAATATGCACTGGCTGTGCAGCTTACATTTAATCTTCATTCATCACCGTCTCAAATTAACTGAAACACGTGTGGGGACCTGGTTGAGAAAGGTGTGGTCAGGTCTCCACTTGACTCATGTAATTGTCCCTGCGTTAGGGTTCTGCAGAGTGGTTTTGTGGAAGCCTGTCTTCCTGCTGTGATAAACAGCATCCTCATCCTGCATAAACTCCTGACACAATAATGCAGGAGCACAGAGCAGCTGCTGCCAGTGGAACTGGACAATGCAGGGGATTGCTGGAAATCAATATTGCTTGGCAACTGGAGGAGCCAAATTAACTCCGGATCAGGGCAAATACTGCAAAAATGTTTGCATGATTTGTGCTGAATAGATCTTACAAGCCTATCTGCATTAGTGAAGTTTAATCTCTGACAGCGTTTGCATTTCAAAGAGAAAGATGGGCTGAAAGAAGAAGGAAGGAACTGATTCAGCACAGCACTGGAGCAGCTGCTATTACACTGATCACAAACATTAAGTTAAGCTTGTACTAAGTATTGTGCTGATGAGGGTAGAAGACTCTCAAATATCCTGTTATTGTAAAGAGAGGTTTCCACTTGCATCTCCTGGATCAGATGACTAAGGAAAATTGTATGCTGATGTGGTCTAATAGACTGAGGCACAGATCTTCAACTGGGATAAATTGCAATATGGCAATTGTACCAATGATCTGAATAAAAAACAGTTTATAACCACTGAAAATCTACCCATAACTTCAACAAAATAGTTTACTATCAAAATTTCTACTGAAACATACAAAAGCATTACGTGGTCTATTGTGCAAAAAGGTGAAACAACAGGCATAAAAAGACCCAAACAGTTGATATCCTTATAGGAAGACCACAAAATCTTTAATTCCAGCTGTATCTTGGAAATGCATGAAATTATTCCAATACTGAAACACTTTTCAGACATTGCAGTGAAAAGCAAGCCATGAAAGCCAGCAATTTTGGTAGGCAGTAAAATACTGAATTTGAGAACTGCCCCTAAAGGACAGAGCTTAACAAGACACCTGCCTCTTTGGAGCTCTGTGAGCTTGGTTTCCATCCTGTACTTCTCCACTTACAGTGCGAATTACCTTGCCTCCTTTCCTCACATGGAACTTTTGGCATGAGATTCTCCGGCTGACTGCATGACACTTGGTGCCTTGATTTGGGGGGGGCGGGGGTGATAAATAAAATCTCAGCTTACGATGACTCAGGTACTTGCAGGCAATTTCTGGTCCTTAATATTTCCATGATTGCTTTTGGTTTGCAACTGCCTTTCTTAGACAAAGGATCACAACAGCTTCACAAGCTGGGGGAGCTCTTCTGAGATCCAGCTTCGCACATTAGAGGATTGAGTTAGGAAGAGCAATCATTGTAATTACCACTGAAATCCCAGATCCTAGAGTCCCTGTGAATAATAGCCACAAACTGCATGCCTGTCAGCCTCCCTGCAGGCTGTGGTGCCAAGAAAAACAGAGAAAACAGAGGCAAAATCACAGAGTCACATAACAACCTTCATTATAGAATTTTAATAATTATTTGCCTGAGCTTTAGGGCTGATCCTGGCCTCAGTGAGGTCAATGGGAGATATCTGTACTTACTTCCATTTTTTCAAGACAGCACAAAGTCTGTATATAAGTGTGGTGGGTGTATATTCACTTTCATTTCAGCAAAGTAAACAAAACCAGAGTTGGGACCACTAGTAAAGAAATTGATCGGGGAATGTGAACAGAAGTATGAAATAAATAATCATGGCTTTTACTTATAAATAAATGTGAACCTTAAAAATTAATAATAGAATTGAAACCTTTGAAAAATGGATAAAAGAATCCCTCACATTTTTTGGAATAAACAAAATGTAAGACCAAGATTTTTGGATAATGTACTCAGCATTAGTCACATTATGCTGAATTGCCGCAGTTGAAGAATTGGTCCATCATCTGTAGGAATGCACGTGTTAGTGCTTCTAGTTTTGTGTTAGATAATATGCGTTATCTACCAACTTGCACAGCCCCAAACAGATCTCAGAATCAGGTTGAGATCCCTTTGGATTGGGTTAGATTGATACACCAGACACTAAAGCTTCTTCTCTGATGGTGCTTGAATAAGGAAATGGCTTTCCCCAAATTTATATGCAAGCATGCTGAAAAAATAACATATTTGCAGCCAAAGTGTATGCAATCCATTAAGAGCCTGAGTCATAATTAGTTCAAAGGGACAAGTGCATACGAGCGTGTGTCATTTTATCATCTTCATTTCTGCAACTCCTTCACAACAGTACTGAAAATCCACTGCTGAGCTAATTATCCTGGTTTTATAAAAGCTGGATCTTGAGCACACAGCTGGGAACATTACAACACCTTAATTGCACTCATTGTAATAAATGGAGCCTGTCTAGCAAGTGTCTTCAATTAGCTAGGTACAGGAAAAAATTAGTCTCTGAACTCATTTGTGAGAGTTCAAGGTTTCATATTAGTTACATCTGACCCCAGAAGTCTCATCTCCACTAAAAATAAAAACCTGCCAGACTTTGGTCTGTTAATAAACATATCACACGCATGCACTTACTCATAATCATACATATGTGGTTGACCGAAGACTGCAGCGTGGTTACCCTACTTTTACAGATTGAGAATTAGGGACCAAAAAACTAGTTGTCTTAATTCACAGGGAATCAAACCTTGTCTAGTTTTCTGGCCATCTAGGAAATGCTAACATACTGCAGTGAGAACCGGAATCTACATCGTGACACTCAGGCACCACCAAATCTTTCCTTATGCCATCACACATATTCACAGCCATCTGAAGCTAGTGGTCCCCTACCTCCCTGACATCTCCATGAACTAGAAAGTTATAATCTCCTTAGTTTCACAGATGCAAAACCAGGTAAGCTGAGTTTATCTGTTTCCGGGTAGATTTTGTTTGGTGCAGCACCTAGCACTCCATTACGCAACAGCTTACCTCCAGCTGGCATTGCAGTGCAGGAAGAGGAACACACACATGCATCAGTTCATTTCTGAACAGGACTTGAGCCAGGAGAAATTCACATGCACAGGAATTTTTCTATCCAGTTCCGCTTGCCAACACCAAGACAGCCCTGCTTCAATTTGTTACAATATATTTGGCTGCTTTCATTTCCCTGGTGCCTCCAGTAGTGACAGAAATAGGAAATAACTGATTAGAGAGCACCTCAGAGAAGAGCCCTTCTTTCACCCTGGGATGCAAGAATCTACAGGATCATCACTTCTGCTGGAGAGGTTCCGGGGCTTCATTTAGCCCACACGTCTTCAGTAGCTATCATTCCCTTTATTACAGACTACTGGCATGAAACAGTGGGTCTCATTGTCTTCAGTGCTCTAAGATTACTTACCAAATAAAGAAAAAGACGAAACTACAGGAGGAAAGAGAAAAGGCAACTACAGCTGTGGGAAGAAGAAGGAATAACGGGTTAGTGATAGTGCTGCTACTAGAATTGTTAGAGACCCCAGAACTACAAACTGCCATAGGTGGGATGTAGACCTTGTCTTCATATCCTGAACAGTTTTTCTTGTCTAGACATACAGGTTAACATCTGTAGGACAAGCTGAAAAACAAGCTGTTCTTTTCATACGGCGTGACTCTTCATCAGTGAAGGGAAAAGCTGTGGAGTTGTTGCACTGGGGTGTCTGTGCCATGTATCTCCAAATTCCAGCATTATGGACACTGAAGGGATACATCATAAAGTCATTGAATCAGAGAATATTTTGGTTGGAAGGGACTTTTAAAGGTCACCTAGTCCAAACCCCATGCAATGAGCAGGGACATCTTTAACTAGATCAGGTTGCTCATCCAGCATGACCTTGAATATTTCCAGGGATGGGACATCTACCACCTCTCTGGGCAACATGTTCCAGTGTTTCACCACTGTCAGCATTAAAAGTTTCTTCCTTACATCTAG